>CM031966.1:5468431-5608431 GCA_018749465.1 Paracanthobrama guichenoti | reverse complement strand
ACGAAACCTGAATAATATTATAAATACAAATACACAAAATTCTACATAAATAAATCTATAAATACATAAATGTGCAGATAAATACATAAATCCACATATTTCTGCATAAATAAATATATAAATAATTAAATGTGCAAGGAGATAAATAATTAAATAACGCTTTGTTTAGGTCCTGTTTCTCTGAAGCCCCTCCTTCAGAAAAGCACAGTGTGCTCTGATTGGTCGGCTGGAGCAGTGTTGATCATAGACTGTAAAAAAAGATGGACAGCGTGTCTCTGCTTCCTTCCAATGTAGAAAAATGAAGCCAAAATATCCCAGTAACAGTCGTGGAGCTGCGGTTTCAAGGTCCCGCCCACACTCGGGCTCCTGCAGACTCATTCGCCAGCACAGCTGTCAATCATGACACACAAAAACTAACTGAAACCAAACGTATTGAAGAAAAAAAAAAACACTTGAACATACATTTGCATGATAAGAACTACATAAAAACTAAATAAATATATATTTGAAGCGTTTAGTTTGCCTCGCGTCCCGTTGGATTACATGCAAAGGGCGGGAAATGCTTTGGTTCCACTTTTTAGGACTTGTGCGGCACACTTGGTTGTGATTTGATGTGTGTGGGAAATGTCCCGCCCCTTTCCATAACCGCCAGTTTCATCACACTACTAACTAACTCAATCAGGCCCCGCCCCTTTATTCTGCATATTAATTATTTAAATGAGGAATGTTGTGACGGAAGAAAACTCAAGACTTCAATGGAGGCGTTTCAGGAGTTCAGAAACACGGACACTGATATAGAGAAGAACTCCCGCTGGAGCTTTTTCATGCTCAAACAGCAACATTACACGCTAAAGAAAGATGCAAATTTAAAAAAAAACAAAACCTAATAGGTCCTCTGTAAAAGATATCACTTTACATCACAGAACATCTAGAAAGAAATATGGCAAGTCTGACACAGAGAGAGAGAGACATGGTAAAGTGCACTGGATTTGAACACGTGTAAACACCAGTATGCCTGTGTGTGTTTGTTTCTGTGTGTAAGGAGCGGCCGGGGGAGATGGGCAGAATGAGATTAACTGTTGACATGTCTATTGATCTGGGTTCAGCGTGGTTTCCTTTGCGTTTCGTCCGGCCAGGTCTGACCGGATACAATAACAGTTTAGCCAGCTTTCCACCGGGGGCTCGGGGTCCTGCAGCCTCCATTAGTCCAGCACAGAGTTGTGGCGAGATGGAGATAAGGTTAAGCCTGTCTCTCTCTTCCCATTTTCTGGGGTGTTTGCACACTGCACACTCGCCTTTGAAGTTCCATCATGAAATGTTGACAGTTCCATCTAACCTGTCCTCGGGTTGAAGGCTGTCTTAAACCCGGCCCACAGTTAAAGCGCTTTAATAACCTTCCTGAGATTTGGCTCGGCTAGAGTTTCAGGTCCAGTGACTGAGTTCCTGCAGAGAGCTAACCAGCATTTAGGAGAAGCATGTTAATACTTTCAGATTGATCAGTCTTTATATTTTTTACCTGTTGAAATGAAAGAGGATCCAATTTCATCCTGGAAAAATGTTATATTCATTTTCTAAACATAAAAATTACAGTAGTAACAGTTGCAGTATACATTACCATTCTTTTTTTTTTTTTTTTTATAAAATAATTTTATTCCGCAGGGACACATTAAACTTATTAAAAGTGACAGTAAAGACATTTATAATGTTAGAAAAGAGTTCTATTTCAAATAAATGCTGTTTTTATGAACTTTCTATTCATTAAAGAATCCTGAAAAAATCAGTTTCCACAAAAATATGAAGTATCATGATAATAATCATAATAAATGTCATCACATTAGAATGATTTCTGAAGGATCATGTGACACTGAAGACTGGAGTAATCACAGTTTACAATATACTATTAGAATATATGACAGTTTAAAATATATTCACATAGAAAATAGTTACTTTAAATTGGAATAATTTTCACAATATTACTGTTTCACTATATTTTTGATCAAATTATTATATAATGACACTTTCTTCAAAAACAAGTCGGCATGGATTGAAAATTCACCTATTTTTAAATATATATTTTAAATTCATCTACAAACCCGATTCCAAAAAAGTTGGGACGCTGTACAAATTATGAATAAAAAAGGAATGCAATAATTTTCAAATCTCATAAACTTATATTTTATTCACAATAGAATATAGATAACATATCAAATGTTGAAAGTGAGACATTTTGAAATGTCATGCCAAATATTGGCTCATTTTGGATTTCATGAGAGCTACACATTCCACAAAAGTTGGGACAGGGAGCAATAAGAGGCCGGAAAAGTTAAATGTACATATAAGGAACAGCTGGAGGACGTCTGGGGACTGAGGAGACAAGCTGCTCAAGTTTAGGAATAGGAATGTTGTCCCATTCTTGTCTAATACAGGCTTCTAGTTGCTCAACTGTCTCAGGTCTTCTTTGTGGCATCTTCCTCTTTATGATGCTCAAATGTTTTCTATGGTGAAAGATCTGGACTGCAGGCTGGCCATTTCAGTCCCCAGATCCTTCTTCTACGCAGCCATGATGTTGTAATTGATGCAGTATGTGGTCTGGCATTGTCATGTTGGAAAATGCAAGGTCTTACCTGAAAGAGACGTCGTCTGGATGGGAGCAGATGTTGTTCTAGAACTTGGATATCCCTTTCAGCATTGATGGTGCCTTTCCAGATGTGTAAGCTGCCCATGCCACACGCACTCATGAACCCCATCCCATCAGAGATGCAGGCTTCTGAACTGGCGCTGACAACAACTTGGGTTGTCCTTGTCCTTGTCCTCTTTAGTCCGGATGACATGGCGTCCCAGTTTTCCAAAAAGAACTTCAAATGTTGATTGGTCTGACCACAGAACAGTTTTCCACTTTGCCACAGTCCATTTTAAATGAGCCTTGGCCCAGAGAAAACGTCTGCACTTCTGGATCTTGTTTAGATATGGCTTCTTTTTTGACCTGTAGAGTTTTAGCCGGCAGCGGCGAATGGCACGGTGGATTGTGTTCATGACAATGTTTTCTGGAAGTATTCCTGAGCCCATGTTGTGATTTCCATTACAGTAGCATTCCTGTATGTGATGCAGTGCCGTCTAAGGGCCGGAGATCACGGGCATCCAGTATGGTTTTCGGCCTTGACCCATACGCACAGAGATTGTTCCAGATTCTCTGAATCTTTGGATGATATTATGCACTGTAGATGATGAGAACTTCAAACTCTTTGCAGTTTTTCTCTGAGAAACTCCTTTCTGATATTGCTCCAGTATGTTTGGCGCAGCATTGGGAATTGGTGATCCTCTGCCCATCTTGACTTCTGAGAGACACTGCCACTCTGAGAGGCTCTTTTATACCCAATCATGTTGCCAATTGACCTAATAAGTTGCAGATTGGTCCTCCAGCTGTTCCTTATATGTACATTTAACTTTTCCGGCCTCTTATTGCTCCCTGTCCCAACTTTTTTGGAATGTGTAGCTCTCATGAAATCCAAAATGAGCCAATATTTGGCATGACATTTCAAAATGTCTCACTTTCAACATTTGATATGTTATCTATATTCTATTGTGAATAAAATATAAGTTTATGAGAATTATTCACAATTTGTACAGTGTCCCAACTTTTTTGGAATCGGGTTTGTATTTTTGATCTATTATTAATCTTGTGATAATAAATTCTTAATTCTAAATTCTCTATTATTAATCTTGTGATAATTATCTTGTGATAATAAAACTTATCAATTCATCCATAGCGTATATATATATATATATATATATATATATATATATATATATATATATATATATATATATATATATATATATATATATATATATATATATATATATATATATATATATAATTTTTATGTTTTTGACACTATAAAGTTGAATCAAAATGTCAAGTTTATGTTCATCTGACTTTACTTTTGAGAGCCACGCCCACACCTCAACATCCAATCAACAACCGGCGCATAGAAACATGGCCCCGCCCTACTTTGTTTCTTCCTTTTTTCAATACTGTTACACTCAGATGTTATAAGATCTGTCACTACAGTCCAGTTCCGGCAGAAGGACGACCTCTGACCCAAAGTATGACATAGCTCCTCTTCTCTTATATCAAACTTTGGGGGGTACTATTCCTTTAAATATTGTTGATGCTGTGGTATTTTTAGTCAAACATTCGTTTTAATGGCCAGCAAAATAGTTTGTTTACATTTAAGGAACTGACAATTTGCGTTCAGCTACAGACATGTGACACATCAAAGCGTTTGCCTCATCACGGGGATCCGTGTGGATGTGTAGAGACGTTATAGTGGGCCTCAGAAGCGTTCCTCATGACTTATGTTAACTATCAAACTGTTAGCAAAGCTCTCTAGACATGCCGACAATTAGAGCGGTATTTAGAGCTAATTTCAGCTCGTTAAGTCTAATCACACTGATCGCCGCCTGCTGGAAACTTCAGCTCGACTAACACAGTTTGAAGGTCGCACTGCAATCACAGGTTCAAGGATCAGGAGGGCTCTGGTTTACATCGGCCTGCTTTCACTAAATGAAAATAACAGTTTAAGGATATATCTTTAATAATCTGAAATGTAACCCACTGAGTCATGAAAAACCTTTGCAGTTTTATTCAAGGATTCAAAACTGATGGCTGCCGGTTGTTTTATAGTGTGTACACACACACACACACATACAACTGTAAAAGATTTAGCAGACAACATAAAATTAATATTGAATAATTAATACGTTTAATGTGCTTTTTGTTTGGCCATTATGTGTCTTAAGTATCTCTGATTTAAACTTCATTAGCAGAAATGGTGTTAAAGTTGGTCATTTTGATTCATTTCTGTTAAGTCAAGTCAGCTTTATTTCCTTAGCGCTTTATACAGTACAGATTGTTTCAAAGCAGCTTCAGAAATAACAGAATCAAAGATGCAAACTTCATCAAGTATTAGAAAACTTCAAATTCTGCTGTAAAGCAGCTCTATAAAGACTATAGTGTCATTCAGATCAATTCAGCTCAATGTTGACTCAGTTCAGTTCTGTGTGTCGATGTTGCAAAATTTGTCAATTATGAGACAAATTTGATTCAGCAGCTCTACAGTCTCAGGGCCCTATTTTACCGATCTGAGCTCAGGTGCTCTTATGGCATGTCCAAATCCACTTTTGCTAGTTTAACAATGGAAAAACCAGTCGGTGCGCCAGGTGCATGGTCCAAAGGGGTTGTCTCTTGTCTCTTAATGAGTCATGGGTGTGTTTTGGGCATAACATGCAATAAACTAATCAGAGTCTCATCTCCCTTTCCCTTTAAAAGCCAGTTGTGCTCACACTATGGTGGATTCACTATTTACATGTGAGCGGACACATGTGAATGTACGTGCGCTGTGCACCTCCTATAGGCTCATATTACTAACACAGCCTTTAAATAACACACAAATACTGCACTATTGACTTTAGAGCAGGTTTGTGTCGGTCAATGGCGCAGTCGTTTTCAGTTCCTCACAATAGCAACGCTCCAACAATGCTCCTGAACACACCTGGTGTTCAGACCAGACGCCCATGGGTGAACAGATGCGCCAGTGCATTTGATATTAAACACCGTGGAGCTGGACGTGAACATGAGAACTGTGTCGGGATGAAACTAGCAGAAAACACTTGAGTCGCATCTGGTGTTGTATTGCACGGGCCCTCCGTGTCATTATTCAGCTCAGTTCAGGTTTTTGTTCTCATCTGATGTGACAGGTGTCTGTCTAATTGAATGTGGAAACATAAATAGTTTGGACCCAATTGATTCAATTTGAATAATAATAATTGTACAAAAACATTTAAACATATAATGTTTCGCCGTCGGCCTTTAACAGCCCAGTAGATTTACATTTACATTTAGTCATTTAGCAGACACTTTTATCCAAATGAGAGCAATAGAAGCAACTAAAAACAGTCAAGGGCAACAATATGCAAGTGCTGTAACAAGTCTCAGTTAAGATACAGCTTTAAATGAGTTTCTCTGTTTCAACTACTTCCTGTGTGCTTTTCCATTTCCTCAAGGCTAAACTTAGTCTGTCTGACAGGTAGATATTCGTTAGACTTATTTCTAAGCAGTTTTAAAATGGGCTATTTTTCATGGCCGTGTCTTTTGTGTGTGTGTGTGTGTGTGTGTGTGTGTGTGTGTGTGTGTGTGTGTGTGTGTGTGTGTGTGTGTGTGTGTGTGTGTGTGTGTGTGTGTGAATGTGTGAATTGAAAACACTGTTAATTTGATTTATAGGTGGATAAAAAGAGGAGTTTCTAAATATTTTTTGTTCTAAGTAAAGTGTGAACTCTGATATATCAATAACATAAGATACATCTATAATGTGTGTACAATGATTTTACATTTGTTCCATTTATATTTTAAAGTTGACATGAAATTATTTTTTTTATGTTTTTTTGTCACAGGTCTGGTGAACAGTTTGTCCATGCATATGTTCTTTTTTGACCTCATAATCTGTAATCTATAATACTTTTGAAAACCACACCCTCATCTCAACATCCAATTAACTTCCGAGGCATAGACCCAAGTCCCCGTCCTACATATCTTCGATAATCCATTACATTCGATAATCCACACTCAGATGTTTGTCACGTTACAGAAGATCTGTCACTACTTCTGTTTCAATGCAACATTCATGATCTTAAAAAATGAGTCTAGTTGGATACATTGTAACATAAAAATCTGGAAAAAGTTTTTAGAATGATGTCATCATGACCTTCAGCATTATAATAGAATTAGTTTTGGTCTCACACTTTATAAAAAAATATATATATATATATATATATATATATATATATATATATATATATATATATATATATATATATATATATATATATATATATATATATATATATATATATATAATAATCAGAGAGATGGACAGTAGTCAAGTATTTTTACTGCTTAAGTACATTTCTTTACTTCACAGCATTCCAAAGCATAACATTGTACTTTTTACTGCACTACGTTTCATATCGAATATAATTTAAAGGTGCACTATGTAACATTTTTTCAGTAAAATATCCAAAAACCACTAGGCCAGTGTTATATATTTTGTTCAGTACTTACAATATCCCAAATGTTTCCAACTACTTGTAAATGGTGAGAGTTACTATAGTAACCAATGAACCGGGACGTGTGAGGGCGTGGCCTGTCGATGACATCATATCCGCGTTCGGTTTGCGGTGTTATTCTGCAGAAGCGCTTTACTCTCACTGCAGTGTGAACGAGTGTCACAGCAGCCGCGAGCGAACGCACAGAGTAACGTCATAGCATCATTCTCAACACACTCAGATGTGTCTAATATGATCAACAGAGCTGCGTTCCCTCATACTCCGGGACCGGGAAAGCGGAAATGGCGCCGGCGACTGTGGCATAATAAACGTCCCGCTGCTCGCGAGGCGTGTGTTGAGTTCATCTTATTAACAATTGCTCCAGCGGCCTGCTCCGCTTCACACTACAGTAATGTTAATAATCACATCCATGGACATGATCTATCCTATCCCGATTCTTTCCCACCGGCTGTGAGGGGAAGACCACATGTCCCAAGATGCTGCACTCAAACTTGGCGTCATCGAACTACACCTTTGTTTTTAATAGGCAACCTCTAGCGGACGGAAAAGTTACATAGTGCACCTTTTAATACTTAATTACATTAAAAATGTAGTACTTTTTTACTCAGGTAAAAGTAATTCAAAGTTCTACTTGAGTACAAGTAAGAAAGCACTACATTTTTTATGTAATTAAGTATTAAAGGTACAAAAAAACTTTTATTTATGAAACATAGTGCAGTAAAAAGTACAACATTATGGTTTGGAATGTAGTGAAGTAAAGGCTTCCCAACGAAAAACACTGATAAAGTACATACTTGAAAAATGTACTTGAGTAGAAAGTAAAAATACTTCACTACTGTCCACCTCTGAATATAATACAGCAGCATTGAGACAAATGACCACATCATAAACTTGCCTCATAAGCCCTTTCGTCATGTACTGTTTGTGTCTGCACATACGTGTTTATGGTAGAATTTAACTAAATAGTATTTTACCAGAAATAACATGTAGTTTGGGACCATTTAACATTTTCAGTATATGATTTGGGACACAATAATTCCAGTGTTTCTTATAGTTTACATCAGATGCAAACTGGGATGCAAGGATTGACTTTCAGAGCAGAGAGCTAACAATGACATCATCAGGCTCCTCTTAACCATTGATTCTTATTCAATCAAACACAAACACACACTCGGAAACACCGACCTACGGTACATGTGCACAAACGTTTTGTCACACACAAGCACATTTTTCAGTTACACTTTATTTAAAGGTCATGTTGTTACAGTGCAGTTACACAAATAAGTAACACAAAAAAAACAAACACTTTATGTATAGGAAGACGGTTCACTCCGAATGAATGGGAGAAAGTGCAACGCCCAATATGGTGAATAAGCCCCGCCTTCTAAATGAAAGAGCCAGTCATTGATTAGTAAAGTCATTTTGTCACTGTAGCTGCCGTTAGAAGCTTTGGTTGCTATAGAAACAGTCAAGCGTTCTGAGACATGCGTTTAGGATTGCCCTCACACAATAGCTTTGTCCAGGCTGAAAAATTCAGTTTTTGACTTGATTAGAGTGTTTAGAAAAAAATTTCAGATTTCATTGGTTATTTCAAATATGAAATTTAATCGTAAGCTTGGTGAACAGTTTTGGGGAATTTGATGTTTCCCCATTCAAAGAGATAGCTGCACTCACATGCCCGAGAGGCATTTCAAAGATGGCCGCCGAGTGAAAGGACTTGTCTTTAAGGGACTTTGGTCATATTAAAGGGCTCATAACACACGGAGTTTCTGCCAGTCTCGTGTTAATCTTGAGTATCTATAGAGTAGTGTTGATCCTTCATATCTCCCAAGAGTCTTTAGTTTTATCATATTTATAAAAGATGTGAGGCGTGCAGTGGGCGGAGCTAAAGAGACACACACACACACACACACACACTATACGTTGGTGTTGTTCACATTATATGCACTTGCGCGCCGATTGCCAACAAAACACACACTTGCTGCAGTTTCACTCGCCACCTGCAGTTTCCACTCATGACCTCAGGAAACACAAACTGCATCCACTGTTCCCTTAACGCTGGGTTATTTGGGAAGCTGAACAAGGTGATATTTCCCTCACAGCAGAAACAAACTTCTTTAGTGACATTGTTGATCTCGTGTCTAAACACAAAATGCCAGCGCCGCATGAATGAAGCTCATTGATGGGATGGGCGTGCTCTTGCTTTCACTTTGGTTGATGTGTGTGTGTGTGTGTGTGTGTGTGTGTGTGTGTGTGTGTGTGTGTGTGTGTGTGTGTGTGTGTGTGTGATCATCCAGAAAAAGTGCCCATACAAGGAATTCCTCCCTTTATGACGTCATAAAGTGCCATACTCTTAAAAAAAAAAAAAAAAAAACTTTCAGAAACTTGTTTGAATCCTGAAGGAGTTTATTTGGCACAGAAATGCTCCATCATACGTCTAACTAGTTTTTTGAAATTTTGTCCATGTTTATCATGTGAATCGACTCTTTAACATTGTAAATAAGTCAGAATGCATGAAATAGCACTAGACCCACCCCCCCTTACTTATCTACATGTACGTACTTAGGCTTATGGTTTCGAGTTATTTGTCTGTAATTGTGCATAATATATTGATATTACTATAGTAAGTACATGTAATGTGTAACCACGCCACATTAAAATAGTGTTACCCATTTATCTGCAAGAAATTAAAATACAAAAAACTAGATTTTCCATGTAAGAAATGAAATGTATCAGAGTGCAATCCATAATGCTGAAGGAATGTGAGTAATTTTGGTTTTTCAGCGAGATGATCTGTCTTTCTCCCTCTTTATATCTGTACGTCTCCATCTGTATTTCCTCCTGTCACCACACCGTCCGTCCTCCAGAAGACATTAGATTGAACGAGAGCAGGAGAGCTTTGCTTAAACCCCTCTAAATGCCCCCAAACCTCTCACGCTTTACCAGAGGCTTTCACAGGCCACCGACCTGCCTCATCCAACATCTCTCCTCCTTCATTTATCCTTCTGTTTCCTAGCACTGGTCTTTAAACCACCACACACACAGCTGTCTGTCCGTCCCGTCACGGCTTTGTCTGAATCTATTTAGATTATCTTCGGAGACATCAACTCGGTTTGGCTTGGATTTCATTTCATGGCCTTACACACAAACTATGTGACCCAGTAAATGCGCAGAAAGGTATTTGGCGAGGCGAAGACGGCAGACAAAGGCGACGCGCGAGACAGTCCAGGCAGCCGGCTATTATAGATCTGCCACAGACATCAGAGGAGCGGAGGTCAATTTTTTTCTTCGTTCTCTGAAAGGAAAGTAATTTTCTGTCAGTTTGTAAAGACAGGCGGTTGTGTTAGGGCCTCCTCTCTCTCTCAGATGAGAGCTGGCCGAATCATTAAGGAAAGGGCAGAGTTAAAACACAGATCAAGAGAGAGATGGCCACCATCATTTCACAGGCGTATTCCAATTCCATTGATTTTCCACACTGTAATAGAAGCCCCTTTCCCTCCACCCCAGATGGGATAGTACAAATAATTATTAATCAATGTTCACTGTCGTCTCACTGTGGCGTATTATTTTAACACGTGATTTACTCTCGCTACGGACCGGCTATTTGCATGCGAGCTCTTCGACCAATCAATGCTTCCAATTATCTAAAGACCTCCGATTGTGATGAATTACAGGGCATAATGGCGTTCCGTGTAATTCCGCTTTGCCTTGTGCGGCTGTGACATCGATAGTTTTGAAATGTGTGATTTGTGTTGTCTCTAATCCGCTTAGCATTTATTGATCTTTGATGGTTTTGTCTTTAGTTAACACTTTAGCAACTGGGATTCTTGCCGTCCTTTGTATTCACAAGCCACAGAACGCTGGGGAACGCCGCTTGAAAGAGGGAAAAACAGAGACAGAGAGACAGAGACAGAGAGAGAGAGACAGAGAGAGAGAGACGGGGTTGAAAAATACTGCTGAGAGACATTTATGAATGATTCTACACACTGTTGTAAAAATTGTCCATCCATCCATCATCCTACCATCCATCATCCTTCCATCCATCATCCATCCATCCATCCATTCATCCTTCCATATATCATCCATGCATCCATTCATTCATCCTTCCATCCATCCATATATCATCCATCCATCCATCCATCCATGCATCCTTCCATCCATACATCATCCATACATCTTTCCATGTATCCATATATCATCCATCAATCCATTCATGCATCCTTCCATCATCCATCCATGTATCAGTCATCCATGTATCATCCATCCATCATCCATGCATCCTTCCATCTATACATGCATCCTTCCATCCATCCATCTATACATCATCCATATATCATTCCATCATCCATCCATCCATGTATCCATCCATATATCATTCCATCATCCATCCATCCATATTATGTTGTTTGTTTTAATGTTTTGGTTCCTTCTTGTATATTTGTGATAATAATTTTCAAATATCAGCCCCTGCTCTCCAACCGTCACCCTTCATTATTCTCTTTTAATAGTTGACTTTAAATATTGCTGTCACCAGATTTGTCTTGTACATCTTTTCTCACCTACAGTTCCATATTGGCGAACTAACCTGTGCAAGTGAGAGAAAATCTCAAATATAGAGTGAGTGACAAACTTGGGAATGAGGAATAATCAACTTATTTTTCAGCATGTGTGAAGTGAACTCTTTAGAGACCTGTGGGAACGTGGTTAACCCAGTGTTTCTGTGCCCATTCGAGCCATCCTCCAACACGAGTGTATGTGTCTCGTGAAGAAATGTCAGTCCCAGCTTAATACACAGTCAACCATCACTCCTCCTGAAGAGACAGAATCACTGTCAATCTTTTTCATCCCAGTATTTTTGAATCTTCCCAGTAGCCCTATTATCCTGTTTTTTACATGCCAGTTTCCAGAATGCGCCGTTCTCAACAAAAGTTTCCTGAACAGTGGCAGCGCATTAACAATGGCAGCGTAATGAACACTGAGGAGGAAAGAGAAGGGTAGAATTTCACTTCACAAAGAGCAAGACGAAACTCCACCTGATGTCTCCAACTGTGTCTTTGTCCTGACATACGGGAGGAAATTTGACTCAAATTGGCCCATCGTGCTCAAATCCCTTCTCTACATGCTAATAAAATGTTTAGCATTTGAAAAAAGTCTGAGCGTTTTGTGAGTTTGCCTCCGAAATGAAGGGAAGTCTTGCTTGAGAAGTCTGAACTTAACTCAGCCCGGCTAATCTTCTCAAATCCGCTGTACGCTTCCATTAGTGCCTGCCACTGTTATTAGTGCTATTTCATATTCTTCCCTTTAAGAATAGAGGAATTCATAACTTTTCTTTTTACTCATTTGTGCATGAAAATAGTAAAGTCCAGGAAGTAGAGAAGATTTAATAAATTCAATTTACAGTACAGAATTTATGAGGCCAAAAAGTGCTACTAATGAAAGGCATCCATCGTTCTTACCATCCATTCATCATCCATCGTTCTAACCATCCATTTTATCCATCCATTCATCATCCATCGTTCTAACCATCCATTTTATCCATCCATTCATCATCCATCGTTCTAACCATCCATTTTATCCATCCATTCATCATCCATCGTTCTAACCATCCATTTTATCCATCCATTCATCATCCATCGTTCTAACCATCCATTTTATCCATCCATTCATCATCCATCGTTCTAACCATCCATTTTATCCATCCATTCATCATCCATCGTTCTAACATCCATTTTATCCATCCATCATCCATCCATCCATCAATCCATCATCCATCGTTCTAACATCCATTTTATCCATCCATCCATCCATCCATCCATCCATCCATCCATCCATCCATCCATCCATCCATCGTTCTAACATCCATTTTATCCATCCATTAATCCATCCATCCACCAATCCATCATTCTAACATCTGTTTTATCCATCCATCCATTCATTGTTCTAAATCCATCCATCCATCCATCCATCCATCCATCCATCCATCTATCCATCCAGGATTTAAATATATATACATGTATTTTACTAATTGAGGCATGTAGAAGCAAATGAATAGTTGAATCTGTGTTTTGAATGTGTGAAGAGTGAAAACTGGCCTACTTACTAGCCATATTTGATTCAGTCCTGATGGACATAAGCTAAGAAACTGAGCACTTATTGTGTGATGGCTTATAGTTTGCCACACGTGTTCCAGACGCACTGTGCCTTGGTGCTCATGTGGAAAATGTAGGATTGAATGTGTTTTGTGCCTATTAAATTCCACTTCTTTTCCCTTCATTTCATCTCTATTGTGCTTTCAAAAAATTGGCAAAAAGAAAAAATGTCTAACTCAGGCGGGTAGATGTCTGTTTCTTCCTCCTTTACTGCAATATTTTTGTGCTGTCTTCATGCTTTGCAAACTTCATTACCTGGAATGCGGCCCGCCGAAAGAGATTATTTTTTTATTTTTTTGTGCCGCGGATGTGATATTTCTCACCCTCATTCCCTCACTGTGCCTTAAGGCAATACTACACAATAGGAGAAAATAAGACAAAAAAGCAGCGGTTTTATAAAACGGATTTGTGCACAACAGCCTGAAGGAACGTTCCGCACTTGGAAAGACTGAATCTTCAGGGAGCCGAGATTGGTGTGCGCCACACATTTCCTGCTCTCCCGCCCATTAGGAGGAAAGCAATAGGAAATGGAGAAATAAGAGAGGTAATCTAGGAGTTTGGTAGAGTTTTAATAATCATCATGTCAGCGGCGGTTTGTGTGTGTGTCTTTTTATAATGTTACTCATCTCTGGGAAGACACAGTTGGTGAGTGTGTGCTCTGTGATTCCGCCTGCGGTTTCTTGTACATGCAAGTGTGTGTGTGTGTGTGTGTGTGTGTTTCTGATAACTAGCGCCTCTGGAGCGTGTGCTCTCATGACACATTAATGTGCAGTACAGATGACACACACCGCAGGGGTTTATGGGTATGAAACCAGAGTGAGATGCTCTGCAGAGCGGAGGCAGAAACAGCATACTGTTAAAGGAGGTGATGTGGAGGCCTGATTTCTTGTACACAGTGTATGCTGCAGTGATGCATTATGGGGATAAAACAATGTCTCAGCTGTCACAATGTAGCCCGCTCTTTACCTCCTGTTCGGCCCTGTTGTTAGACACTTGCTCCGCCTGCTGCTGCAGATCCTACTGTTGGAGGAAATACTATCCTGTGTGTGTGTGTGTGTGTGTGTGTACATTCTTGTCTTATGGCAAGTCTAAGGAGATTTCCATGGATTTCTCCAGTGCTTTGATGCTGTATGGGACAGTGCCGGTGTTTGCCCAACATCTGTCCTCATTGCTTTGCTGCCCTCTCTTTAAGAGCTGTGTCTGAAGCAGCTGATTTGAATTTTTGTTGTCGTTTCGGTTACCAAATGGCCAGATTTACTAAACAGGGCAAATTAGCGTGAGAGCGCAAAACCAAAATTTATCGCAAAACCAAAATTTATATATAATTTATCACTGCGTGTCTTTAGTAAATACTGAGAGTAGTTAATAAATCTGGCCCATAATTTGTTAATTGTTGACCAATACTTTAAACTATGTATAAGTACTATATATACTATAATAATACATTCTTTAGCCCTACAATAACAAAAGTTGGAAGTTAGTCAGATTGGTTAATGCTCACCATGGCTGCATTTATTTGATTAAACCAGTAAAAACAGTAAAATTGTTAAATATAATTACAATGTAAAATAGCTGAATATATAATAAAGTGTAATCTATTCTTGTGATCAAAGCTGAATTTATCTCCAGTCTTCAGTTTCACATGATCCTTCACTAATCATTCTCATAGGAGGATTTGCTGCTTCAGAAACAGTTCTGATCATTATCAATGTTAAAAACAGTTCATATATTTGTGGAAACGGTGATGCATGTTATTTTTCAGGATTTTTTGACGAATAGAAAGTTCAGAAGAACAGCATCATATCTGTTGGCTCAACCAATGGTGTGAGTTTGGGGGCGGGACTATCTGGTGAGTGGAACTGACCAGTAAACTGGAGCGATTTGGTTATTTTTGCAGTTATAGTTGATGGAGTGTATATTTTAATGGGGGGAATAATTGTCATATTATGAACAGAAAGTTTATAAACCTGTAAGAGCTCACTGCATATATTTAGATTCTTTTCTTCAGCAGTGTGTTATTCCCCTTCCTCGTGTTGCTCTCAGAGACTCGTGGCATCAGGCAGGTGTTGACAGTCGACACCGTCACCTGCCGCTCGCTGTGTCTTTCCTCCAACCACCTGCTTCGCTTCCTCTTTACCCCGAGGAGCCCGACTGCTTAACCTCCCATCATTCCTCCTGTAACACCCATCATCCCTCTTATCCGATAGTCCTCTTCAACAAAGAAAAATCTCTCCTGTTAAATTAACTCAAAATGTGACTTAATTGAACTCTGAAGGAGTTCGTTTAACACAGCTGGTTTAATTGTAGTGCTGTACAGATAAAGTTTTGTCATTTCCATTCAACACAAAAGGCAGAAATCAGCAAGATTTTCAAAGCTTTTCTGCATGTCAATGGCTTATATTCAACTTCCCACAGGAAAGGAAAATCACAAAGGAAAATCTTTTTAATATCTTAGACACCGGCGAGATTAAATGGAAACGCTTGCTTTTCCTTCATTTTCCTTAGATTTCTTTTTCCTCCTGATAGAAAAACCCCAGTGATCTCAGTCTTACAAAAGAAATCCCAACAATGTCTCATAGTGTCCTTGAATTCACCAAGATACAAAAGAGATTTCAACATGATCTCAAACCTCAGTTTCTCTTTACACCAAATGATCTGAGATATGACATCCACTTTAATATTTTAGGGGGCCCATCTGAGTTGATAGCTACATGACACACACACGCAGTGAATTTAAAGGTTGATTTTATTGCACATGGCAGATGATGTGTTATTGTTCTCCTTCTGTTTAGCCCCTCCTCCGTTGCCGTGTCATCTTCCTGCCCTCTATAATCTACCCAAAGAGGGGGGAAGTCTAGCTGAGTAATTGGGATAATAATTATCGGGTGGTTAGTGCCAGCTGGGTCAGAAAGCAGCGCGCCGCTGGCTTATCTTTGTGTTCGAACCGGATTCCATATGGCAGGAACAATACAGTGAGAAAGATCCCTAGATAGTGCAAAGTCAGTTTGAGTTCAATGCTGGACTGTAACTCTGAGCAAGACCTTTGTTTGTGTTATTGCATTTTTTTAAATTAATCTTTGCAGTCTGTTATCGAGTTTATTATTAACAGTTGGAGACTGTCCAACGGGAGCAGTAGCGCTCTATTAAGTTACGCAGATCCAAATTAGCCTCCAATAAAGTGCTGACACAGCATCTCGCCACTTCCGCTGGGAAATATCAGGCAGCAAGAGGTTAAATATCCATTTGTCACACCCCTCACCCGTCCCATGTGACCTCAGCTCTCACTAGGATACATAAATCAGAGCATTACTACCCACCACTTCTTTTATCTCCATTCAGAGGGCGATTTATTTGACTCCGTCTTTATTTGAAGGGTGTTCAATGGCCGTTCAGTTGGGCTATGAATGCTCACTCTATGTTGTGGGTGGTAAAAAAAAGAAGAAAAAAGCTCAGAAAACAATATGGTTCTTCCACCTCCGCCCCGCTCGAGGCCTGTGTGCGTTTACACAATGTCCTTCTTTACTGTGACTTTGGAACAGATGACAGTGTGAAAGTCGTTCTCTTTTAACGACGGTCGTTAATCCTGCGCCGAGGTGCGACCGTACCTCAGTGAAGCTTTTCCTCACTTTTCCTCAGCCAAGGTTTTTAATGCGATTTAATTTAATTAAAAGGGAACTTGGCTATCTCGATATATTACTTATTCATAAATTACTTTGTTTCCCATCAACCTTGTAATCAGCCGAGGCCCCGGAGCTCACGAGAGAATAAAACAGAGTGTGATATGAGGATTTAATGTGTGTGAGAAGATACTGATCTTAATGCAGTGCAAACATGATGGAGACGTAAGACAAACTCAACTGTAGCAAATTGACTAGAGATTTTCAATCAAAAGCCCCAGGACTTGGTTTTCTATTTATTTATATAAATTACTTAAAAAATGCCATGAAATCAAAAGTTTTATGACGTTTAGGTCGTGTATGTTTATCTTTAGGGCTGGCCAAATTCCTTTTTATTTATAAGTATTGGGGCACCCCTCCAAATCACTGAGTTCAGGTGTTCAATCCCTTCATGGCCACAGGTGTATAAATCAAGCACTAGGCATGCAGACGCTTCTACACACATTTGTGAAAGAATGGCTCGCTCTCAGGAGCTCAGTGAACTCAAGCGTGGCACCGTGATAGGTTGCCACCTGTGCAATAAGTCCATTCCTGACATTTCCTCACTACTAAATATTCCACGCTCAACTGTTAGTAGGATTATAACAAAGTGGAAGCAATTTGGAACAACGACAACTCAGCCATGAAGTGGTAGGCCATGTAAAATCACAGAGCGGGGTCAGCGCATGCTGAGGGTCACAGTGCTCAGAAGTCGCCAACTTTCTGCAGAGTCAATAGCTACAGACCTCCAAACTTCTGTGGCCTTCAGATGAGCTCAAGAACAGTGCGTAGAAAGCTTCATGGAATGGGTTTCCATGGCCGAGCAGCTCATCCAAGCCTTACATCACCAAGTGCAATGCAAAGCGTGGGATGCAGTGGTGTAAAGCACGCCGCCACTGGACTCTAGAGCAGTGGAGACGTCTTCTCTGGAGTGACCAATCACGCTTCTCTGTCGGTCAATCCCATGGACGAGTCTGGGTTTGGTGGTTGCCAGGAGAACGGGACTTGCCTGACTGCATTGTGCCAAGTGTAAAGTTTGGTGGAGGGGGGATTATGGGGTGGGGTTGTTTTTCAGGGGTTGGGCTTGGCCCCTTAGTTCCAGTGAAAGGAACTCTTAATGCTTCAGCATACCAAGACATTTTGGACAATTTCATGCTCCCAACTTTGTGGGAACAGTTTGGGGACGGCCCCTTCCTGTCCCAGCATGACTGCGCTCCAGTGCACAAAGCGTCGGTCCATAAAGACATGGATGAGCGAGTTTGGTGTGGAGGAACTTGACTGGCCTGCACAGAGTCCTGACCTCAACCCGATAGAACACCTTTGGGATGAATTAGAGCGGAGACTGTGAGCCAGGCCTTCTCATCCAACATCAGTGCCTGACCTCACAAATGTGCTTCTAGAAGAATGGTCAAACATTCCCATAAACACACTCCTAAACCTTGTGGAAAGCCTTCCCAGAAGAGTTGAAGCTTTTATAGCTGCAAAGGGTGGTACAACACCATATTAATTAAACCCTATAGATGTGCATGTAAAGGCAGGCGTCCCAAAACTTTTGGCAATATAGTGCACTACTAGTTCTGGCGATATAATACAGTCCAACATCTATTGGAGATGAGCTTATGATATTGACTCATATAGGCATTATTTACTGTTTATTGAACTTTACACCCTTCCTGTGATTGACAGACAGAAGCACTAAAGTGACCTTATCCTCCAGGCATGTGCTAGTGGTAATAATGTTGTCTATTATGGTTTATGGTTATTTAGTGACTGTAGTCTGGAGCCTTGCACCTCTTTCCGACCTGTCAGAGATAAGTGTTGAGCCAGCGAAGAGTCGCTGCTGTTCATTTTTCTAAGTGCCGTTTCATAGTGTCACTTCATTTAGCCTATTACAGTAAGCCTTTGAATGTCGTTATTGGACTGGCATTGGACTGAGTCGAAAAATCACATGCATCCAAGCCACACTGCATTAAGCGGCATACACTATTTTACAGATTTGCCAGCTCTCATGGGGGATACCATAACGGCTATGTGCAAACATAGACATATGTTAGAGAAATCACACTTGCCAGAAGTGAAATCACAGCCTTCCAATGCTTCAATAGTCAGGGGATGCATAACGATAAATTCCAACAACCCCCAGAAGAGCCACAAATCCATGATTCTTCTAGGGGCACGCAAACACACTCATGCACACGCGCACATTATATAAGCAGCAAGACAATAATGTGCGCAATGAATCACTTTGATTGTCGCTCCATCTTTAGTTTAATTGAATTTGAGGATTCTAATTGATTCCTTCTCATGTGTAAACGTTGGGCGTCTACAGCAGTGCCATTCCTCCACAAATGCCTGAGGTGGATTTTCCAAGGAATTCATTCATAAATGTGTTTTCTTGGAATTTGGCATATGTACTGTACATACAGGAAGAGGAGGAGTTTTTTTTTGTTTGTTTGTTTGTTTTTTAAAAGAAGGAAAATCTCAATTGATGATTTTGAAATCTGTAGATCTGCTGTCCTCATTGGAATTTACTTTTGAAACTATCCCACTGGGAATAACTTTATTCAGACACAAATCTGACGATACATTGACGAACACATTCATGATGTTCCTAGTTCTCCATCCATCCATCCATCCATCCATCCATCCATCAAAATGCTATTAAACCATTCAAGCGCGACAAGACAGAAGAGAACGCACTTCTGTGAATGTCCTGACACACACACATACTCTCACATTAGAGTACTCTTAATCTACTTTTCTCACGCAAGTTTCCACAAAAGACAATATGCATAAACCAAAAACTGTATCATGTTAGCATGTCGTGAGCATGTAGACGTTCCTCAGAACTTTGTAGAATATGTTCCGTAGAATCCTGTTGATGAAGGGATCATGAAGTTGAAACAGTGATGCTAGTAACGTCAGGGTCATGGGTTAGATATCCAGGGAATGCATGATTTGATCAATTGCATACGGTAAATGCAATGTGTGTCACTTTGGATAAAAGCGCAATGTGGTAGAGGTCTGTGCCGGACTGTTTTTTTTTTTTTTCGTCCCGCTCCTGCTAGGTTCTATTCCGCACCCACCACTCCCGCTTAAAATTCACTCTGTTCACCCGCTTACCGCTTAGAATAATTTGCTTGCCGACCTGACCGATCCCACTAAATTTAGACCTCGTTTCTAGATTTAAATTTCCCCTAAAGAAAGAGAGTGACTGGGATAACAAATATAAAATGTTGGCTATACTATAATTTCATTTGTTATTTTTGTCTTACGATACTGTCAACACCGTAAAAAAATGTCACAGAGAAAAATAGACAAAATAAAATATGACAGCTGTCACTCAAAATTATAAGCCAAAAATACAAATAAATTAAAACTGTCAGCTTACTAGCTATAACATCCATATTTTTTTTAACATCCATGCAAGAACAGAATGTCGCTGACTGACGACAGTTTCATTACCGAACGATTCTCCTCCAAAGTCCGAGCACCAAGCACCATGCAAAGAACATATATTTCCAGATTCGGGGCAGGGAACTGTGTGAATGCCACCATTGCAGAAAGTTTTGTTCACTTCAAGTTCAAGCGCGGATACGCTGTTGTCGAAGGATGTCGGGAGCGGCCGGGCTATTCTCAAACCTCCCGCTCCCGTCCAAAGTACACCAGAGTTACCGACCGCCCCCGTCTTTGATTTGGAATTGTACTCCCGCACCGCAAGAAAACTGATCGGGTTTTCCAGAGCCGCGGGAATGCAGACCTCTACAATGTGGAATAAAATATGCAAATTCTGGGGATTTTTAATCATCCATGTTATGTTTAAAATATCTTCACCTTTAGTATGTACAGCAGAGATGAAAAACAAACTGAAGGTCGGCACACAAATGCATTAGAAGTGAACTTTCCCTATCTCTGTGACCTTGCCGTGTGGACTCACATTCGTGACTCTTGTGTACACTAAGCTCATTGGTTTAACTGATCCGAGACCTGTTCGTCAGTCATATCAGCCCAACAGGGAAGTGTCCAGGCCCTGTGTGAAGTTCACCTTACCCTGTGTCGGGCACCGCGAGGAAGGCTGTTTAAAGGTGATAATGGCTTTTCATTTAAGCCAAAGATGATTTATCTGAGCTTGGCTAGCCTCCCAAACCACAGAACTGAAAGCATGAAATGAAAACTATTACCTTGGAAGTCTCATCACTCACTTTGAATATTCTGAATGTGGAGAAAGAAGGAAAAGAAGGGAAGATAAAAACCTGCTGTTGGGAGAAGAAGACTCTATATCTCTAGACTCTATACCTGTCAATTAATGTGAATGCCGGTGGTCAAAAGCAAAGCTATATTTACACATTCTTGCACGTATGAATAACGTACGGTCTGTTTGTGTCAGCATGTGACATGTATGAATGCATAAGAGGCCTGTTTTGTTTTCCCTGTTTCATATCGTATGGTGGTCTGACTTTGAGGATGAATAACAATTTGTATTGTGATGTAAACATGGTCATTGTTTAAAGATGTCAGGATGTGATGACAGAACGGGCTGGCTTTGTTTATGCGCTAGCTCCGTGGAAGTCAAGCTAATGGTGAAGGGTGATAATTACTGGACGGGGAAATGTGCGATCGTTTAATTTGTTTTGAAGAGAAGACAAACAAATTGAGAGTGAAAGCTCCTGTTAGCTAAAGTGAAAGAAAAGATTTAGAGGGAGAAAAATGGACATAAAAACCTTAGCGTAGCAGTTAGCACATGAGCTAAAAACAACATGAAGTTCATTTCCTGTCCTCTTTCTTGTCTGAATGTCATTACAACCGTTAATTGTTACCTATAATATTTTGTAACCAAAACAATATATTTATTTTTAAGCTGAATGTGGAGAAAGAAGGAATGATGAGTGAAGGATCATGTGACACTGAAGACTGGAGTAATGATGATAAACTCAGCTTTGATCACAGGAATAAATCACACTACACTATATATTCACATAGAAAGCAGCTGTTTTGAATTGTAATATTTTGTCATAATTTTACTGTTTTTACTGTATTTTTTGATCAATTGAATGGGTGAGAAAAAGACTTCTACCAAAAAACATACAACATCTAACTTCTGAACACACATGGTACAGATACTCACAAACAGCTGCTCCACAGGATCCTGTCGGACTTGATAGATAGGCCAAATTCATGACATAGAAAGCAAAATTTTTTATATTTTGCAAGTAAACACAAAACCCAAGAATGGTGTTTTTTGGCCTCAAAGTTAACACCTTCCCTCCAGGTGTTTTAGACCATTGACCCCTCATTAGAGTGCCCCTAAAACCACTGGTGTCCAGTTACCACCCCGTTACACTTTTAAAGCTTGAGGTCATGTGTCTCATCTCTCACCTGGCTTAACTGTCAATCACACCTGAATGAGATGTGTTAACCAAGTAGGTTTGCCATTACCAATAAAGTCCTCCTATTGTATTCCGTGGCTGATGGTATTTAGTAAACAGTGGTTTTAATTAAAAACCTCTCACACATGCCCTTGCTCCCAAATACCCCGCAGTGTGTGTTTGTTGAGTGTTTTCACATGGTCACTCGTTGGCCATCTGGAAGGGACTCACAGTTGTTTGCTCTTTGTTTGTGAAGCGTCAGAATATCGGTGTCTGGTTTAATCCTCCTCAGCTCGTCTGGCTTCTGTGGGAGTCAGAGCCTGAATGAGTGACTTTAATCTGCTGTTTGTCTTATCGCTCAATCTGAGCTGAACCTGAGAAGTGACTGTTCTCTTTCACACGCAATTCAGAGATTTATTTAAAGGAGCACTGGGGCGAAATGCTAAATTTGAAAGCCAGTAAATTCTTGGCAAGCGCGTAGACCCATTTTTTAAAAAACATTTTATGTGAAAATTCAGCATTTGTGTTCAACTATTTGTATAATGCTTTGACTGTGACCTCAATTATCGACAAGACATTTCACTGTTTGTTGGCTTCTACTTATTCTCCACATTACTTTAATGACTTGCTTCACCCAACAATTAAAACTCTCCTATCATTTACTCGCATGCTGTTCAAAACCTCTATGTGACTGACTTTCTTCTGTGAAGAAAAATGTCTCGGTGTTTATAAAAAAAAAAAAAAAAATGTACTTTTTTAAAAAAAAAAAAAAAAAAAAATAAAATATAAAATAAAAAATAAATAATAAAATAAATAAATAAAATACAGTAAAAAAATAAATGCTTGAAATAAAATAAACATGAAAAAAAAATATATATATATATTGCAACATTTCTCTTGATGTAAAAAAAAAAAACTAAAACGAAATAAAATGTAGATTACAGAATAAAACAACAAAATTGGAGTTTAAACTAAAATTAAAACAGAAAATATAAAAATAAAAGCTTTTAATAACTATAATAGTGTCATATAGCTTTCCTCAAACAATAAGAGTGTGGTGCTAGCAACGCCAAGGTCATGGGTTCGATTCCCAGGGAAAGCAAGAACTGACAAAATGTAAAAATGTGTACCTTGAGTGCAATGTAAGTCGCTTTGGATAAAAGCGTCTGCCAAATGCATCAATGTAAATGTAAATGTCTCTCAGTAACACTAAAATAACACTGATTGGACCCCACTGACTTTCATTGTATGGATAAAAACAGCAAACGATGAAACGACTTTAACGCTGGAAGCCTTCGTTGTTTCGAGACATGAACAAATTAAACACATCATGTCTGCATTTTGTTAGCCATATTGTAAAAATACATACATCGAATGAAGATGGGAAAAGGCATGCATGCGCTCTCACTACTCAAATAAAACAGCAAGTGCACCGCATCTGGATCCAGGAACTGTGGGCTACCATTACATAACCGAGATGAAACGAGAGGCAGACAGAGAGAATACGAAAAGATCCTCCGGGGGAAGAAGAAGAAGAAGAAGCTGTTTTCTGCACAGAAAGTAGGACTCCTCATGACTGCAAAGTGCAGCAGAAGTTTTCCGCTCTCATCATTGCTGTTGAGTAACCGGCTTGAGTTGAAAAGTGTAGCACGGTAATTAAAGAAGTTCAGAAAGCGCTTGTCTTGTAACCTGAGGGAATAGCTGCAGTTTCTCTTTATTCAGCTGTAGTGAGACTATGGGTGTAGGATTAGTGGAGATTACATTGGGATCCTAGTTCAGATAACTTCATCCTCAGCCTCCGAGTCTTTTTTCTTCGCTTTGCTTCAGTCATTGCGTATAAAGCACCTGCAGTGAAGACGATGACAGTCGGACGGCCCGTTCTCTCGCACCCTGTCACCCTCATTAAGCCTGTCGATGAAAAGTGTGGAAACTCTCGTCAGATTTTTGCATGTTCCAGCGCTCCGCTAGGCTTCTAAAGTTACAAACCTCTAATCCGCCGGCTTTGGCAGAAACAACTTTGGTAATACGGCTTAAATGGGTATATTGAGAGTTTCTCAGGCTTTTTGGTGGTGGTGTTTTTTTCGTGTTGAGAAACAGATGTTGGCTGTCGGCCATCTTCTCAGTCTCATTGACTGAGCTGTTCTGGCAGTTAGCTTCACTGACCTCTGCTTTCAGCATATTTGGCAGGCATTGTATGGCTCTTTGAAAAGCGGCTCAAAATCTTGTTACATCACAACGATCAGAACATTTGAAGCGCTTTATACAAAGACACAACACCGTCATAACAGGTGTCTTTTACTAATAGCCGGCTAATCCTTTTTGCTGAACAGTCTGACTCCACAGTCGCTCCAAGTTTTCTCAGAGTTCTTCGTAACACTTTCTCATTATTTCCCTTGTTATCGATTCCTCTCTCTATCTGAAGCCAAAATCCATACCTCCAATTACTCTGAATGTCATATCTATAAACACAATCCTTTCATGTTCATATGTCTAATAATCAATAATAAAAATGCCATGATTTTCATGTAAACAAGGCTTTCCTCCTTTTTTCCTGCTGCCCGCCTGGTATGTTTACCAGGTTTGTATTATAGGACTCATAACACAGAGAGTTTGTGCCAGTCTCATGTTAATCTGGAGTATCTATAGAGTAGTGTTGATCCTTCATATCTCCCAAGAGTCTTTAGTTTATCATATTTATAAAAGACAGATACACTGAACCGATTCTTTCTGAAGACAGCCGAGCTCGTGGAGGCGTGCAGTGGGCGGAGCTAAAGAGACACACACACACACACACACACACACACACACACACACACACACACACACACACACACACACACACACACACACACACACTCTATATGTTGGTGTTGTTCACATTATATGCACTCACACGCCGATTGCCAACAAAACACACACACTTGCTGCAGTTTCACTCCCGCCTGCTGTTTCCACTCATGACCGGGAACACACACACACACACACACACACACACACCTGCAGAACTCCGGAAACACAAACTGCACCCACTGTTCCCTTAACGCTGGGTTATTTGGGAAGCTGAACAAGGTGATCTTTCCCTCACACCAGAAACACACTTCTTTAGTGACATTGTTGATCTCGTGTCTAAACACACAACGCCAGTGCCGCCGACGGCTCCCGTAACCCGAATGAAGCTCAGTGATGGACACGCTCTTGCTCTCACTCTGGGTGTGTGTGTGTGTCCATACAAGGAGTTCCCCCCTTTATGACGTCATACAGCACCATGCTCAAAAAACTTTCCGAAACTTGTTTGAATCCTGAAGCAGTGTTTTTGGCACAGAAATACTTCGTCATACATCCAACTCGTTTTTTTTATTTTTTTTTAATTTTTTTACTTTGGCCATGTTTATCATGAGAATCAACTCTTTTACAGTGTCAATAAGTCAGAATGCATTAAATAGCATTAGACACCCCTTTAAGTACTAAAACAATGACATTAAAAGACCAAATTCAGTATACACTTTTATTGATGATGCATTCTATATACAGGTGAACAGATGAGCCCAGAATATCAACGCATCGCATAAAGTGTTTTCTTTACAATGGTTTTCATATTCCAAGGCTCGTCTAAACATTTTAGAACATGTTGCCGTTTGTAGTGATTGAGAAACTGCAGCAGGTGCTGTATATGGATCACAAGGGCCCAAAACTTACATTTTGTCTACGTACTTTTGTTTTGCTTCTTTTTACAATTTACGATTACATTTTTTTAACCTTATAAACATTAAAAATAGTAGTATGGCACTTATTTTTGTTTTGTTTTGTGAACCTTAATTAAACTTTAATTTACAGCACCGGTCAAATGTTTGGAAACATTAACAAATATCAAATAAATGCAGCCTTGATGAGCATAAGAGACTTCTTTCACAAACATTGTTTTTAGAAGAAGTCTCTTGTGCTCATCAAGGCTGCATTTATTTGATCAAAAATACAGGAAAAAACTGTAATATTGTGAAATATTCCTCCAGTGTAGATCAGCTGTTCTCTGTGTGAATATATAGTAAAGTGTAATTTATTCCTGTGATCAAAGCTGAATTTATCATCATTACTCCAGTCTTCAGTGTCACATGATCCTTCACTCATCATTCTCAGATGAGGATTTATTATCAATGTTGGAACAGTTGTGCTAATATTATAATAATATATAAGGTTATAATATTATAACCTGTTATACCCTTTTTCCAGGATTCTTTGATGAATTAAAAGTTTAAAAAGTACAGCAGTTATTCAAAATATAAATCTTTTGAAACAATATACTTGTGTGGCTATCACCAGACCAAGCTCAATTTAAGATTGAACACTAGTCTGGGGAGTCTGCTCTGTATTTTCTACTGCACAAGAGGCGTGATCAACGGGCATAGTTCAAATGACTCTGTACCCAATTGGACAGTCCTTCAACCAATCAGAGCACAAGAGGCGTGATCAACGGGCAACGACCCATCGCTTCTCTATCTGTCATTGTGTTAAACCCGCCAATAGCGCACCAGGTGGATAAGCCAGTCTGTGATTGGTTCCCTCAAAAGTGTAACAGAAGCAGGATAAATGAATGTACAGGTTTCCAGCCTGAGCTGCAGGGCGACATCAAATCACCGGCAGATCAGGCTGGGTTTACCCAGTCTAACAATATACGCTACCGCTCAAAAGTTTGGGGTCAGTAATTATTTGTCTTACTTTTGATTGTGTTAAATTGATAAAAAAAGATTTCTATTTTGAATAAATGTTGTTTGCCTCTTGATTCATCAATGAATCCTGAAAAAAGTATCAGAGTTTCCAAAAAAAAAAAAAGTAGCACAACTGTTTTCAACATTGATAATAACTGAGCAGCAAATCCTCATATGAGAATGATTTCTGAAGGATCGTGTGACACTGAAGACTGGAGTAATGATCCTGAAAATTCGGCTTTGATCACAGGACTAAATTACATTTTATAGTATATTAAAACAGAAAACAATTCTTTTAAATTGTAATAATATTTTACAATATTAAATTTTTTCTGTATTTTTGATCAAATATATACATGTCTGAAATGAGCACAAGATACTTCTTTCAAAAACATTAAAATAGTAATGTTTCCAAACTTTTACATATCAAGTTTGGGGTCAGAAAGGTTTTTTCTTTAATATATTTCTCTCATGACAACTCTTGGAAGAGTTTAGCATGGTCATGAATATGACGATGCTAATGTGTTTGGTCTTAGTGGAATATATCTGCTATGGTGCTAAGCAAATACACACACAACACACTCCTGTGAGCATGTAATAACTCATAGCGGATCTATACAGGTGGAGCTGGGGAAGGTGGAGAGTTTCAGCTACAGCAAACACTGACCAACTATTTAAATGTAGATCAGCAAGCTCATTGGCAACAGGAACCAATCAGCTTGTGCCGTATGAGTTAAGCACCCATCAGCCTGCACCATCTAGAGTTTCACAACATACTTGTTATATATTCAAATGTAGCCATAATGATTTTTATTGCCATTGTGTGTCCATTTAGCATTCTGTCACACGTCCATTGATTGATGGCTGATGGTGCTGGATGTGCACGTGTGGTGGCCTCTTCCTTGTGTTCTCAGAAGACCCTTTTAGTTTTAACCTATAATGTGTCTTCATTAAGACTGAGAGCCTCATGCAACAATAGATCATTACAGTGACAGGCCTTGTCCTATGCCACAGTCAGCAGATAATTGTGATTCGAATACTGGGGTCATTTAGGGTAGGCTTATTAACATATGTGTAGCCCAGTGGATTGGTCGTCAATATGATGTCTAAGTCTCTCATTTTCTCTCTGTCCCCTCTCTTCACTTCAATCATCCATCTTTATCCATCCCACCCATAAGTTATTGGTACTTCATATACCTTCAGACATCATACGCCCGGGGTGCCATGAAGTGACCCTTCAAAACACAGTCACTTCTTGTAGCTGAGCGACTTTGCTTGGGAAACTGGATTTAACGATATGTATTGGATATCCATAAAAAGAAATGTTGTGAGGAGGAATGGATTTTGTTTAGCTTTGAGAATAGAGGGTTTTGTCTGTAGTGCCATCTGTCTATATATGCCAGCCTACTGACCCTGCATTGATTATTACACAACATTGATAACTTAATTGAAATGACGGCCCGTGTCAGAGCTTTTTTTGTTCATCTCTAGCATGGCCATTACTAAAGGTCATGACCCATGACCCCTGGTGCGGGGTCCCATAAGGGGCTTGGGGCTCTAATTCAATAGATGTGGATAACTGGGTTGGACACACACACACACACACACACACACAAGTTTATTTATATAGCACATTTCATACACAATGGTAATTAAAAGTGCTTTGCATGAAAAGGAAATAATAATAAAAAGAGGATGCATAAAATTCACAATGCATTAAAAGCGGAAAAAAGGGGAAAAAACAGTTATGCAATATTTTGTCATGTCATATTCGTTTAATTTTGTCCATTTTACTATAACTGAAGGGTTATTTTATTTTATTATATATCATATACAGTAGTGGCCAAAAGTCATGTCTGGAAGGGAAATATTTTTATTTAATGTCCTTACAATTTTAATCAAACCATCAAAACATGAGGATACGATATTTTATATTTTGGAAATATGAGGGAAGAACAACCTTAAGTTATTTATATGACAAAATGATATGGCAAGAAAAAAGCAAACTACAGCTGCAGTTTTATTTTACTATGCAAAAAAAAAAAGTGCACAGGACAAAGTATACATGGAATATTAATAACTAATTATGTTGTAATCAATTGTTTTGGTTTTTTTTCTTTGTATGACATCCTAGCCGAAAATGTCACACAATTTGGCATGTTTCATTGTGTTATTCAAGCGACTCCAAGTACGCAATATGCTTAAAAAAAAAAAAAGAAATTGTTAAACATTTTGTAATAAATTTCCTAGGCCGGACATCACTTTTGCCCGCTACTGTATATATCTTATTATTCTCATCATTCTTATCAACAGTTCTGATTACAATAATTTATTGTCATGACGCATATCTATTTTCTACCTTTATATTTGTTTTTGATGACAAAAACTTTGTCAATTGTCGGTCATTTTGTTGTTGGGCCTCTGCATTTTAGACCAGAGGGAAAAATAAATGCTGCCTTATTACTCTTTATGTCAATACTGTTATGGCATAAAGTGGCACAGAGTAGATGCTTCCAGCTGGTGCCTTTTCTCTTCATTTATTAATAAGAACAAGGCACTTGGGAAAGGTGGAAAATCGGATAGCAAAAGATGAGAAAAAGTGAAGGAAAAAATTTGAATAATTTACTGGCACATGCTGGTATACGTGGCCATTGACATTTCAAAAGCTTCAGTTGCTGCAATTTGATGTATTAGCTGTGATTTCTCCTCCTGGTTTTTTGAACGAACCCTAATGCATGAACTTTTTGTCTATTTTAATCTGTTCTGCATATCCTGAATAAGCCATGAAACGTAAACCGCCAGGAATCGTGGTTCAGGAATGACTGACAATAGATTGGCCAGATAATCCCTTTTACAGATTCAATCACAGAGCTAAGTCGTACAACAGATGTCAAGTAATACGCCGCTGCGCGATGTCGGTGAGGGCCCAGGGTTGCCCACCTCTGAAACCCGATCTCCGCCTCCCCGCGATGGGTTGGTGCCCTGGCGTCTGTTAGCTCATCTGGAGAGGGGCTTTTGAGAGTGAGGTCAACGGTGTGTGTAATAAGCTAGTGCTAGCGGATGGCTAGTGCCCATTCACATGCTGATTTTCTAGTCGATCCATTTGCATTAAGTGCAACCTAATTGCCAACTGCGGCCTGATTATGGTGCGTGTCGGCCGGGATGAAATATGACCTCCCATCTGCACCAGCCACTGCTCAACGGATGTCAGATGGGTGTAAATCTAAAGCGAAAAGGTCATTCAAGTTTTCGACACCGAGGAAATACTACTTGAAATGGGTCGTAGTAGTAAAAGTTGTGGTTGTATTTATTAAAATAAAATGACATAAATTAGCTCTTGCATTAGAACAATCACACTATTAGTTTCTGTAGGCTATATTTTCCACATCTCTCTCACTTTTTTTTTTCTTTCCTTGTGCCTTATTTCACCTGTGGTGTGGTCCCAATAAGTTTCCTAAGAAAAAAAGCTTGGCTCCTTTCTTTGTTTGCTTAAAAGTGTCTCCAAATGTGACTCCTCAGTTAGTGGCCGATGGAATTGTGATGAGCCAGAGAGGAACAGCTGGAGTCTGCAGTAGTTTAAGTGACCATGTCGCCTCTTCTAGACTCTGGAGTCTTGCTGGTGTTGTCATCGCTCGCAGTTGTGAGAGGAAGTTGAGCAGCTGTAAGGGGTATTGGGATGGTTGCATGGCTCTCAAAATGATGATGCCCTGACGCAGGGCCGTAACCACCATAGACATTGAGGGGGACAAGTCCCCCCCCAATAATTAGATATGCCCAAATTGTCCCCCCCAATATGTGAAATTCTTGCACTGCTCTCCTGCACTCCTTTACGCAGCACTCTGTATGTTAGGATGACAAAAAGGTTTAAAAGTCACATTTTTAATCTGGTTTGCCTCAGTGGTCTAACAGCGCTCGTCAATGTCAAAATGATTGACATGGCCAATCAAATCAAAGTAGGCGGGGTTTAACTTCCCATTTCGCTCGTTCACAGTCTTCACACAGACGAGCGCGTCAATCCATCACTTAATGCCGTTGCGGAGACTCTATTCTTTCCGGTGAAATCACAAAACAGACTGCACACAAACGTGTCCCTGCTCTTACTATACGCTGACTTGACTTGACCATTTTAGTCTTTCTCTCTTTTCTTGTAACGTGGTGCAGAAACCTCCTTTGTTTGCCCCACCATGGTGGCTTTCAAAGACTAATGCATTACATTCCCCTTCTAAAGCCCTATTCGGAAGGTAATTGTTTCTCAGGTGGAAGTCCATAAAACTAAATTTGCATGCCACCTCAGTGATAAAACGGATGGTGGATGGTGATTGATTCACGAGTTCTGTGGGAACGTGCGCGCTGCTCACGTGGTCAATAACATGATTGTATACCGTAAATAAAATGTCATGTGCCTGGTATAATATGAATAAATGAACAAATAAATTTAATTTAATAATAGAAAAATAATATCCTAATTATTAATTAATTATTTAAATCTGTTTAAAAATAGGAGTTAAAATAGTTTTCTGTCTTGTTTTTATCTCAAAATAAAGGATGTCATTTCATTCCACATGGAAATGAGCGTAAATAAGTGAATACAGCCTCTTATTTACACGAGTAAACATAAAGCTGCGGTTATTTTAACATACATAATTGCTATCGTAATAACGGCCCATTTCAAATGTTTACGTACTTTTCTTCTTTTTTTTTTTTTAGAGCGCCGATGAACTATATTGCTCTTGTAAATACTTACATTTCAATAATAAAAGTCTTTAAAATGCATTCAAATTATGGCGAAGTGCAACCGTGCGGTGCTCTGCATTAGTCAGAAAGGATATAAACAGTGAATTTTGAATTTATATATTCTCGAAAACTCAAGGTAATTCAGCCTGGGGTTTTTACACGGCTGGTGGGAGAAAAACACTGACTTTCTGGATTCGGACGGCAATAAAATCACTGACTAACCCGTCAATGATGACAATGCCTTACGACCCCATGAGAAACAATTACCGTCCAAATAGGGCTAAAGGTGCTTATTGTTCCTGTTAGAATTGCTATGAATTGGCTCCTAACCGCTCTATTCAGATCCACTTGGCTCCTTGGAGTCTAAATGGACTGGCCACAACATGCTGACAGAGTTTATCGATAAAGTCTGTCTCCATCAAGATTCACAGTTCTTATCCATTTGTTACAAATGAAGACTGAAACCACCAAGATCCATCTGAATAATAATGATAATAATATCCATTTGCATTAAGTGCAGCCTAAAGATGGAATATTAGTAGTAAAAGTAGTAAAAGCAACACCACTCATTTATTATTGTACCATAATGTCAACCATCTAATTACAATAACAACATTTTAAATTCATTGCGAGATGTGTCCTTCAAAGGCCAATCGAAATATGCAGTCGTTAGCTGTGTCTGTATCATTAGTTGTGACCCACCCCACCTGAAGCAGCGAGAGAGATTAATGAACTGAAGTGGCATATTGAGACCTCAGTAAAGACAGGCTGAAGGGTTGTGGGGTCTTAGACATGTGTATCAGGCCCTGAATACATTGAACAGTCTAGGCAAGCTCTCTGCCTCTCTCTTAGATTCGAAGAACCGACCAATCAATGATATGGGATTAACAGCCTTAACTTCAAAGTTCATCTTTCTCTTTATGGAGTCTGCAGCTGTCACTCAAAGCTCTGCTCTAATGCTCACTTCCCAGAACTCAAAAATAAACTTTCTTTCAGTTTTACCTTGAAGTCATCATGTTTTAACTTTTTGTTTTATTTGGTTGGGGTTTAGGGTTTCTCACTAACATGTTTTAAAAGACCTGTACGTTTCTTGTAGGGATGGATTCCTAAAATCATAAATATTTCAGTTTGTAAAGTTAAAATGAATTAGATTTAATTAAATTTAACTTCATCAACCAATATAAAAATCTAAGTATGCATTCATGTTATGAAAAGTATGCTTTCTTTGTATTTCACATAGATTCATTATAGATTAATGTCTATAAAGGAGCTTGTTTTTGGTTTTACTGACCATAAATGTGTAAGAGCCCCATAGGAGAATGATGGATTGAATTTAATAATTGATAAATGTCTGGTGTTGCTGTGGACAAATACCTCTGTTTACCGGAACATCTCCAGATTAAAGTGGTGCTTCTCCAATGTTTTGGCCGACTGTCAAGTTTTAGAGTGTTCCTCGTGAGACTGCATAGGGAATTGGGTAATACTAATGTTACATGTTTTGTTGGTTCATTGTTGGCAAGACCTGATGGGTGTGGCCAACAGCCATTACAGGAAGTGATCACATTCTAATTGACCTGGGCACATTCTGCCATCTACAACAATGAGAGAGCTTTTTCTAATCATCGCTATCAATTGCTGATATCTGTTCTAGTCTGGAGACCAAGGCTTTATAGCGCTAACTGGTCTGCCAGTTTAAGCGGAGGGAATGAAGTAGCTGGCATCTGCATTTTCCTATTGCTATGCATTATGATATTTTTTTATTTGTCACTCTTTTTGATGCTTCTCCTGTCTGGCCTTCTTTCACATTTGCGTGGCACAATATGACATTGAGCCCGTAAAAGTTTCTAGTGAGTATTGTGGATCAGCAACATCCTGTACTTTTCTAAGCAGTCAGACTTGCGATTTTCATGCCTAGTTTTCACACCTTGCATTGAAGGAGGGATCAAATCTAGAATATCATAGAGACTTGAGGGTGGGCTCCTTTGAAAACAGAAAGCAAACAAGCAATCATGCACAACACTCCAGGATTGTGGTTTTTCTAGTAAATGTAAAAATAGTTGATAATTAGAAAGTTTAAGTGTAATAAATTAATTCAGCAGCAGGTTAAGTGTTACCATGCAAAATAAGTGTTAAGACACTTTAAAGTTTTACTCCCAGAAGTGGCCATTGTCTGCTTTGCGTGAATTGTGTTTGAATGACTAAAGACCGTTCTCACACTGAGAAACAGGTGCAAGATTTAGTCTCACCCTAAAGCTGAAAAAAAGATGAGAGATAAAGATTGAGAGCATGTCGGTGAGAACAGCAAAACCAAATGTGTTGTTTCTGTCAGGGTAGTTTTGGACATCCTCGGTTCTATATGTGAGGAACGAGAATGTGCATTTCAAAAATGAAAGATTTCTTTTCCTCCTTATTGTACTTTATCATCTCCTCTTCATTCCTCACAGAAGCCCTCCACATCTCCCCAGGGAAGGTGTGTGTGCAGGTGCTCACATACAGGAAGTTAACAGGGCTCCACCTCTGACTTCCCAATGGGGGTCCAGGCACACTCATCAGGACCCCCGCCGTGCACTTAAGGGCCTTTGCGCCATACATACACGCATCCCCAGCCTCTCTAATCGGGCCAGCCCGCTTCTTTGTCATGCTGTTTGTCTCTGAAAGGAGCACTGGAGGCTGGAGAAAGAAACGGGAACAGGGAGACAGGAACAAAAGCACGCCTCTCATCCGCAGCAGGGCTGCTTATTAGGGAGCGACAGCCCTCTGGGAGCAGGGCACTTGGCAGAGGACATAGGGTTGTCAAGGGCACAGTCGTACATCAGTCAGGGGGAACGTGGGTGAAGTCAGAGACCCCTAAGCCTGCAGCATTATCGCCCCCTTTGTCAAATCTGCACCTGTCACTCATTCAATACGAGAACATGAACCGGTCAAACTTTGATTCACTGCCAGGCCTCAGTGCAATGAAATGAAAGAAAGCAGCAGATATAAAGGATAAGTGATCAAAAGGAAAAGGAAGGAAGAGCTGGGTGAAGATAAAAGAGATAAATGAGACAAAGGAAAGCAGGCCCTGACGAAGAAAGGGGAAACTCAAAAGAATGATGACGAGAAAGATTGAATTAACGCGAGGAGAATAAAACAACTTCAAACTCAGTGGACCAAAGAAAGTTGCAGGCACTTTAAAATTCAGACTCTACATGACTGTTGCTGAGTCCGACTGAGCTCTGTTGTGTTTTATTGCAGATTGGCTGATGCTCATTGATTTCCTGTAAAGATTAGTGATAAAAAGTTAACTTTTGTTTTATCCCTGAAAATGACCAGCAGTAATTCTGATTTAATCTGTCCATGCCATCTGTACAGATCTGTGAAGGGAGCCGATAGATATGACGGTCTTTGAAGGGAATTGAGTCCGCAGGGGTATAGAATTAATATGACTTAAGCTTTGAGTTGATGCAATATGACTGAGGGCACAAGCAAACCCTTCTTTTCATCTCCCATATCTGCTATGACGATTTGGAGGACATGGGAAGAAACCAGATAGTCTGACAGAATATCAATCTGACAATAAGTCTGATAAAAGGAATTGAAATTGTATGTTGGGTATCAGAATTATTCAGATTTATCAGTGCCATCTCTCTCTCTCACTCTGTGTGTGTGTGTGTGTGTGTGTGTGTCTGTTTTGTTGAAAATATGTAAAGTTGAAGGGGACATAGGGGACAGGACCATCCTTGATAGGAAAAACAGGGGTCAACACAGTCTTATTAGACATGGTAACTGGTTTGTTGATGGTTCAAGGTGGTTTAGCACTCTACTAGTTTCGAGCTAGATCTACTAACTGGTATTCCATTTGATTAACCATATAAACTAGTTAATAACAATAAATGGCCAGCTTGAAAATGTTATAAATCACATTGACCAAGGTGGCCTTCCAGGTCAAAACCAGCTGGTAGTCCATCTGCCAATCTAGACTAGACTAAATCATGTACAAAACAGGTCAAAACTTGGTCCTGGTGGTCAGAATTTTAGATAGATTTTCCAGTAGAGAAGCACAGCATGACCAACCCAAAGACAAGACACACACAGTCACAGACAAAGAAACAGGCATTCATACGTCAGTGTCCCAGGTGCTTCTCGGCAGAGTTTATAAGCAAAAAATTTACTACATCAGACTTAATATTGGATACAGTCTCTTCCATTCCCATAGCATTCCACATTCTACTTCCAGACCAAATCGCTCTGCCAATCTACAAGCACTGAATCCATAAAGCACATGGTAATAACTTGGACCGCTTCACTTCATGTCTCCCAGTGGGGTTCTGCCTCTTTGGTTTCTTTTTTTCCCCCCTCCTTTCGTTATGGTTTTAACTAGGCATTATCTCAGTGTTGTCACATCGAGTTTTCTCTGAGCAAGAACAGGTGAGGAGCCCTGTTTAGTCAGACGCCTCTGATGTCAGTGCTACCCATGCATCACACTCGATTCAGAGAGTTTAATCTGCAACAATAACCTTCTGTCTTCAGAGAAATTGCTTTCTGGGGCCGTAAAGTAAACAGGCAAAATGTGTTATTCAGCATATTGAGAAAGAGTCGTGAGCGGGAAATGGTGTGCGTAGAAAGGGATAGAATACAACGAACAAGAAAAGGAGGGGGAAGGGCCGAGCAAACGGGGCGCGGACAATCGCAAACTGACCTTTCAGTCAGAGAACACAGACAGATATTGAATGAGTCTCATTGTACTGGGAGAATGAAACTGCTGGCTTGTTAAATGGTGTGGCATATGGATATTTTATCTTTCTCTGCCTTTAATTGCTTTACTGTCAGGCTGTTTTCCCCTTGAATCTCTCTTTAGGGAGGAGAGACGAAAATAAACATGAAGACGTCTCCAGCCCGGAGAGGCTCGACTGTACGTTATCTCTCAAACAATTGGCCCGTCCTTTAAGCTGACTTCAGGTTGCATACCGCCTGACCTTTAATCTGATGCATAAACAAGAGGCTGGGGAAAGCGATCCCTCATCATCCTCCCCTCATACTCTGCCGCCTCCTCACCCACCTCCATTGTTTGGCTTATGGGTGCATTTGTTCTAATTGTCGTTGCCTTATTGACGCAAATTGCTGCAGGTCTTTGTGAGGTCTTGTTTAGCCGGGCCCCGTGGCTGACGTTGATGCATGCCCGGAGGTATTTATAACCCACGCGACACCTGATGTCAAGCGCGTGCTGAGACTAATCATGTGCGGTGATGTTGGAGTGTTCATGGACTCCAGCGAACCGATAGAAAGATTTGTCTTCTATTGTAAAGGATTGAGGATTGAATAGGGAGAGTAAATGAGATGGGTGGCCACCAGCACTTAATGCACAAGGGCGCTCTTTTACGATTCCAACTGCTAATTCCTTAGTGCCACTGTTGGGGGGATTTCATACCAGATTGTCCAAAGAGACCACTTATATGGTCAGTTTAAATGGAAATTATAGAGGCACATCTTTTAAACCCCATTTCATGAGTAGATAATTTTGATCTTGCTTACGGTTCCAGTTTCTCCATCACAATTTTGAATTGTCTCTATAACTCATTCATCTTGTCCACATCTGTGGCTGTAAAAGTTCACTTTTCATTTTCTAAATTGATCTCTTCAACAACAATGGAAGGTCATTTGATGAAGGTTGGTCATTTGGTTTGTTGAGGTTGAGCTCAAGCCTCAGCTGGTTACCAGACTCAGTTACTCAGTGTGTGGTCACTTTAACCTTTACAGGGTCTCGCTTAGGCTTTTACGACCAAATCTCTGCTGTTTGTTTTGGAGTCAGAGGATTTAGAGGAAGACTCTTCCTAGACAGGGAGATTAAGCTAATGGCACCTTCCCTGTCCATATCCTAATGAACAAAGGTGGCAATACATACAACATAGACATTAATAGGAGTGTAGAGTGATGGTTTCGTGTCATGACTGAAAAACATTCAGTTTTAATCCAATCATATGGCTATCTCTTTGATGTTAGCCATCACTGTTACAGGACAATGCATATCGTTTGCAATATAATTAGGTTTCCTTATGAAAATTAGTCTCATGAATAAGACCAGAGCATGTTGATTTGCAGATCTCCATTCTCTTGTCCTTTTCTAAAGCTTGTTAGTGGTCCTCTTGCCGCAAGCATAGTCACTAGGCGCATTGCCACCCGATGCTAATGTGTAATCACACGTTTACAGGAGCTAATGGCCAAATTAATTTCCCCTCACAGATGTGCGGTAATGGCCGAGTGATTTGTTTATTTTTCTCAGGTTTTGACTGCGTCGTGAGAAAGATGTAGCTGAGAGTGGTCATCAAAAGTCTACAGACTTTGGCAAGTCCTGCAGTGCAGTCTCGTCACACACACACACACTATAATATTACTGGAAACATACTACACAGCAAAGATTTCATGTCTCGCATACAGTTACCTTCAATTTTATAGTCCTTGGCTTCATTCATCCTTCAGCCCCTTGACGTTTCTTTGAGGACAGCCTTTTTGCAAGTTTTTACATTTGCTAAAATGTCAGTAAATGTCAGTGGATGAAGATGATACACTTTGCACATTTTATGATAACTTATCAAATGGCATATTTAAAACTTAGCCTTACATTTGGCTCAAAACTCTCATATTGATAGTATCTCACTTTTAAAAATGGATTTAAAATGCTTTCCTGTGCCTGTTTTAGCAGATTATTATACTTGGTAATGGTGAGTACACTATTTTAAATGGACACATATAGGATTTGGTCTGTGAAAAAGCGTGTAGATTATCTGCCTGTATTTGCAAAACCAAATGCACATGGCAATGCGGCTCAATGATTTGCTTAATTTAAAACACTTCCATTTTCACCGCCTTGCAAATGCGTTTGATGGCCTTCTAGCTCTTCCTCCATCACATATGAATATAGGAATGGGGCGTTAAATGAAGTAAAGCTAATACAATTGATTCTAATGGCTGCATGGAACAACAGGACAAGGATGTTCAGTCATCACCACTCATACGATTCTCATTCGGCTCCATTTGGTTTTTATGGAAGGCCATTTAGCAGCAGTTTTAATGAAGGTTGATTGGCAATGTGTCGGAGTGGCCATTTCAGTCAGTGGGCTGTTCCTCCTTGTGATCTACAATTATGAGTACATTTAGGCCAGACATCTCATCTTAAGTAAGCTATCAGCGTCAGTAGAGGCCTTAGCCACCTGTATCAGCAGCTCACAGAGATGACATCTTGGTAATTCATCCGTATGCTGAATTGCTGATCTGTATGCTGTACTTTTTTTCTTGGTGCTCCATATTTTTGCAAGCTTAATGTTTTACCTCTTTGTGTTGTCATCGAGTGCCCCAAATCCCTCTCTTTGAGAATCTCCTTCCTTAGTTATTCTCTCTCTCTCTCTCTCTGTCTGTGTGTATGTGTATAAATGAGCTGTATTTTCAGACAGGATGTTGTATCATAATGAGGGGTTTGTCACCAGCAGCCCGTGTGGTGCAGCAGATAAAAAGCAGGGCTTGATTAGGGGGACAAGGCATATTGATTCCCATTGACGGTCACTTTCCCCGGCTCTTAATGAAAGGAATGCAAATGAGTTTCCGAGTTCTCTAAGGGGGAGCGGGGCTGAGATATGGGCCTTTGACTCCCTGTCGTAAGAGGGACATGTATCATTGGCCATGGTTCACTGGGGAGTCCTTCACGGAAACGTTTGGTCCGTTTCATGTTCTCAAGATGCCGGCAAGCACAAGCCAAATGTGGAAAACGTAATGGACTGTGTCCGTACGTGTAATTTAGCAAAATGGATAGGGGCACGTGGGCTCAAATGGTGCTTATGCTATTGATTTAGGAAACAAGCTGTATTCTTAAAAGGAAACATGCTGTACTGTACCGTCTTGTATGTTTTTTTCAAGCTGTTATCATCTATAGTGTACCATCTGGTCATTGTTCTTCTCAGGTTGATGTCTGGTCCACTGGTGATGTCATAAATGAGGATATATGATATTTTTTCCCCCTCTCTCCTCTATAGCAACAGACTGGCGCCTAGCAACCATGACCGGATACACCGGCTACGGCAGGAGTTTCAGCAGGCCAGGCAGGAGGAGGAACCTGATGACCGCCGTCGTTCCTACAGCTTTCAACAGCAACAGTGGGTGAGTGCAAAAGCCTGGTGTTTGGTGTTCAGGGCAAAGGGCAACATGTATTATAATGAGATATTGTCAGGGATTGCATGTTTGTTCAGAGGTGGTTTGATTATTTTAGCATTTTTGAGGGGGGGTAGTGCATTTGTTGTCAGCTTGTGTTTTATCTTCTTTTAAAAATGCATCTCACAGTTTATTTGCCCCCAACCTTGTCTGTATTTGTTAGGTCTGCACAGAGGTGAATGTGTTTTAACATTTTGTCCTTGAAAGTCAGTGCTTCACTTAATTGTCCGAGGTTAGAGGCTAGCCATTATTTTATCTTTATCAGCAAGTTAAAATAATATACACTGCTCAAGAGGCTGGGAATGGAGTTGCAAGGTGTCAAAGGTCAAATAGCTGTGTATCTTTACTCTGTAACGGCCTGAGCCAGACATGGCGGTCTGTCTTGTGACTTCCTGTTAAAGGCACGGAGGGGATTTTAAAAGATGACAGACTAATTACCTCAAGGAATGGAACCATTTCCTAAATTAGAGGTCAGCTCTCTGACCCTGTTCTCTCTGACACATATTTGGCCTCCATTTTCCTTCCAGGTCTTGAATAGCTCTACAGAGATTAGAATGTGTTAAACTCAATTAATGCATTAATGTCCTGTTTCACTCAGATCAGTGCAGAGAGCAGAAGCAAAAAAATTATACATTAAAAAATATTCAGCATCTCAGACACTTACCCTAAAGATTAATGATGGATGCATAATGAAAATGCACTTGCTTACAGGTGAAGCGTGTCATTTATTTGGCACTAGTGGCAACAAATAAAAGGGCAGAAAATCTAGAATTTAGGGCTGGACAATAATTCAGTATCAATATATATCGCGATTAAATTTTTTTCAATAACAGTGATATGATTTTTAAACATCCGTTTGAATCTATATTAAGAATAATATAATAAGCCTACTTTATAGTTTAAAGTTACAGATATTAATAAAGTGGGTGAGAGTCTTATGTTTATTTGACGGTGATTTCCTATTTCTTGTTTGTATGAAGGCTAAATACAAATAAAAGGTGAATATTCATTTATTTGTACCGTTTTTATTTCTAAAATATTATATAGTTTTATAGGAGGATAGCTTTTATATTGTTCATATCGATATCGTAATTATATCGTATCGACCGAAATTAAGAAATATATTGTGATATAGCCCTACTAGAATTGTACATTTTCTGAAATGTGAGTGGTGCTTGTCCTTGCAAAATTCACTGACACACTGCTGGGGTCTTGTGGGTTGGTCCCAAGGTGTTGCTAGGGCATTCTAGATAATGTTGGAATGTTGCTAGGTGGTTGCTTTGTGTTCTTGGTGGTTGCTAGGGTGTTATGGGTGATTTCTAGGTTTAGCTAGTTCTGCATGGTTGTTAACTGGCCCAAGTCAAAAGTGCCCACATACAAGGCTCTATTAAACTGGTCTGTGGAAACGGGTTGGATCTCTCTTTTGGTGTAAGTGTATGGGTTTTTCCTCACTGCTAATGAAAGATGTTTAATGAATAATTCTACTTAATAACAGTTTGTTTTATCCCAGTTATGACGGTAGTGTTTCACTTCAGGAATACATATGGTCTCCAAAGCAAAGGCTCTTATACTTGAACTCAGAGACATGCACTAGGTTGTCTTTAGCTAGTCTGTTTGCAGTCTGGATGAATCAAAACCTCTCTTGGTACTTGGTGTCACATTGTCTGGGCTTCTAGTACAGGAAGTAAGAGCCCTGTTGTTTGCATAGCGCCGAACTAGAGGAGTCAAGCTGTAAGGCGCCTAATTGCTTGTGATAGTTTACATTGTTTAAAGACTAGAGACATTTTCCAGTAATAGAATACGCTCCCTCCCTCGTGTCTCAAGTCTAGTGTATTAACGGTTGACGGGTCGGCCTCTCAGTTTGAACAGGACTGGTTTCAAATAACAAAACATGTTAGGTGGGACCCAGGGAATGCCTTAGAGTCTTTCATGGTATTATAAGAAGTGCCAATTCCCTGAAGTCTGCGGTTTAGATGTCAAGCATGACTTTTTTTCTACATGCGGTCGGCACCGTTGCCATACCTATGTTGTGTCAAGGGGATGTTGAAATACAGGCACATGCTGGTGGGGAAAAAAGTCTCTCCAGCTTTGAAAAAGTGGGGAAAATCTTGACAAAATTACTGATTGAGGTTCGGTACTGTATGTCGTGTCGTGCTGGTCTACAGGCTGCAATTGACGCAAACAATAAACAGTTCTTATGGCACTAAAAGCTTGTGTCAAACAATAGCATTGAGGTGAGTTCCCTTCAATGTCTGTCGTGGTTACGGTTCTACTAAATACAGTGTAATGCTACGTTTTCACATCACAAGGAATCAGGTGGTCCAGGTGTTTCATCCCTGGATTGCATTAGAATCAAACACACTCCATCAAAGCGAATACAAACAGGTTTGACGTTGATTTAAGGTCTGAGAGGGCCCATGAGCACTGTGGTCCTGTTGACTTGTAGAAATATACAGCCGTCAGTCGTAGCGGCAGGTTGAGAGAATGATGGTTAAGCAGTGTAAGAGAGCGCAAGGGAGGCGTTTGTAGCCATAACAGTCTTGTTGATCCTAGTGCCATAAGCTTGATATAATGACGTTATAAAACTGTCAAAACAAAATCACATGTTCCTCTGAGAGCATCCAGAAATTCTTTTGGGTGCACTGATGTAACAGTGAAAACTTGTTCAACATCAGATGAGTAATGAGACGTTTTTATAAAAGAACCATTGAAAGGCACGTTATCTGTTTTACCATGGGATGGATACCATGGGATTTTTGACGTGCTCTGGCATTTTAAATATATACTTATTGTTTGTATAGTAATATACAACACATGTACATATAGTACCATGCTTTCCTAAGTACTACATATTTACCATGGAAATACTGTTGTTTTGTTTTAATACCAAATTTAGATTGAAAAAAATATACATATCTTCCATGGTAATATTGTGTTTTGTTTGTGTTCTAGTACCTTAGAGTGCTTTCTAAATACCATGATGTATAAATATGATCATAATTGAGTATCATGGTATGCAGTATATCATTTCAAAACTAAATTATCATCACTGTACCATTGTATCCACGCAGTGTTTTCAGCAAGATTGATTATTTTCACATGAAAAGCACTTAACTAATTAGCATTTACTTGTGACCACCTAGTTACAAAGTACTCTTGATTATTTATAGCTTTGATTATAAATACTTTGCATTACACTATTCAGAAATGTCCCTCAAGTGCAACATAAAATCAAAGTGGCAAGAAACAATGATTGATTGCCTTTTAAATATGTAGCTATGTGGGAAAACTCCCAACTTCACATCAAACACCTCTCATTTCTTTATGAAGAAAAATGGGTAAGTACCCCCCAGATAATCCTTCAAACCCAGCGTGAGTTCTGACAGCATGAGACGCACATTAGGACAGTGATTAAGGTGTGTTCCCTGCGTTCACAATCCCCCGAGGACTGAAAGAAACCCGTCATCAGGTTTTTATGTGCAGCGACGAGCTGCCATCCCAGAACGCTGATAATCGCCCCGTGGCCAGAACCTGTCACAGACCTCCACCGGTAAACAGACAATTAGACGTGTCTTGTTATGCCTCTCTTGTATATCACACCCAGTGTTTTTTGCTATGACTTTGAAAGGGGCTTTTCCAGATGTTTGTCATAAAGAGCATGTTCTTTCCAGAGGCTTGCTGGCCTGTCTCAGCCAATAAAAATCAATCTTTTGTTAAGACGATCAGAGGCCACACAAGGGACGGAAGTATTATGCTGGTGCCTGGATCACACACACGCACAAATGCTTTCATTAGGCCCGTATTTACGCCCCCTTTCTCCTCTTTTACAAGGACCTCAGTGCTGACAAGCATTCAGGCAGCCTTCATAACTCAAAAGAATGCCATTGATTTCAGGATTCAGAGGAACCAGCATGTTTTCTTTGATTATGAACCGCACAGGAAACAAGGCATGATTTCCACAGTGTGGAATCAGAAAACTCATGTCCTCGTACAGTCGACCCACTGTGGCCACTGGTTAGACAAGGTTATCTCTCGATACTAAAGCACCACTGCAGGAACACACTGTAAGCTCAATGAACAATGGCTGCATGTAGGCGAAAAGAAGTGTACAACATGATAATGAGCCTACAGTGGGCAGATAACTCTACTGCAGGTTGCGATTACTGTCCCCCTGTGAAATATATGTGGATTGCCTTCCTACTCTTTTATATCCCTCCACATTCGGTAGATTTAGAACTAGATGATAAAATTGAGATTACCTACAGGGGATGAGGGACTATGTCTGTTCTGAACTGAACTCAGATCCCAGTGTAATACACATTCAACCCCTCACCCTTGTGTTCTGTTTAGGGTCCGAGAGACACCAAGGGCCATTTTATGACACTCAGGTTGATACTTCATGACTTTTTCCAAACTGTTGGAAAACAAAATGTCAATTTAACATATTTCAGACATCCTCTTTAAAAACCAAACAGGTTTGTTAGGGTGTCACTATGCAGTTGCTAGGGATATTCTGAGAGGTTTCTAAGGTGTTGCTAGGTGGTTATCAAGGTGCTTTTGGGTTTTTAATATGTTACTATGCAGTTTATCTGGTCTTCTGGGACATTTCTAAGGTGTTGCTAGGTAATTTTAGTGTGTTGCTATGCAGTTTATGTGGTCTTCTGGGACATTTCTATGGTGTTGCTTTAATGTGTTGCTATGCAGTTGCTAACTTCTAAGAGGTTTCTAAGGTGCTGCTAGGTGGATATTAAGGGTTTTTTTGTTGTTTGTTTTATTTTACTATGCTGTTTATCTGGTCTTCTGGGACGTTTCTAATGTGTTGCTAGGTAGCTTTAGTGTGTTGCTATGCAGTTGCTAGCATTTCCTGAGCGGTTTCTAAGGTGCTGCTAGGTGGATATTAAGGGTTTTTTTTGTTGTTTGTTTTATTTTACTATGCTGTTTATCTGGTCTTCTGGGACATTTCTAAGGTGTTGCTAGGTAGTTTTAGTGTGTTGCTATGCAGTTGCTAGCTTCTTCTGAGAGGGTTCTAAGGTGTTGCTATGTGGTTATTTAGGTTTTTAAATGTTACTATGCAGTTTATGTGGTCTCCTTGGAGGTTTCTAAGGTGTTGTTCTGAATGTTGTCACAGTAGTGCATTGCTATACTGTTGTTATGGTGTGGTTGCCAGTATGTCGCAGTATGTCGCTAAAATGTTGCTAGGTATTATATGAGTTTTCTTATTGTCACCATGCTGTTGTTGAGGGTGTTTTGAATTGTTGCTAAGGTTGTGAATTGTGTGCATTGTCCTTCTGTCATGTTGTTACGCTGTTCAGGCGTTCTGAGTGGTTGCTAGAGCCTTGCTAGGATGTTTTGGCTCTAAATGATATAGATAAACCTTCCCTAGTGTACAAGCACTCGAGCAGAAAAGTGAAGTTTCTAAGAGATGAAAGGAATGATGTGTCTGTCTATAGCTGTTGTCACTTTCACATTCTCTGTCTATTTTCCTGTCCTTTATTTTAATGTGGCACAGACACCTCCGTGTTGTCATAACTTTTTGCAGACTAACATACTCGTTTTCCATTCCTTTACTTTTTCCCTACTTTCTGTCCTTTCTTTATCTCTGTTTTCTTGCACTCACCCAGTCAAGTGCATCAGTTCCAAAATTAAGTCCATATGTCGGCGCAGGTTTCTGGAAGTGGTTGAGTGTATAGCGCAGTAAATATTGTTGCACATGGAGCATGTGTGTGCTCTGACCCCCCTGTGCACCGCGAGCCCAAGCCGTCTTTGATATTTGAAGGCTGTGGGTCACGCCGCGCTGTAATCGTAACGATTATACGTGATTTGGAAGTCTGGGTCCGGCAAGCTACCTCTACTCACCATCCAGCTGTGTCATGCTTTCTTGCTCAGAACTGCTGTGGACAATTTTTTATAATTATGTCTGTCTCTCTATCAGGCCACTTTTTGTGTTTGTTCAGGTGGGTTTGGTATTGTTGTGTTTGCTCTCTGTCCGAAAAGAGGATAAAAAAGTGCTAAATTCTGTGTGATGAATGAGAGATCTGGAGATCTCATGAAAATGTCATGTTTTCATAAGCATTGAACAGATGAACTTTAAATAATCTACATGCAGTGCATTGCTGTTATTCTGAGCCACGGTTAAATTAGTACTGTGGAAGTTTACTGTATTTTTGTATTTGATGATATATTTTTAGGTAACAGCTGGGATACATAAGTTTCATTGAAAGTGAGATTATTAATGTTTCATTAAAATTAAGATTAATTGAAAGTGTTTGACATGAATTGACTAAATGTGGTTAAAAATGGCATTCTAGGTAGCAAACATGAATAGCCCTTTTAATGTGAGTTAATCAATAATACTGTGCAGTTTAGAAATTTACCAAAACTGAATTCACTCATAAAAAAATGTAAGCTGTGAAAACCAGAGGAGAATTGACAACCATATTTAGCTGTAGTGTGTATGTGGCCTCCTTACACTAAACCTACCCATCACAGAAAACTTTCTGCATTTTTACATTTTCAAAAAAAAACATGGTTTTATGAAGGTAAATGTAAGACCTTTTTAAGACCAATTCAAGAAAATGTAAACATGTCAGTATGTTCTCCAAATATAAATGTCTTAGTGACACTTCAAAGTTTGAAAATACAATTTCCAACAGATCTCCATAACTTTTTAATTAATTTTACAAAAACTGCTTAAAGTTAGAGATAATAAATCTTCTGAAAGTAATTTTATGATTAAAACAAGAGCAAATATCTGCCAATGGGTTCATAAAAATCAGCTTAATTCAACTGAAAAAGTCATTTTCATACCCAGTGACATACTTGTTCTTGATTAAAGCTTAATTTTGTTCAATTTCTCAGAAAACAAGATTTAATTTCTTAATTTTGCATGTCAAGTAAATGTCTCTGGATTTAAGGATGTTTTGATATTTGTGCTGGCAAACAAAAATCCTGAGGAAGAACATCATTTTTTGCAGCGCAGCCCTATGAAATCTGTTTTATTTATTTTTTGTGTTATAGTTTATTCTGTTTTTATTTTTTCTGGACTCTGCTTTAATGGTTGGATTAAATGTGACTGGCTCTCTTCCACTGACGCTTCAGAAAGTTCATAAAGAGATGGTCAAACTGATCCATACGGATCGAGCGGATTATTCCAGATGTTCTGAAGAGACCCGATGGCTTTATATGAGGAAGGAAAGTCTGACGGGTTTGGAATGAGTAAATGAGGACGGGACTGTCATGTTTGGGTGAACTGGCCCTACTGTTCAGACCTACTGTTGATTTATTCATACAAAATATGACAAATTCCCTGACATTCTGCATTATACAGTAAATTCCATTTTTATGAATGGATTCTGCAATTCTGTCCATGTTTTCTGCATTGCAGAAATCATAGGGGCCTAATTTAATGCCATCATATTGAATTTAAGACTTTCTGATCCAATTTAAGACATTTTAAGGCCTAAAATTGTGGAAGGTCAAATTAAGACCCGAGGAAACCCTGGTATGATTTATTAGCCGTTTTCATCATGGGGACCAAAAATGTCCCCACAAGGACAAGGATTTCAGATATTGCCATCTTTGTGGGGACGTTTTGTCCCCATAATGTATGGTTTACTAGGATACACACACACACACACCTGATTTTTGCTGCAGTGTCTTCTCATTCCGAATCTCATTAAAACATCTCACTGTGAATAATTACTGCATTGTTGCTTCTAGCTCGCAATAAACGCATTTCCTTTTCTCTGTTTTTGGCTTAATATGTTGCAAACAAAGAAATGTTCCTGGGCCTTTAGCTATTAAAATGTGTCTCACTGGAGATGTTGCTCAGCCTTCATCAGACATGGATAAAATTGCCTGATTCTCCAGGATGCTGTAAAACCATCGGCGTAATGTTTAATTCTTCTGTTTTTCCCATAGCGCCGTCTTATGAATCGTTTAAATGTTCGCCTCTCCGCATTAATGCAGCATTTGTCATTTTTTGTGAAGTCAGCTGTTTGAAGCACAAGTGCACTCGAGGCTAATTGCGTTCGGGTGTGGTAGTCACGTTTCTCATTAGTGCACCTTGCGTTTTAGGAAGAATCGGTAGTGATCAAGAGCCCCTCATTAATTATTAAACCCACACCTGACCATGAATTCTGAAATGATGCTGTGCTGGTCAAATCTTGTGCAGTCGTTAACTCAGTTAATGTAAACATACAGTGGAACACTAATCAGTGACTAAACGTCACTTGGTCATCATTTACTCATGCTCATGTTGTTCAAGCTGACTGATGACTGCCTTTCTGCTGTGGAACACAAAAAGAGATGTTTTAAGATGCTGTTTTTGTGTAACAGGAATGTTTATTCACATTTCAGGCCAACACGGGTTCTTACACACCGACGGGGCGGCACTCGGTTTCTGTGGAGATGCAAGTGCAGAAACAGAGAGAGGACAGAGACTCTTTTACTCAAGCCCAGAGGCAATACAACTCCTTACCGCGGTAAGAGAAGCCACTGCACACTACATCTCAGATTTCATCTGGAACCACACATTCACTCTCACAACTACTAAATGAACAATATTCCCCAAAAGCACATGTTTAACTTTCGTGAACAACCTCTGGAAGTAGCTTAAAATAAAATTCTTTAGCATATACAAGTATATTTTATATTGTTAATAATAATAATTATTATTATATGGTACTGTTCAAAAGTTTGGTGGTTTTAGAAAGAAGTCTCTTCTGCTCACCAAGGCTGTATTTATTTAATTAAAAATACAGTAAAAACAGTAATAATGTGAAATATTATTATAATTTGAAATAATGTCAGTACGTTGTAAAATGCAGTTTATTCCTGTGATCGAAGCTGAATTTTCAGCATCATTACACCACATGACGTCACGTGATCCTTCCGAAAATGTTTTAATGTGTGACCCTGGACCACAAAACCAGTCATAAGAGTCAATGTTTAGAAGTTGAGATTTATACATCATAATGTATAAGCCTTCTATTGATGTATGGTTTGTTATGATAGTACAATATTTGGCCAAGATGCAACTATTTGAAAATCTGGAATCTGAGGGTGTAACAAAATCTAAATATTGAGAAAATCTCCTTTAAAGTTGTCCAAATGAAGTCCTTAGCAATGCATAGTACTACTAATAATACATTTATGGTAGGAAATTTACTAAATATCCTAATGATTTTTGGCATAAAAGAAAAATGGATAATTTTGACCCACACAATGTATTGTTGGCTATTGCCACAGATATACCCGTGAGACGCACGACTGGTTTTCTGCTCCAGGGTCACATATGATGATTTGCTGCTCGAGAAACATTCCTTCATTTCAGGATCATTTGCTGGATAAAACATTAATAGAAAGAACAGCATTTATTTAAAATATAATTAGCTTGTAACATAATGTCTTTACTGTCACTTTTGATCAGTTTAATGCATCCTTGCAGGATGAAAGTTCAATAATAAAAGTACTTTTTATTATTATTGAGATGGTATTTAATGCCTAACTTTGTTTTGTTCGTGGAACATTGACCTTACGGTACTATGTAAATGCCATGATACATAAATAATCTGCCCAAGTACATTATGTAAAAGGTATTCCTTACATTCAAGCAGTAAATCTCAAATACGAGCACATGCATTGCCAGAACTACTAGAGCAATGCAGTGAAAAGTACTATTTTAATAAATGCATGCAAATGAATTTGCCATAATCCAAACATGCGTGCACTCTTGTGTTCACGTCTCCCACACTCCCACTGACCTCAGTGGCATTTCACAGCTGTAGTCATGCCATTGTCATGTGGTCGGCTCAGGCTTCGCTCTAAGCCCTTCATGCTCACAGGGCCGAGAGAATGTGCCCCTCCTAAACCTAATAAAGATCAGCCCGAGAACCTGTTTGTTGAGGGAAGTTTATCTTGGCAACTGCAGTCTATAGGGCCCCACGTTTTTTGGATGGATATCGGCCCCATCCCTCAACTGTTTTATCTTTACTTTCTCTCTTCCCCCTCCCCTTTGCAAATTTGTCATAAATGTCAATAAAGCTTAGAAATGTTGCCCGTAGGCTGAGTTTGATATCAGCGTTTCTACTTGCAGGCATTGGTATCTTCTTAATCTGCTTCAGTTCATGCAAAGCATCCAGCCAACAGACACGAGAAGAAAAAAATCCTGCATCGGAGCTTTACATACTTAACTGAAAGGGGTGGGGGCTGCAGGCGCTGCTGATAAAGTTCCACTCAATATTTCAGTACGTTTATTTACAGCACAGCAGCAAAAACTACTTTATGTTTTCTGATGAAAATGTACCCGCTCTAAAGTCACCTTCACAATGCGGTCGTGTTGGAGGCGCTGCTAAGGTGGTCGGAGTGGAATTAAGCCACTAAACAGAGAAAACACAATCTTGAAGGCTGACGTTGAAGCTTAAGTCACAAAAGCCCACCCCCCAAGTCTCTATATGATATACAGTCAAACCAAAAGTTATTCAGACACCTTCAACATTATCAGTTTATTCACTAGAGTTTAGAAAATGGCAATAAAATATAGCCGCATTTCCATTACCCTTCAAATTGCGCAAATTGAAATTGCGAATTGAACATGCATCCAATGGAAACACGTAATTTTCGCTCGCACGAGGTGGTTTTTCAGGCAATTCGAAAAAGGAATACTTCACAAAACTGCAATGGAAATGGGTTTCTCTGCATTTACAGGTCACTTGGTGCAAGTAAAAGTAAATCATTCTTTAAAGATAGCGCGGTATGTTTGGACAGAAGATGAGAGTTCTTTATTAAAAGACAAAATAATTTACGGGAATACTGGATGCTAAACAAAGAAATGCCACAATTTTTCAAGACCTTGAAGCAGATATGAGGGAGAAACGCCTCATACGTGGCCGCTCCCTTCGATTAAAAATAATGGCTAGTGCGGTGGCTGGGATAAATGTAAATCTACCAACATCATGATTTTTGGAATGACTTATCGCGAGAGGAAAAAAAATCTGTTTTAGTCGCATAACATCGGGTACTGGAAACGGTGTCATTTCGGAATAGTTTTTTATTGACATTTAGAAATACCGCAAAAGTTTTGCACAAATCTGTAATGGAAACGTGGCTTATGACTCTTTGATAGAAAGGTGTAATGGATTACAATCAACCAATCAGCTGTTAGATTTAACTACACTATTAGATCATACCAGTTTAGCTCAACCAATGAGCAAGCGATGCTTCATTTAGTTCAGTCTGTGGTGTCAAAGGTCACTTTAACAATTAGAGGAAAAACACTGAAGCAAAACATGCTCGGCTCAAAGTGTCTGAATCATTCACCAGTTTTACTGCTAGTCACTGTATGAAGAGTCTGAAGAGGGGTAATATGCCACAGCTGACTTTATTTTGCTCTCCTCACTTACAGAAATGAACTATAGTAGTCTGAATAATTTTTGGTTTGACTGTAGTTTACCGTTTTGTCCTACAGTGTTGTTCGAGTTGTACAGGTTGTTCGAGCAGATGACGGATGAACCAACAGTAAATAAAACATTTAAAAGCTTAACCTTAACATGAAAACACTTAACATGACTTAAGAAAGTGGAATTAAAAGACCAAACTGGGTAAAAACCAAACTAATAAAGCATACTATGTACAGAATATGAACGCAATGTGTTACACGTTAATCTCTCATAGAAAACCAAGAAAACTCTTATAATGAGGCTTAAAGGTGCAGTGTGTAGTTTTTGAGGATCTATTGATAGAAATGCAATATAATATACATAACTATGTTTTCAGTGGTGTATAAAGACCTTACATAATGAACCGTTATGCTTTTATTACCTTAGAATGTTTTGTGATTTGCAAAAACCAAATCTGGCGTCTGTTCTTCGCAGTGTTCATTTTGACAGCACATTTTGATTTAGTTTTAGTCGACTCAAATCGAATGAGTTTAGCTGAACTGTAATGCATTAATTGAGCATTTAAGCGTCACATAACCCACGGTTACTGATCACATGACAACTCTCACATTCTGACGTCATCGTGTTTGTGACGTTCAAACGCAGAAATACACGATTCACTTTTTACTGTTTGTATGTTGTATTTCTGCTTTAGTGTATCAGCTTCAAAAAAGTTTAATATTTCAGTTAACATTTATTTAATCTCAAGTAATGAATATTTTTTGAACTATTATAACGCTGACACTTTCTTTATTGAGTAATGTGTCAAATCCTGTTGTTAGTCTTTCCTCCTGACTGTGAATTAAATGGGAATGAAATTAAACGGTTTATTGTGTAACCAATCGTGTATATAATGCGTGACTTTAATCATAAACCAGCTCAAATACACCGGGACTCTTATTTTGAAATGCTGTACTATTGCAGTTCAGATGAGGAGATGAAATATGCATCGTTACAGCCGTCTGAATCATATCACTATATAAACATGGTACAGTAAACACTGTGATTATTCATAAACATAACCGGTCATAAATGTGCGTTATTCAGTGATTGAGCCGCTCTGAAGCGCTGTCTCCACAGCTCCGTGTTTTCCCGCCATTACATCAGTTCTGACGGGATCGCTCCCCTAATCCTCCCTCCCTAACGTTTTCCTCTCGTTTTTATTCGTTGACAAAAATGACAGTAGATTTTCGCCATAGTTTCTGTCATCCAGCACTGGTTTTTATTTAGTTATCGTCTCGGTTTCGTCAGTGAAAAAAGGTTATTCATCAGCGAAATGAACACTGGTTCTTCGTACCTCACTTAATACATCGGAGATGATTTGACAGATGCCAGATCTTTTAATCTGAACTGATCTCTGGCTAATTTGGTTCTTCAAATTAATTTGCGTATTTATTAAAATATCAGGATTAAGTTGCCTGAGATTACTACGCATTCTTGTGTTCCCTGAAGAGGGCAGACGCATCGATACTCGAACCCATGATCAATAATGCAGCGATTAGCTGGCAGCAAGACAGCAACAGTGACATCGTATAATTAACACACCTGACGAAAAATTTGGCAAACTTTAGAAGGAAACAGCCAAGCGACCAAAACAACATCAAAATTATAATAGATACATGAAATGTTTTAACATGATTCCCAGTTATTCATATTCACAATTTCTAGTATTTCTACAGCCTTTACATTTTTATTTCAATTGCAATTAGCAATTCATTTAATTTTATCTTATCTTTGAAGCAGATGTTACATGCCAGCATGAATTAAAGTGTCAAGATCAAGTTATCTGCATCAAGCCATCCCATAATATCTGTCACTCAAATTAATGCATGCTCAGATTAACTGTAAGCATGTAAGACTCCAATAAAATGATCAAATAATTAATCTCAAATAAATCTCTCAATCAAATGGCTGTGTATATAGTATTATAGGCTACACAACATTATAATATTATTTTCGAATACATTTTTATATTGTTATTTAAAATTATTATTGCCCCAGGTTCAGTAAGGAACTACTGTAATAAAGTAGCAGTGGCTGGGACAGATTAAGTATCACCTCAAGATGCAATCTAATCCGGTTTACATGAAATAAGCTGCTTCCGGACCTGTTGCTATGACAGCAAGTCCAGGATGAGTGTCCAACAATCCAAGATCATGCCAAATCATCAACAAATCAAATCCAGCTAACTGAGTTAGTGACGTACGAAGAACAGACCCCTGTACTCACACTTAGATTGTCATAGGGAGAACTTTTCCAACATGCTCTCTCACCCGCAACACAAATTTGCGTTCTTTTGTCATATTCTGGGTTTATCTGCTTTTCTGTTTTCTGAGTTTGGTCCTTTAATATCACATTCTTAGTACATTAAGCCACGTTAAGCATTTTAAAATGTCCCCATCAGAGGAAACAGACGATTAGTCGTGGGTTTAATGTTCGCTCAGAATTTATTCTGCAGTTTCCATCTCCGAATTAAGGGATTTTTTTGCTAAATTTGGCATTTCCATCACTCGTTTCTGATGCTATACTTCAAAATGCGCATAAAAACAGGGTGATGGAAACATAGCTACTGAAGACTGGACTAATGATGCTGAAAATTCAGCTCTGCCACTATTACGTATATATCAGATTATAATATTCAGACACCAGATATAATGTTTGACTAGTGTGTGCAGGACACTATAGTTCATTTCTGTAAGTGAGGAGAGCAAAATAAAGTAAACTGACATCTTATACCCAACAATTCTTCATACAGTGACTAGCAGTAAAATTGAAATGAAGTCAAAATGACCTGATGTTTTGCTTCAGTGTTTTTTTCTTTAATTGCTAATGCAACCTTTTATACCACAGACTAGTCCCTAACCCTAAGTATCAACCGTACAGTAATGATAATGGTTACCTTGTAAACAAAATATACAAAATACACTTATCTTATACTTTCTAAAGTATAAGATTGTGGTCTGAAGGTATTTTGAAAAGGAATTATTGGGAAATGTCTGCTGTGTGTGTGTGTGTGGTCTACCTACATGCATGGTGCTTGTTTTTATTGGCTTTGAGAACGGTGTAACCAGGATATGTACAATTACAGAATTAGTCCCCCCTCAAGCAATGACAAAGCCCTGCACACACCGCAGAAAGGAGGGGGACTTGCATCAAAAAACCTAGTTCTACTCCCTTCTTTTTTCTCCGCTCTTTCCCAAGACAGTAGAGAAAGTCCTAGGGTCGATAGACAGGTCGGCATTCACTATTCCACACTATGTGGACATAATGACAGTTAATCAATTCAACCAATCAGCTTCCACTATTTCTCACTGCCTTAAGCATCTTCAATGTCGTTGTCTATATTGAGCGAACTTCAGACAAAAACGCCGGCTTTACAAGGAAACTGCCGAATAGTTCCTGCCGGAGCGTTGACACTTTCCCTGGGGAAACTCGGCACGGACGCCGGCCCCTTTGACACACATTCCACCCATAATCTCATACCGTCGGTCAAGCAGGGTCAAGCTGGTGTGAAATGACCCCTGTCCTCTGGAGGACCCGGCCAAGATGTGTGCTCATTAGTAATGTCAGGACTTACTGGAACGCCATTCATAACGCCGCTTGGATTGATCAACAGTTGCATGGACAGACTGTGGATTATAAGCAAGCTTTAACAGGGATCCAACTGTGTGTTTACCCTGTGGGTTCAGATTTAGCACTTGGCTAATGAAGGGATTCTTTTTTGGGAGGTGGATTAGAGAGACAGAAAGGGAGGAACAGAAAATAAGACGGATAAGTGAAGAGTATGCTGATTAGCAGTAATAGAAGTCATGTGAAACAGAGCGCAACTTCATGCAACAGCTGCACGTTATAATACGCCAACACTCACAGTCGCAGAGATAAGATCCAGGTCCCACATTCCAGCCTCACGTTCTGCTTCCTGTTAACAAATAGAAAACATTACTCAAGGTGTTGAGATAATATTGTTCTCTGTGTGTATATCTGTTGTCCTTTTGATAAACTGTGATGCACACCAGCTGTGTTTCAGGTGCAAATACTATAGCTTTAGGGATAGAGGGTAAAATACTTGTTTGTTCTTGTTGTGAAATTATCATAGAGATCATTTACATCACTTTATCTACAGGTGAAGTGTGTAGTTTGATAGCAGAATTGCAAAAATATCACAAATACCGCCCGTCTGCTATTGGTCGAACAGACCAATAGCACCGCCCCAGTCTTACACCATTGGTTGAACTGTTGCTATGTTGGGCTGGTCAGGATTCTCAAACATTGAGAGCAGTGTTTTGATAGCGCCACAGTGTTTACACTTTAGGGAATTCAATCTACACGTCTTTCTTATAGTTGTCTCTGTTAACTTGGTATAGGAGTATTTTAAAGCCCCACTGAAGTGCCTTGAAATGCACAGCTTTATTCAGTGTGTTGATGTAATTTCCAGTGAATGAAACAGGAAGACTGGGCAGGACATATCAAACAGCTCATCCCCTTTTTTAACATAGCCAATAGCATTTTGTTTAAATCCAGAAAAAATCCATAGCATTGATCGTTCCCTATCCCCTATATAGTGCAGTCTGACTGTTCCCTATCCCCTATATAGTGCAGTCTGATCGTTCCCTATCCCCTATATAGTGCAGTCTGACCGTTCCCTATCCCCTATATAGTGCAGTCTGACCGTTCCCTATCCCCTATATAGTGCACCGCCTGATCGTTCCCTATCCCCTATATAGTGCAGTCTGACCGTTCCCTATCCCCTATAGTGCACCATCAGATCGTTCCCTATCCCCTATATAGTGCACCGTTTGATCGTTCCCTATCCCCTATATAGTGCAGTCTGATCGTTCCCTATCCCCTTATAGTGCAGTCTGATCGTTCCCTATCCCCTATAGTGCACCGTCTGCTCGTTCCCTATCCCATTATAGTGCACCGTTTGATCGTTCCCTATCCCCTATATAGTGCAGTCTGATCGTTCCCTATCCCCTATATAGCGCACCGTCTGATCGTTCCCTATCCCCTATAGTGCACCGTCTGATCGTTCCCTATCCCCTATATAACGCACCGTCTGATCGTTCCCTATCCCCTATATATAGCACCGTCTGATCGTTCCCTATCCCCTATATAACGCACCGTCTGATCGTTCCCTATCCCTATATATAGCACCGTCTGATCGTTCCTATCCCTATATAACGCACCGTCTGATCGTTCCCTATCCCCTATATATAGCACCGTCTGATCGTTCCTATCCCTATATAACGCACCGTCTGATCGTTCCCTATCCCCTATATATAGCACCGTCTGATCGTTCCCTATCCCCTATATATAGCACCGTCTGATCGTTCCCTATCCCCTATACAGGTGCTGGTCATATAATTAGAATATCATCAAAAAGTTGATTTATTTCACTAATTCCATTCCAAAGTAATAACTAATTCCAAATTGAAACTTTATTATATTCATTCATTACACACAGACTCATATATTTCAAATGTTTATTTCTTTTCATTTTGATGATTATAACTAACAACTAAGTCCCAAATTCAGTATCTCAGAAAATTCGAATATTGTGAAAAGGTTGAATATTGAAGACACCTGGTGCTACACTCTAATCAGCTGATGAACTCCAAACACCTGCAAAGACCTTTAAATGCTCTCTCAGTCTAGTTCTGTAGGCTACACAATCATGGGGAAGACTGCTGACCTGACAGCTGTCCAAAAGACGACCATTGACACCTTGCACAAGGAGGGCAAGACACAAAAGGTCATTGCAAAAGAGGCTGGCTGTTCACAGAGCTCTGTGTCCAAGCACATTAATAGAGCGGAGAAGGGAAGGAAAAGATGTGGTAGAAAAAAGTGTACAAGCTATAGGGATAACCGCACCCTGGAGAGGATTGTGAAACAAAACCCATTCAAAAATGTGGGGGAGATTCACAAAGAGTGGACTGCAGCTGGAGTCAGTGCTTCAAGAACCACTACACACAGACGAATGCAAGACATGGGTTTCAGCTGTCGCATTCCTTGAGTCAAGCCACTCTTGAACAACAGACAGCGGCAGAAGCGTCTCGCCTGGGCTAAAGACAGAAAGGACTGGACCGCTACTGAGTGCTCCAAAGTTATGTTCTCTGATGAAAGTCAATCAGGGTCCCAGAGTCAAGGAAGAGAGGAGAGGCACACAATCCACGGTGCTGGAGGTCGGAGGTCCAGTGTAAAGTTTCCACAGTCAGTGATGGTTTGGGGTGCCATGTCACCTGCTGGTGTTGGTCCACTGTGTTTTCTGAGGTCCAAGGTCAGCGCAGCCGTGTACCAGGTAGTTTTAGAGCACTTCATGCTTCCTGCTGCTGACCAACTTTATGGAGATGCAGATTTCATTTTCCAACAGGACTTGGCACCTGCACACAGTGCCAAAGCAACCAGTACCTGCTTTAAGGGCCATGGTATCCCTGTTCTTAATTGGCCAGCAAACTCGCCTGACCTTAACCTCACAGAAAATCTATGGGCTATTGTGAAGAGGAAGATGCGATGTGCCAGACCCAAAAATGCAGAAGAGCTGAAGGCCACTATCAGAGCGACCTGGGCTCTCATAACACCTGAGCAGTGCCACAGACTGATGGACTCCATGCCACGCCGCATTGCTGCAGTGATTCAGGCTAAAGGAGCCCCAGCTAAGCATTGAGTGCTGTACATGCTCATACTTTTCATGTTCATACTTTTCAGCTGGTCAAGATTTCTAAAAATCCTTTCTTTATATTGGTCTTAAGTAATATTCAAATTTTCTGAGATACTGAATTTGGGATTTTCCTTAGTTGTCAGTTATAATCATCAAAATTAAAAGAAATAAACATTTGAAATATATCAGTCTGTGTGTAATGAATGAATATAATATACAAGTTTCACTTTTTGAATGGAATTAGTGAAATAAATCAACTTTTTGATGATATTCTAATTATATGACCAGCACCTGTATAGAGCAAAATGTGCCATTCACCATGTTGAAAATAGTAAATGCGTTTACAAGTGACCGATTTCAGCTGCAGCTTGAGCGTCAATTCATAATGTAGAGGCTTCAGATTCTAGAGAGCATTTGATTGGACAGAAAATCTGATAAAAAGCTGACGTGAAGATTGATGTCATCAAAATCACTGATCCATATTGACTGAAGTGAGAGTTAAGCTTATAGATAACAGTAAGACCATATTTTATTGTGAAGTTTTTTGGCTTTTAGTATGAATAAGAGACACTTTACCTTTCTGCAATAGCTGCATGTCATGCCTAACAACAGCCTTGATTATATTCACAAAACAAAAAGATCAAGATATATTTAACTCAGAATGGTACCTTAATGGCGTGTCATTGTAGAGGGCCAGAAATAACTACTTTAATAACAGTATTTTATCTATTAGGTTAATATTGCTTGTTAATTAGTTACCATTCGTTAATTTTCTCAATAGTTTCAGTAACAAGTGTGCAGACGTGACTGTAAGAGCATGAAGATTGTTCTTTTTTTCTACCTCCCTCACACCATTATCTCCTGTGAAAAATGCCATGTGTTCCCCTTTCAGCATTCTGCTGGGATTTGCTCTTAGTTTGAGGTTATAGTTCAACTTCATTCTATTGAAATACAACAATGTACTGTAATCAGCAGTATTATTGGCGTCCAGTCAGTTTTGCCTCCTACGCATTTCAAAATACTAGGTTCACGACCTTTGACTTTAATATGCTTTGCACAACCAGTCTTGAATGTAATCTGTATTCATTTTCAAATTTTGTATTTATTATCCAAACGATGTGACCCATAGTGCATGAAACTACGAGATTCAGTGGTGCGTGATAGGGCCGGAATCACTATTCTATTTGTTCATACTTAGCGTGTTTGTTTTAAACCGTGAACCACTGGCTTTGGTGTTTAATTTGTTGCATGCCGTTTCTTTGAACGACATGAATGATGCCTCAAATCATGTGGCTTATTGAGGAGAGGTGTGCTATTACTTTCCTTAGCAATCAAATGTACAATTGTCCCCTATAGCAATCAATAAAACTGGCAACTTGCATTGAACCCAAGCCATTTCTAGGGTCCATAATAACAGATACTGGGTAAGTATACAGATACTTTTTTTAGACGTTGGCGAGTAAACAGCCATCTAGCAGTCACCCAGAACACCCTAGCATCTTCCTAGTGACAAAATACGTAAACAGCCCTTATTTCACCATCACATTCTGGACGATACTAATCATTTTTGTGCTGGTTTTTGAAAGCACTCCTCTCTTGTGTGAGCCGATGTGTGAAATCCCAACAGAAGTGTGCCCATACACACATGCTTTTAAGCGTGCAAGGCCAGTGAGATGTGAGCGGGCCTTCATTTAGCCATGAGGCGCAGGGATGTGGCACGTTAGCTACTTCACATTCCCACTTAATGGATCCTAATAACGGAGAAGAGAGAAGATGGACAGAGTCTGAGTGGACACTGTGTTGACAAAGAAATTTGCAGGTTTGATATTTCTTCCCCTGTTTCTTTAAGCAAGAAAGAGATCTAACCCTGGCGGTCTGTCAAATGTCTAGTAGTTGATTGGCTGGTATGGATGGACATTGAAGGAACCTGTTATTTCCTCTCTTGATGTTAAGTACGCAAGCAGGCCTCAGGCGGAGTGTTTAACTGTTTGTGTTCAGCACAGAACTAGACACTTGCATTTTCTGAAGAAAGTTGTCTTGGACAACTCGCCACAACAATGCTAGCGTGTTGTAGGTGGATGTTAGAGTCCCTATGATATTCTGCTCTCTAGATTTGATGCAGGTCCTTCCGTGTACCATCATGTCTTAATGTAAGGATGCAATTTGTCCATACCAGGTGCAACATTACTACAAGACATGACAAAATCAATCAAAAAGCACAGCCAATCAGAAGACCATGTGGGCGGGGTCTCTCTGCAAGCTCACTGCTCTTGCAATGAAATGGATAATCGTATTCATATATATTAAGGCAGTGGCTATTTGCACTAAGATGCTATAGATAGATGCGATTTACACTAAGTGTAAATTACTAGTTAGATGTCATTTATACTTATAAATAGAGGCAGATACTATTTGCATAATAACAGAGTGTAAATTATTATATTTAATAAAATTATTAAATGGATGCTGCCTTATTGGGTCAAAAAAAAACCCTCTCCCTACACGACCCCTAACCCTAACCGGTGAATACTTTATTATTAAAAGGGAAAGGGAGAAGGGAGTATAGCAAGTTCTGCAAAAGGCGGAATTGAACTCAGGTCGATTTGCGTCAACACTTTCTGCCACGTGCCTTATCTACACTATTGATACTGTTGACAATCAAGCGTTTTCTGTGATGTTGTCTGGCCCACGTCAGTGGGCGGGGTTAGTGTAAATAGCCTCTGCCAACAAAGACGGGCTATTTGCACTTAACTGTAAATAGACACTCCAATATATTAAACCATGCTATGAAACATACTAAGTGATTGAAAAAAACTTTTTCATGGAATACACTGGTTTGTTCACAGTATCAGCATTCTTGTTTCTCGTTCTTATTTTCAAGATCTGAGGGGATATTCCCTGCTTTTCAGTATGGCTATAAAAGGTCAAGCAAACTGATATTCAAACTCATATTAGACGATTTCAACATTGAATAAAGCACATTAGTCAGTAATTATCGCTCTCATAGTTTGTATGTTTTTATGACGTCACAGAAATAGAAACCGTTTCTAAAATAGTATCCCTTGGTGCTTGTTGCGTATTGTCATCATGACTTGTTAGGACAAAAACTCTGATTAACATGGAAAAGACACATTTTTCATGTTTCGTGGGATCGTAGCGTGTCCAATTAGGACACTGCGAGTTTTGTTCTGTCTGTTTCTGACGCTTCTTTCTCTCTTCCTCAGTCAACCACGTAAAAACCCTAGCACCGTGTCGCAAGAGTCTTGGGATAAAGTCTATCCTCCCGGCGAGGTCTTTCAGAGCGCCAAAGAGAACCCGCGCTACTCCAGCTACCAGGGATCCCGCACTGCCAACGGCTACCTGGGCGCCGCCACCGCCACGGGCCTGAACGCTCGCGTACTCCTGGAGACCCAAGAGCTCCTGAGGCAGGAACAGAGACGAAAGGAGCAGGAGGCTAAAACCAAGCTACCTACGATGGAGGAGACACCAGCCCCAAGCCAAACCCATGTTCCTACACCACCCAAAGGTCCCTACCGACAAGATGTGCCACCATCGCCCACCCAACTCGCCCAGCTCAACCGTCTACAGACCCCCGAGAAGGGCCATCCCTTCTACTCTTGAGACAAGAGATCAAAACTGTATTACAGCAATAATATTGAATGGAAAGAGACAGAATGGAGGATTCTGGGTAATTGGTTTTGCAGGTTTTTCTAAGGGTTGCCATTTTTTTTTACTCTAGTATGTACATACTGAAAATCTTTGTAGAATATCCATCTCCCATCCCTGCTTCTGACAAATGTGTATGTGTTTGTACTGAATTCATTGACGTTATGGCACTAGGTTCTCTTGACAATCACATGACAGTCGCCCCAGGCTTCTATACATGGCTGTTCCCACCATATTGTGCCCTACGTCATGTTTTTGTCAAGTGTACTTGTAGGTGGGAGAATTTCCCTACACCTGTCAGGAACATGCCTGGGTCATATTGCAGCACAGAATCAAAGACAAATATATGCAATATTTGGCTTAAAAAATATAGCCTGTTTCTAGGTCAGATTTGTTTTTCACAGTTTTACATGTGGAATAAAAATTTGAATAAGAAACAGTTGTGGGAACTAATTCTTATTCCAATTTTTATTCCACATTAAAAAAAAAAAATTCTAATTTGAGACTTAATTATTTGTTCCTTGTTTTAGTTAAATCGCAGCCACATTGTACTAATTTGTTCCTTTTTTTTAGTTAATTTAGTTAAATTGAGGCCATTATTTAAAAAGAAGGTAATAAATTAATAAACTGTGGCAACAAATTCTTAATTCATGGCCTCAATATTTCGTTTTTTCCCCTCGAATGCCATGTGCACTCTCCTTATTCATCAAAATTTACTATAATTCAGATTTTTCTAAATTCAAATTTTCATTAGACTGTGATTACGGTAATGCAAGTTTTTACTCTATTAAGTAAAAATTACAAATTCTTTTTTTTATTATTAAAAATCTGCATAATTCAGTACATTTCTATGATGTATAGATATTTTACAACTTAAAGGTGCAGTGTGTAGTATTTGAGGATCTATTGACAGAAATGCAATATAATATACATAACTATGTTTTCAGTGGTGTATAAAGACCTTACATAATGAACCGTTATGCTTTTACTAACTTAGAATGAGCCGTTTCCATCTACACACACCACGGGTCCCCTTACAGTGAAGTCGCCATTTTGCGCCGCCATGTTTCTACAGTGGCCCTAAAGGGACAAACTTTTCTACAGAGCGCTAGTCACTCTCTGCCATCTCAGACGATGACGTCTTTGTCCTGTGTCGGCCACCGTAGCTTCTCTATGTGCTTCGAAAGGAAGGGGTGAGCGGTGGTCAGTTGCAATTCACAACCTCGCCACTAGATGCCGCTAAAATTTATACACGGCACACCTTTAAATATAATTATTTTTACATTGTACTGAGAATGAGATGTTACGTTATCCTAATGAGAGTGCTGTAAGTGTAGGTGTGCTGTATTAGTGTGTGTTTTAGCCCATGTACTCCAGCAGTCTAGCTGAACCCAACTAATAGAGTGTGAAAAGGTTATGACCCCACAAACCTCCAACTCTCTGCTACGGGAACCCCATTAATCCGTCATACTTCTCAATTGCCCCTCATGTGACGCCTTCCATCTCCACCCACTTTATAATTGATTCTTCTGCTCCTTCCTCCAGTTAGTGGCCTCGGTTCCTCCAGTAATAAGCTAGTAAATGTACAGCTCTCTCCCTTCTTACGGCAATACATCCCAGACCAGGAATGAGGGAATTTCTTAAAACTGGGTACTTTTTTTATTTTTTATTTGTTAACACTTTCTGAAGAATAACAAATATGGTTTGATGCTCCTAATAGAACAGAAATTGCATACTGCACCTTTAAAGGCAATGTGAAATGGCTATTTAAACAATTTTATCCATCAGGAATATATAACAAGTGGTTGGAGGGGAGGGGTTTAAAAATAAGAGGGATTGATGAGGTCATCCACAAGGGAAAATTGTTTTAAAGGTGGGGCATGTTTTTACATTTTTATGAAAGATTACAAACTTTTTCGGGGGTTATAAATAACATGCACAGATGAATCTTACATAACACCAGGAACATGTATTAAGAAAGTAAATAGTGTGTATTTTGAATTCATGTTGACTTTAATACTTCCTATCAAGACCTCCTATCTTGTAACTTCCAGGCTATGGGCCCTATCATGCACCCGACGGCAGGCGTGATGCAAGTGTTTTTTGCATGTTTCAGCTCCATGTTGTTTAAATATCAAATGCATGGGTGGCTGGTCTGAACACCAGGTGTGTTCAGGAGCATTGTTAGAGTGTTGCTATTGTGAGGAACTGAAAACCACTGACCATTGACCAACACAAACCTGCTCTAAAGTCAATAGTGCAGTATTTGTGTGTCATTTAAAGGGTGTGTTAGTAATATGAGCCTATAGGCAGTGCACAATATGCGTACACTCTGCTTATTGCACACACACACACACACACACACACACACACACACACACACACACACACACACACACACACACACACACACACACATTTAAATATTAAAAATAAAAGTATTCCTCTCTGGAGAAGTGTTCAGTCTCTCCTCATGTAAATAGCGAATCCGCCATAGTGCGAGCACAACTGGCTTTTAAAGGGAAAGGGAGATGAGACTCTGATTGCTTTATTGCACGTTATGCCCAAAACACACCCATGACTCATTAAGAGACTAGGGACAACACTTTTGGACCAAGCGCCTGGCGCGACAACCATTTTTCCCGTCGGTAAACAAGCAAAAGTGGATTCGGAAACGCTGTAAGTGCACCAGCACCATGAGCTTCAGACCATGTGCTTAGATTGGTAAAATAAGGCCCTGTATGTGTGTGTCCTGATAACCCCTATGGGAACATAAAAATAGCAAATATCCAAAATCTTTGTCCTTGTGGGGATGTTTTTCGGTCCCCATGAGGAAAACAGCTTATAAATCAGACTAAGTGATGTTTTATGAAAATGTAAAAATGCAGGGGTGAGGGATAGGGTTAGTGTAAGGGGATAGAATACACAGTTTGTACAGTATAAAAAGCAGCATGTCCATGGAAAGTCCCCATAAAACATAGAAACCGGTGTGTGTGTGTGGATGCATTAGTTTTAGACCCAGTAGATGTGGGTGTGACTAACCTTTGCCTCTTTGGTTTCAGGGGCTCAGACGGAGACCAGTTCTGTTCAGCACTTTAGTTATCATCACACAGGTTAATGGGCAGTTGCTCGCGCTCGTGTTCCACTATAACACAACAAAGCTCAGGTTACAGCTCACGCCGCAGTAGCCACGGATAGGGTCGAAAGCCTGTTTAAAGGAGTAGTTCACCTAGTAATGAAAATTGTGTCGCCGTCTCTTCTCTCTCTCTCATGTCGTTCCAAACATGTTTGACTTTCTTACTGTGGAACACAAAAGTGTAGTTCACACTTTTCTCACAAAGGAGCAGTCAAGCTCTGAAAAGGACAAAAAAAAGTTTCTGAACAATGATAAAATTGGTAAATAATTTTATGCTTATATATACACAAGTACATTTTTCACTGACTATCCCTTTAAGTCTAGCTGTCTTTTAACTGTTTATTCAGAAATCTAAACCACTCTAGCAAATGTCATGTGGCGTTAATGTGCGCTCTATATTTTTGGGGTATTTGTGTGTGTGTGGGTTTTGCATGGGATTGTGTGTCACCAGTGCCTGTAACATGACTCTCTTGTCTATGAACTGTATCTTGGCAGGAACATGAAACACTTGGCCACATTTTTCAGCGCTAAAGCTAAAAGAGCTCTCACAAAAAGGAAAGCCAAGCCCATTGACCAATGTACTCTCCTCCAAGTCTCTTAAAGTGAGTCCGGCTGGCGTCTCTCTCTGTCTCGCATCCATTCATTGTGGAAAACGTTCAGTATATCTACTCTGTTCTCTGAGCAAAAGTTTGGTACTTCCTCCCAAGATTGTTATGGGTTCTGTGGTACGACATGTGCTTCTAGTATTGCATCTACTAACAGAGAAGACATTTCCAGAACAGCAGCGACTTTTAATTTTTTGTTTTGGTGCTGGCTGCTTATCTACTATTTTATATCACATTGTATACATGAGATGTTTTCGATGGGAAGTGCCTGTGAAGAGGGATGTTTTTTTGTACGTTTAAAGTTTAACGTGTCACCAAATGCACATATTTTTAAAATGAAATAATAATTATCTTTTGACTTTCTCTGATCATACAGCATTTGTTTTAATCGTTAAAAGAAAGCTAAGAGTAATCTGCACATTTTAATGTATTTGTATGACATATTGTTGTCCACTTCATAGGTACTATGGTGTTCGATTCCTGTATGAAAATGGTTTTTACAAAGTTTTTACCTGACGTGTCAAAATGTACACAAAGCTTCTCTGTACATATCAAATCTATATTCAATAAAAAGTTTCTTCATTTTGTTTACAGTAAGCATCTTTCCGTTATTTTCAAAACACCACATGCTTATATTATATGTGACCCCGGAGCACTTCACCAGTCCTGCGTCTCATGGGTATACTTGTGGCAATAGCCAAAAATACATTGTATGGGTCAAAATTATCCATTTTTCTTTCATGCCAAAAATCCTACCATACGGATTTCCTACCGTAAATATTATTAGTAGTAATAAATATGCATTGCTAAGGACTTTATTTGGACAACTTTAACAGGTGATTTTTTGCACCCTCAGATAGATAGATAAATATCAGCTAAATATTGTCCTATCCTAACAAACCATACATCAATGGAAAGCTTATTTATTCAGGTTTCAGATGATGTATAAATCTCAATTTAAAGAAATGGACCCTTATGACTGGTTTTGTGGTCCAGGGTCACATAAATAAACAGAATTGGCACAGTTGTAGAAAACACGGTTGATAACCAACACACATAAATATAACAAACATTATATACGATTTTTCATTTCAATATTTGATTAAAAAACACTTACGATTATTCCTGGTGAAACATTTTTCCATTAAAGAACTTTGAGAAAGAACTCCATTAAAGACATCCATTAAAGAACTTTGCCTAGTGACATTCAAAGCAACACATTCCAACAAAATATGTTTTATGGACAAAGGAGCTTATGATGACACACATAATACGGGAACCGTCTGAGAGGGCCTAAACAAAACAAACAAAAAAACTTTTTTTAATAAAGATTGATGTTTGTTTGTCAAATTACAAATTCCTAAAATATCTTTGAGGAAATAAATCATTCAAATCTGCCTATTCAGTTTGGGTTGTGTAGACGTTGGTTTTCTCCGTATTATGATTAGTGGACAGCTGTGAAAATACAGAGGGCCAAATTTGGTCGGCATTGCTGGGAACACCCACATAACGTCATATCCGTTTATGCCTTGGGAGAAGACCGAGTAGACCTTGTTAGGCGCAAGGCAAAAAAACCCCGAAGTTTTATATACTGCCAAATAAACAGACGGAGCGGTTCGTCAATTCCAAAAGCCTGTGCAATACGTCCATTACAATTAAACATTTGCACTACGTGATGCTGGAATTATTGTAAAAAAAAAAAGAGATTTCATTCATTGCAATGGCAAAAGTTTGTTTAACAAAAACGCCAATAAAGTCTCGGGACTCATGCGACTCCAACTGCGTCAAAAAAGCAGTCGTTAAAGCAGTTTTCCACAATGACCTATCACAGCGACAGAATGCATGAGGTTATTGATGTACAAAACATTCAGAAGTCTTCTTTATTTCATTAGGGGAAGGGCTCATGTTTGCGCTTCAAGCTTTCAAGCTGATATAGTCACATGTACGAACCTGAACTCGTCAAAATGCATGCTGCTCCCCCAAATATCACAGGACATAATAGCCTACTTCATAAATCACCTTTTGATGAAGACGGTTGCAATAAAAAAGCAAATACAAAAATGTTGCCATTGTCAGTAATTTGAATAATATTCTGACACTTGACATGTCAAAATGTAAATGCTGAGCTATGAATTCATTCATGCATGACTGTACTAACAAGAAAAACAAATAAACAAACAAATAAAGCTACATCCATGCAAGACAACAGAAAACAGATGGACGTCTAATCTTTATCTAAACCCGTGTCATTGATGCCAAACAGCTCATCAGATCACTGGATTTTATGCTTTTGACAAATGTTGGTATTGCACGTTTGACATTAGACTATGCATTTCATGTTTCTATTCTAGCCCAAACAAACGTATACATAAATAAACGTCCTTTGCATTGCACACATTATTCAGAAATATCCATTTCATAGCACAAGTTTTATGATAATTTTAAAACGTTAAATGTATGTAATACATAGTTTAAATCCATTAAATTCATGAACACTGAATAAACGTCTTCATGGAGAGTAGGCATGTTGTGTGGTATTTGGGGGAGCAGCATATATATTAGTATAAAAGTAGAATATAATAAAGTATATCAGCCTGGCGACTAAACTAAAAAAATGTACTACCAAATGGCAATTCTATTACCAAGGTGTGCGTAGAAGGTTGTGCTCACTTTTCACAATCAACATATGAAATCAAAAAAAAAAATATATATATATATATATAGGCTAATATTTAAACATAACCTAACTACGAAACTAAATATGCTATGTTTTCTTTAACCCATGGCCGGACAAAGGCGTCGGGGCATTCTGATGGATTTCTTTCCCCCTTTATGACAGCTGAAACAACTCCCAATACTCCGTCATTTTCAGCCATACAGATAAGTGCAACACATAATTATAAACTATAAACTGTTGTTATTGTGAGTGTACACAAATAAAAGTAGACAAAGGCCATGGATTCAGGGAACGGATTATTTTGCATGCACTCCACTCCAAACGCTGTCTTCATTTTAAAAAAATATTTTGTTTATTAAATGCAAAGTTTTTTAATTTCAAAAGCATTTCTAAATTCGGTTCATATTTCTAACAAATGAAATGTCAAGGCAAAATAACGAAAATGGTCAAATAAATAAATAATGTTGAGTTACCACCATGCAAATTCAAACATTTTGCTCTTTTAATTTTAATTAATGCTGGAATAACACGCCTATGTCTCCTTCCATTAATAATAATGGCTAGTGCGGTGGCTGGGATATAGCCTACATAAACCAACCTACATGAAATCATTTTTGGAATGACTTATCACGAGAGGAAAAAAGACGTTTTAGTCGCATAACATCGGTTAATGGAAACGCCGTCATTTCGCAATAGTTTTTTTTATCAACATTTAGAAAATATCGCAAAAGTTTTGCGCAAATCTGTAATGGAAATGTGGCTATTGACCCCTCTGGCCATTGTGTTGGGTCGTTTGTCCAGTCACAGATACTGTACGGACAATCTGACCCAATACGACTCAGTTTATCTATATATCTTGCTCTGTCGAGCAGCAGAAGTGATTCTACATAAGCTACACTGGGTTAACACCATGCTTTTCCAGTCAGGGGGAAAGGATTGTTTTCCCTTATGACACGCCCCCAGCTATGACACAACACTGATCAAATCTATAGCAAATCAATGAGAGACAAATTTCAAATCGACCAATCACATCGTCTCTCTAAATGGGTGGGGCTTGATGTCACTATGTTTATGACGCATTGGCCCGCTGTGGGGAACTCGATCCAGACAATTAAACGCTAATAAAATAACTAGTGCTATTTGCTATGAAAACCACAAGCAACATTAACTAGGAGGACATCCTTAATTTATTATCCACACCGTTTTCTAGATTACCTTTTAAAGAAAACCTGGGGTTAATCGTCAAAGGAAGACCTACACCAGAGCTTAATTTTGTGCAGAAAGCCAAAGCTTTTTAAAGCATTTCAACCCCAGCAATTATAAGCGATAGCACTGGATGACAACATCAACCAAGAAGCTAAAGCTTTACTGCTGGATTTGTTTACCGTTACTGTGGTAAATTATTTATCTTCTAATAGGTTACGTGACTGAGTTTATTCTGGTCATCGCTCCCACTGTTTTATGGCCTATGTGACCTGTGCTGGCTAAATGAGTCGCAATGAGCAAATTTTCGAAAATGACTTACTGTTATTCACCAGCAACCAAACCTTAAAATCCCTGGTAATAACACCAAATGTGGCACACACCAAGTCAACACCAAATATCTATAGGAAAATTATATATTCAACTTTTTTTCCATGGTAGCACAATTGTTTGATTAGCATGAATGATATACACTCACCTAAAGGATTATTAGGAACACCTGTTCAATTTCTAATTATCTAATCAACCAATCACATGGCATTTGCTTCAATGCATTTAGGGGTGTGGTCCTGGTCAAGACAATCTCCTGAACTCCAAACTGAATATCAGAATGGGAAAGAAAGGTGATTTAAGCAATTTTGAGCGTGGCATGGTTGTTGGTGCCAGACAGGCCGGTCTGAATATTTCACAATCTGCTCAGTTACTGGGATTTTCACGCACAACCATTTCTAGGGTTTACAAAGAAAGGTGTGAAAAGGGAAAAACATCCAGTATGCGGCAGTCCTGTGGGTGAAAATGCCTTGTTGATGCTAGAGGTCAGAGGAGAACGGGCCGACTGATTCAAGCTGATAGAAGAGCAACTTTGACTGAAATAACCATTTGTGAAGCCACAACACGCACAACCATTTCTAGGGTTTACAAAGAATGGTGTGAAAAGGGAAAAACATCCAGTATGCGGCAGTCCTGTGGGCGAAAATGCCTTGTTGATGCTAGAGGTCAGAGGAGAATGGGCCGACTGATTCAAGCTGATAGAAGAGCAACTTTGACTGAAATAACCACTTGTTACAACCGAGGTATGCAGCAAAGCATTTGTGAAGCCACAACACGCACAACCTTGAGGCGGATGGGCTACAACAGCAGAAGACCCCACCGGGTACCACTCATCTCCACTACAAATAGGAAAAAGAGGCTACAATTTGCACGAGCTCACCAAAATTGGACAGTTGAAGACTGGAAAAATGTTGCCTGGTCTGATGAGTCTCGATTTCTGTTGAGACATTCAGATGGTCAGAATTTTGGCGTAAACAGAATGAGAACATGGATCCATCATGCCTTGTTACCACTGTGCAGGCTGGTGGTGGTGGTGTAATGGTGTGGGGGATGTTTTCTTGGCACACTTTAGGCCCCTTAGTGCCAATTGGGCATCGTTTAAATGCCACGGCCTACCTGAGCATTGTTTCTGACCATGTCCATCCCTTCATGACCACCATGTACCCATTCTCTGATGGCTACTTCCAGCAGGATAATGCACCATGTCACAAAGCTTGAATCATTTCAAATTGGTTTCTTGAACATGACAATGAGTTCACTGTACTAAAATGGCCCCACAGTCACCAGATCTCAACCCAATAGAGCATCTTTGGGATGTGGTGGAACGGGAGCTTCGTGCCCTGGATGTGCATCCCACAAATCTCCATCAACTGCAAGATGCTATCCTATCAATATGGGCCAACATTTCTAAAGAATGCTTTCAGCACCTTGTTGAATCAATGCCACGTAGAATTAAGGCAGTTCTGAAGGCGAAGGGGGTCAAACACAGTATTAGTATGGTGTTCCTAATAATCCTTTAGGTGAGTGTATATATTAGGTATATATTAGGGTGACTAGACGTCCCCGTTTTCCGGGGACAGTCCCCGTTTTACAGCTTGTTCTAATCCGCAGATATATAGCAAAAAAAACCAACCTACATAGCCTGCTGTATCGATCCGCTTGTTAAGTCGTGACGTAAGGAACGCCGTTTCTGGGTCCAAGTCTCAACTTGTTTCACTTCAGAATGCCATTGACGGCCATTTATGAGCGCTGTTTATTCATATTAAACATCGAACATTTAAAAAAGTTAAACATTTTAAATACTTACAGTCTACACAACAGTCTCTGTGCTCACAGCATCACAGACGTTAATATTTTAACGATTTATAAAAGAAGAATCACTGTCTGGCTGTCTGGAATTTTGGTATGAAGATTAAGGTTATGATTATAATTTTTTGTAGTATTACACCACATTGTGTGTATATTAGCACCGTTTGTTGTTTTTCTTGTGGTATGAGATTTGGACCCGGAAGCGCTGCCGCGTGACATCAAATTTAACAACTGGATAGGAGCAATCGTGTAGTGATTATTTTCACCAGCAGATGGTGCTGTGAGATACACTGACTTGGTCGTGCGCTGCTACTACTTCATGAAGAACCGAGAGCAGAGCGCCATTATCGTCAAATATCATAAGAAACATTGGTTTTGCTTTCAAGATAGTAACATACTATTCATGTTAAATTAAAGTAATACTGTTTGTATGTGCTTTATAACAGAGCCTCGACAGGGTGCGGGATTGTTTTGTCCCCAAAAGTTCCGCAGTCACAAGCAGTGATTACCACACATCGTAACTATATATATAGTTTTTTTTTTTTTTTTTTAAACCTAAATCAATCACTTGTAGCAAATACATGTGTATAATGTTCATACTTTCTGATTAAAACAAGCCTAAAATGCAAAATAACAAGACCAATTAAGGATAGTAAGAGTCATTTTCGAGCACAAACGTAACAAAACATTTGAGGTAAAACAAGTAATTTATATAGTATGAACTTGTGAAAATTAAAATATTAAATACAATTACAAAATGTTAAAATTTTAAATAGTTTTATCATATTTAGGTTTTATTTTTGTAATGTGTTTTTAAGTCATGTTATAACATTGTTTTGAATATTATTTACATTGGTTACTGTTTTCATTGTTTGTTTGTTTTTTGAGGGTGCGTTGAATTGTATTAAATCCAGACCAAAAATACTAATAATCAAACAAAATCATAATAATTATTAATGCTAATAATATAGGAAGCCCACAACAACAACAACAACATAAAAAAAAAAAAATGTCCCCGGTTTCCATTTCAGAAATCTGGTCACCTTCACATACATACATACATACCTTACATTTACATTGATGCATTTGGCAGACGCTTTTATCCAAAGCGACTTGCATTGCATTCAAGGTACACATTTTTACATTTTTGTCAGTTCTTGCTTTCCCTGGGAATCGAACCCATGACCTTGGCGTTGCTAGCGCCACGCTCATATTGCTTGAGCTACAGGAAAGATGCATACATATTCAGACCTAATGTACCACACAGATCTAATATAATGTTACACATAAGATGTTTTTCCCCAACAGTTAACCAAACGTTCACTTATGACTAAAAATATACTTTGCAGGGAACATTCTCTATAGGCTAGGTTCTTTTTTTGCAACCTAAAGAGAACCTTCCGGTTCCCTGCAGGTTATTTGTAGGTTTTATTTTTATAACCATATGTTTTGCTGAAATTTGTCATAAAGCATATTTTTCCAGATACAGTTTATTAAAATCTGGATTTGATCAGTTAAAATACAATTTTCAGATAAATCCAACTTTATAGCTGAAAATATGGAATATGGAAGTAGTATGGAAAGCATACAAATCACAACTTGAAACTTTCTTTACTGTGCGCGGTCATTTTGTTTTGCTAACTGACTGGCTAACATTAGTTTATCCAATTCTTTATTATAATAGAATAATTGCTTATAAATAAATTGTGTGATTTCAGAGAGTTTATGCTCAGAGAGAAGCAAGTCCAGCTAATCCAGTGTAAGAAATTAACGTAAAACCTTTTTTTTTTTTTATGTCTGTGAATACAATTCATATTTTAAAAACCCTGTACTGTGATGAAGTTAATGCTATGTGGCACTCCACGTAAAATCTGTTGTGGTACAGTGATACAAGTTACGAAATCTTATTAAAATCAATCTTATTTAATCCTCCATATAACGGTTAATGTGCTCTGATTATTCAAGACATGGTACTGATTATTGACGTCCATTCATCCGTCTTCCATGCCGCTTATGGGACGCGGTAGAATATGTAAAATAAATATAACGTTCATATAACGTTCTGGGAACGTTACGGGAAGGTTTGCACACCTGAAAACGTTCTATTTCCTTAACGAAAACGTTCCCGACTAACCAAATCAAACGTTACCAATACATGTTTTGAAAACCAGAAATGGTTAGCGAGGTCGCTAAAAAGATGGTCTCGATCCGCTTCCAAACTCTGTTTGAATGAAATACGAACGCAACACGGACCAAACACATGCAAACGCACCCAAAGGGACACGTCACAAGATGCGACCCTAAAGAGGACAGAATGCTTATGCACACCTGTTTTTTCTCGTCGTGATGTTACCCATCAGGTACGGGCGTCAGGACCGCGTCTCCTCACAGCAGATCTTCATTTGTGTGTGTGACGGAGGGATTCCTGCCGCTGTCTGACTCCTTTACACATTTTATAAGCTCTTCACGAGTTCTCAGGTGGTCAAAATACCATCATATGTGGCTACGCACATACAGCGAGCGCATTTGGTCCAGCACACAGTTCCGTCGCGAAATACACGTCATATTTCCAGGACCAGGACTGTTTTTTTATTTGCATTTTTAAGAGCAAACGAACTGAACTACAAGTGTGAACACACCCTAAAGAACTACTAAATAAATACATATTTGTGTTTAAATTGGGAGGGATTTTAATGGTACATACGCAACTATAATCTGTGCAGATTAAGTGAAACTGTCCTTTGGTTTGAAATGTTGCTTACAATAAAAAAAAAGCAAAAAGAGTGATTTGGAGCACTATTACCATGCATTAACTAACAATTATCAATAATCTGTTAATAAAATTCAACTGTTCTTTTAGTGTCAAGAAATCATAAGATGAACAAATACGAAGACTTTATTTTAATAATGTAGTAGTGCATGTTGAAATTAACATTAAGATTAATAAATGCTTTAGAAGTATTTTTCCTTGTTAACTAATGTAGTTCATTTTGGAGTGGGACCTTATTGTGAAGTGCTCTCTGACGACCTGTTTGCCGTACTTTGAGTTTCATTGTCAAAGATCATAACAGAGAAAAATGCCAGATGCTGAGCAGAAGAGAATTTTGACCTTTGTTCTCCTGATATGGCGAGCACATTTTTAGGAGTGGAAAAGAGCTGGGGGAAAAATTGGAAGAAATATGCATCCGTTTTCCTCCCTTAGCTTAATCTATTTCTGATCCCATATATCATTTTAATGTTGGTTGTGACATGGTTGGCAAGTGTTCTAATGGGAAGTGTAATGACTTTGATGGTGATAAAGACAATGTTGAAATTTATGAAGTTCAGGTCAGGGCGAGAGCGGCTTTGGGAATGTTGGCTCTCACCCTCCATGTTTCTCATGGAAATTGCCAAGATGTTCCGTTGGAGAGAGGGAGGCCCATTGAAAAGATCCATCTGTTTGAGCCTGTAGAGGTGTGTGCGTGTGTGTGTGTGTGCTTATGTGTGGGAGTGTGTGTGTGTGTGTGTGTGTGTGTTTGTGCTTATGTGTGGGAGTGTGTGTGTGTATGTGTATTTGCTTATGTGTGTGTGTGTGTGTGTGCATTGTGTGAGAGTGTGTGTTTGTGAGAGTGTGAGATTGTATTTGTGTTTGACAGTGTGTGTGTGTGTGTGTGAGAGAGAGAGAGAGAGAGAGTTTGTGTGTGATAGTGTGTGTGCTAGTAAGAGTGTTTGTGTGTGTACATGTTTGTGTATGAGAGTGTGTTTGTTTGTGTGTGGTAGTGAGTGTGTGTTTGTGCACGTGTTTGTGTGTACATGTAAGTGTTTGTGTGTAAGAGTGTGTGTTAGTGAGTTTGTGTGTGTGTGTACGTGTTTGTGTGAGAGTGTGTGTTAGTGAGTCTGTGTGCATACATGTATATGTAAGTGTGTGTGTGTGTGTGTGTGTGTGTGTGTGTGTGCATTGTGTGAGAGTGTGTTTGTGAGAGTGTGAGATTGTATTTGTGTTTGACAGTGTGTGTGTGTGTGTGTGTGTGTGTGTGTGAGAGAGAGAGAGAGAGAGAGAGAGAGAGAGAATGTTTGTGTGTGATAGTGTGTGTGCTAGTAAGTGAGTGTTTGTGTGTGTACATGTTTGTGTGTGAGAGTGTGTTTGTTTGTGTGTGTACATGTTTGTGTATGAGAGTGTGTTTGTTTGTGTGTGGTAGTGAGTGTGTGTTTGTGCATGTGTTTGTGTGTATATGTAAGTGTTTGTGTGTGTGTACATGTTTGTGTGAGTGTATGTGTTAGTGAGTCTGTGTGCATGCATGTATATGTAAGTGTGTGTGTGTGTGTGTGTGTGTGTGTGTGTGTGTGTGTGTGTGTGTGTGTGTGTGTGTGTGCGTGCATACTGTGTCCAAAGATAGACATGGGTCATGTCAAAGAAAACTTGAAGGAAACCAGCAGGGAAGTAGGCAAACTTCTGTGAATCACAGGAAGGGAGAGCAAAACTTGTCCTGGCCCAGCAGGGTTACTCTATGAGGTGCTCGGGTGCAGATTGGCACAACATGTACCCAGGCACAGCAGCCCCGTGCCTGAACCTCAGAGCGATCGTGTATCGAGTATGAACTCAAATCCTCCCCTCTGAGTGAACCTGTTCCACACCACACCGGCTGCCGCTCTGCGCTTTTCCACTGCTCACTTTTATGACCCACCTTCCATAAATAGGATACACATTGGTGTACCTTAAAGCAATGATCTTGGGGACACACCGCTCTGCATATTTTGTATGTCTACCTTACAACACACTTGAATCAGATCACTAGCCCATTACGTGAGAGCTCCAAGAACTGAACTAAGGGTGGGTCTCAATCAGCTTCCTAGTAGTCTGGGCACCAGGAAGTTGGCCCTTTAAAGGTCTCAATTGCAAAATCCTTTCAGTGCACTGAATTGCTTTCTCCCTAAAAAGTCTCAACATGCACAGTGAAAACAAGGGAGCATCAATGCTCACTACATTCACTTAAAGGTGGGGTAAGTGTTATTTCAAAACTGCTTTATAAAAGTGTCTCGGGCCGAGTACCAAAACAAACTTGTAGCCAATCAGCAGTAAGGGGCGTGTCTACTAATGACGGGGAGAAGAGATCGCTCAGTGCACGGCATTATTCAAAAGACACGACACACAGGACGGACATTAGCCGAGCGACGACAGAAAGAGAGAGATGGCAGATAAAACACACATGTGGAAGATGTGTGTGGAACAAAAGAAGGCAAGAAGTGTCAGCTTTCCAGCGCTGGAGAGAACTCACGGAGCGGGAAGGCCTGCGATCGGACGCCGAGGGTGCTTTATTTCTTCTCGATAGGCGAGTAACATTGGTTTGGTTTCACAGAACTAATATATGCTGGCTTTTGCTTGAATATGCTCGTGTGTCATGTTCTCTTGTTTGTCCATTTGCGATCGTATCGTCGTTCACTTCAGCGATGATAAAGACCCGTTCATTTCCACATCCTATAAACCACAGTCTGTTTCAAGCATCAGCTCGCAGTGTGTCCGAACAGGAAGATATGTTTGTTTCCTTTGGTCCTCTTTTAGTGATCGATATAACCCTCTAATCTGGTCATAATTGTAATATGTTCGTTAGTTGGACTGTCGTGCTCGTGCTGTCGAGTTGTTCATGGGAACTGTGTTTGTGTTTTTGGGATGGAAGGGATGACTTTTTCATTGAACATTCGACCTGGATTACCATAGTAACACACAGATTCCGCCATAGTCATTGCCTGGGTTACGTATGTGTGGGGCGGAGCTATCAAAATAGGGGCGTGTTTGTTTTGATGATTTGAAATATCAACAACGGTTACCAGAAAGCACTTACCCCACCTTTAAAGAAAATTCTGAAGCATGAAATAGCTCAGAATAATGTCAGAATATGTGCTGCTGTTGATCATAAATACCAATAGAGATGTTGTACAACAAGGATGTTGCCATGTGGAAACAGAGCCATCAGTGTCCCAGTGTGTATATGATTCATGACCTAGGGAGCTGATTGAGATAAGAGAGACATATAACTGAAATCCACTGATTTAAACCTTTAAAAACCTTTTGTGCTCAAACCTGTTGCTGCATGACAGGTAAAACCGAGGAATGTGGCATTATTTGGGCCATTTCTATAGCATGACTACAAGTAAACAATCTATAAATAATCCACATTTTCCTAAATTTTTAGTGTTGAATGTTGAATTGAATGTTTTTTTAATACAGTCATTCAATCCTGCTGCTTAAGATATTGAATGAGAAATGATATTTATAATATTTTTGTTTTGTATTGAATTTATGACAGGTTTATCAGCAAACTCAAACCACATTCACAGAAGAAATGCTAAAGTTAAATTAAATTAAAATCTCCATTACATTTTTTTATTATTACATTTATTAATTAATACAATTATTAATTAATTTATTCATTTATTCTGAACTGTTTTAATATATTTTTATATTTTTTCTCAGCTTTTATTGTTATTTTTATTTATTTTGATTATTTTAATTCCTTCTATGTAAAGCACTGAATTACCATTGTGTATGAAATGTGCTATATAAACTTGCCTTTGCCTTACATTTTATTATTTTGTTAGAATCTTCAACCTAAACAATTTTTTTTTTTTTTTTTTTTTACTTTTTTTTTTTTTGGAAATTTCTGAAATGGAAACCGGGACATTGCCTATTTGAGTGGTCAAAATATCACTAAAATCTAATTTGTTATTATCTTTTAATTAAAATACAGGGACAATACTTTTTTTTCCCCTCTCTTTATACCAGCTATATTTGTGTGCATCCATGATTTTAAACATGCACATCAATTGTTCAATCTCACGTGACGATACTCTCGTCACCACATATGCACATTGCTTTGGTATGAAATTGTATCTCGTTGCGCAGCACAAGCTTAACAGCAAATCAATGAAGCAGCACAGATTTGCATGTTGCCATGGTTATATGTGTACAGTATTCTCTGCACGTGGCGTACTATCCCTCTTGATTCCAGCTCTTTTAACGGAGCATGCAGTCGGAGGCGCGTGACCCTGTGGGGCCCGTAAACGTGTCTGGAACTCCGAGATGCTCCGTCGTCATTCACACCGTAGTGTTTATGTGCCTTTCCACACTGGTCCCATAACATCCCATAAACCTCTGTGGTCTCTGTAATCAATAGCAGACCAGTGCTGTCAATATGAAGATTTGATTTCACATGTATATTCTGTGGTCTTAACCTGAGGTCTCCTCCGAGGCTCCTTTGGTCGTAGTGCAAGTGTGCCGATATGAAAAGCAGATGGATTGGTGCAGTATAATGACCCACATGTTCCTCACTTGCTTTCTTCTTTTCCTTCGGTTTGTCTGCCCACCCCACCCTTTCCCAGCGATTCCTCGCCTTTGAGGTCGCAGGTCCTGGCGAGAGTCACCTGTAATGCTTTGAACCTGTTCAGGGCCTCGCTGTGAGGACATGAAGGACTGAAGTGATGTCCTTTAGCATGTTCCCTTCCACTCCACAACATTTCTTTCCACCAGACTTTGTTCAACATTTAGGTGGGGGTAACTTGTGTGTGTGCAGTAGCGAGGGCGAGAAGAAGGGGTCACACTCAATGAACCCTATAAAGGAGGCTGTGAAGACTGCAAGTTGTTCCACAGAGAGAAAGACTCCACACATGTGGGCTGCATCACACAGATAAGGATTGGAGCTTATTGGTTCCTGTCCAAATGCACTGTGAAATTTAGCAAAATGTCAATGATTTTAACCTTTGCGTTTAGCCTCACTCCTGGCCTAGTTATATATCTGTCCACCCCAGACATCTGTGGGTCTCAGGGAGTTTGTGTAAACCAGCACTGGAGGCAAAACGGGGCCAGATGGACTCTTGTGCTGTGCCCATGTTACTGTATGGGTAGTTATAGAATTGTTTGTTTGACAAACACAGCTTCAAACTTTATTGGGACTACTGTACAGCATCCACTATGTGCGCCTTAAGACCACTTCGGTTATTATATGTGCGCTAGGGTGCGAGTTTCAGTACACATGACATCACATGACCCAATTTCAGCGTATGCACGTAATGTATGCACATAGCAAGCATTTTCTAACCACACTTTTTTTGTTGCTCTTGCAATTCACATTTATTTGTATAGTGCTTTTCACAATACATATCGTTGCAAAGCAGCTTTACAGAAAATGCATGCATCTACGGTACAATTTAGAGTGGTCAGAGGTGATTGTGTCCAAGATTTGTCAAGTTTTTTGACAGCCTTCGTCCACCTCAGAAACATCGCTAAGCTACAGAACATGCTATCTGTCTCTGATGCAGAAAAGTTAGTTCATGCATTCATGACCTCTAGACTGGATTACTGTAATGCATTACTAGCTGGCTGTCCTGCATCCTCAATAAACAAGCTACAGTTAATCAACATGCAGCTGCTAGAGTTCTTACTAGGTCAATAAAATATGATCACATAACATCAATTTTATCATCTTTACACCGGTTACCTATTGAGTTCCGTATCAATTATAAAGTATTGCTAGTGACCTATAAGGCCCTAAACGGTTTAGCTCCTGTGTATTTAACTGATCTTCTATCGCCTTATAACCCATCACGATCTTTAAGATCACTAAACTCTGGGCTTCTGGTAGTACCTAGGATATCTAAGTCCACTAAAGGATGGAGAGCATTTTCACATTTGGCTCCTAAACTCTGGAACAGCCTTTCTGATAATGTTCGGGGTTTAGACTCTCTCTCCCAGTTTAAATCTAGATTAAAGACGCATCTCTTTAGCCAAGCATTCGTATTATGCATCTCATAACCTTATACTCCAGTTATATCAGTGCACATGATTGTCCTTGCTTAATGCTTTGAACAGCAGCTACACTAATTATTTTCCTGTTCTGTTTTATCTCGGGATACCCATCCCAAGGTAATCTAGAGAGTCCATCAGCTCCAGCCTGGATCCAGCCTTTCATAAAGACTTCAGATGACCAACACCTGTGAAGAGACCCCTCCAACTCCTGTGAGGACTTCAGATGGCCATCACCTGTGAAGAGACGACTCGACTCCTGCGAGGACTTCAGATGACCAACACCTGTGAAGAGACGACTCGACTCCTGCGAGGACTTCAGATGACCATCACCTGTGAAGAGACGACTCGACTCCTGCGAGGACTTCAGATGACCATCACCTGTGAAGAGACGACTCGACTCCTGCGAGGACTTCAGATGACCATCACCTGTGAAGAGACGACTGACTCCTGCGAGGACTTCAGATGACCATCACCTGTGAAGAGACGACTCGACTCCTGCGAGGACTTCAGATGACCAACACCTGTGAAGAGACGACTCGACTCCTGCGAGGACTTCAGATGACCATCACCTGTGAAGAGACGACTCGACTCCTGCGAGGACTTCAGATGATGCAGCTTTGCATCAACACACACCCATGCTCATTTCTGTATACCCTAATCATTAACAACATGTATTCTTATTAAATTTTTTGTGCCTTACATTAATTATTACATTGATTAATAATACATTGTTAGCTAATCTGTGTGCTTTATGTACATTTTTGATATACATAACGTGGACAAATCACTTTAAATTGTAATGTAGACGCATGCCTTTTCTGTGATGCTGCTTTGAAGCGATGGATATTGTGAAAAGCGCTATACAAATAAATGTGAATTGAATTGAATTGAATTGAATATAAAACACTTTTTAGCAGTTGGGAAGTAAGTACCTACTCAAGAGAGTATGTGATTTCGGACGCAGCCCATGTGTTCGTCTGTATGCATATGCTAAGCATTGACTTCAAATCTGTATACTTTGGGCTTCAGTCATTAAAATTTTAAATGCAAAGTGTTAAATGCTAAAGTACACTGGACTACACCTCCATCATTTGGTCATTATTTAATATATTATTACTGATTTCTGCTGCTTGAAATTCTTTTGTGATTAAGCCTACTGTAAATCTTCTATAGGTCTAATTTACATAGAAAAGAAGTGTGTTAGCGCTGCATTTTAACACCTTTAACACCTGGTTTAACTGGATTGTGGATGGCTAGTGAATAAGAATTTTTATTTTGCACTAATATATGTAAGTCTCCTAAAAAGTGTGCCATTGTATGTAGGTTTTGGATAAAAGCACAACAACCAATTGTGGTCTCAAATGTAGATCCAGTTTCCAAATGGCCTACAGTGAGTTTATATCAGGGCTTCAATGGAGCCAGATGCGTTTTATGTTTTGACCTGTTTTGTCAGGCAGACAGCTTGCTTGGCGCTGGCTTTTGGCTAACGGTGATATTCCCCTATGGGGTTTCCCATAAACTCCTACATCTTTGTTCTTCAGGATGTATAATTACTGATGTCCTCAAAAGCCATGATATCATTCTGACCCAATAAAGATGATTTTTCTGTTTAGCATAAGTCCAGCTGGTTTCTGGAAGCGTGAGGTGTACAATAACGGCAGGTCTGACGTATGACCGGATCAATGGCTGTTAGAACAATTGGGAAAACTAAATAAAACAAAATGAGTTTGGATTTTGAAATAACAGACTTTTTTTTTTTTTTTTGTCCTTAAAACCTCTAGGTATTTGGCTCTCCTCTGCTAATATCCCACAAACAGAGATTTGTGATTGGCCACACGTGTGGAGAGACTTTTTCCAAGGTTTACATTTCTTTTTTTTTATTATTTAATAAATGTAAGGTTTTTCCCAAACAACCTTGGCTTTTTATCACGCAGCCCATTTCCCTCATTTTAACTTATGGCTGTCTTTAATGTGTTGAATTGAACATTGCTTTTTCCCTCTGTGTTGTTGTTCGGATGTGGAGTAACGCACATTCAACTCTTTTGAAATGGAAATGCTTTCTTTGAACTGCGCTAAACAACAAAAGAACGAATGCAAAATCTGCAGCGTGTTTTGTTCTCATAATAATCTCCCACTCGCATTCAGGGAATTCTCATTTCTCACATCTTATAAAGAAATAAAATTGATCAACAGAATATTTTGAGCAGTTGGTAATTAGATTCTTCTCTTTAATTACAGTTTGTAGACACTTTTCAAGCATTTCAAAGCATGTACACACTTATTTATTCAGGTAAATGCAAACAATGTCTTGTTGCGTTTTCTTGTATTAAATGCTTATCCAGTCCAATTCTCTTCTTGTCACTTCTCAGACGTTGCTGTTTATTAATGTCTGGTTGAACACTTAAATGAATCCAAAATTACATTAATTTTGCAGATATCTCTGTCTATCCCACCTGTCTCTGGAAATAAAGCTCGGCGGTGTTGAATTTGGGGTATTTATGCATTTATGTATGCAAGTAGATGTGAAGGCACATTCATGAAGGAATAAAAAGATCAATTGAAGCTCCACTGAAGAAAATCTTCATGTTGGGAAATCCCATAATCTGAGTCTTCCTAGAATTTTCTCCCTGGTTGCCGTCTGCTATCTCAGCCTGGTGTTAAATTAATCCTTTGAGTTTTTGTAAAGATCTGGTGTAGTCTTGGTTTTAGGAGGTCTTGTTCACCGCAGAACAGAGTTTACTTGATAAATTTAGATTTCCGGAGCAATATAATCCAAATTAAAAATGTATTCTTCTCCTTTTGTTTTTCTTTCTTTTTCTACTTAGTATTTTTTCCCATTTATTTTTTTTAATTTTTATTAAAATGTCAACTAGATCTTCCAGAGAATTCTCTCTGGTGGCGTATGCTGGATTTCTCCAATCATTTAATCCGCATAAACCTCGTTCCTTTCTTACAATCGACCGCAAGCTTGCACTCAGATCCGCCTCCATCTGATTAACAACTGAAGGACAGAACCAATGTTTTTTCTCCTCTTTTTCGATAACCTGTTTCACTCAGATGTATGTCACAGCACAGAAGAAAAGATCTGTCGCTACTTCCGTTACATCGCTTGCTCGTCTGAAACTATTTTTGTGTTTCAGCTGTCACAAAGCCATCTAATCTATTCTCCTTTAAAGCGCTCCTGTTACTGTCTTTTGAATATTCCCTTTCTCGCAGTGTGTAATATCATTGTTTATGAATGTAAATGTTCTGCAAATTTGTAAAGTCGAAAGTGCACTATAAATAAAACTGTCTCCCAAAATTATATTTGCATAATGCCCGCCTATATTGTACGTTGTCTGCCCACGAACAACTTGTCCCGCCCTCAAATGTCATTTTACTGTCGACTGCTTCTCAAATCTCACAATGCAGGATTCGCAAAACGCTTGATCTTGAGAGATGGGTCAGTACCAGTTTATTTGGACCAACTTCTCAGAATCACAACCTGTAAGTATGAATAATTATGGATGTATATATTTTCTACCAGGTGTTAAAAAATACATAGGTTTGTGTTTTATATTGTGTAAGTAGCTGGCTAACCATCTTACTGAAATACTTCTGCTCATCAGCCGTGGGCCACTATTTCCTGAAACTGTGTCTGTTAATGCAGATTGTCTGTCGTTCTTACTACTATGGAGCAAGATTTGTTTTGCAAACTTTAATGTTACAGTCATTCACATTAGAGCTGGGCTAATGTATGCACTGATATTGATACAGTTCCTGCATGTTCCAATGTTTCATCATCGGACTCGCACTTGGATTGATATGGTAAAATCAATGCCATTGTTGCTGTCTTTAGAGTGTGTGTAATCGCTGAGCTTTAGGAGCTTTAGCTTTTAGCTTCCGACATGCGCTGTAAGCGGTAGACTAATCACAACAGACTGGGCCGTCTGACCAATCAGAGCAGAGTAGACCAATCACAACAGACTGAGCTGTCTGACCAATCAGAGCAGAGTAGACCAATCACAACAGACTGGGCCATCTGACCAATCAGAGCAGAGTAGACCAATCACAACAGACTGAGCCATCTGACCAATCAGAGCAGAGTAGACCAATCACAACAGACTGGGCCGTCTGGCCAATCAGAGCAGAGTTGACCAATCACAACAGACTGAGCTGTCTGACCAATCAGAGCAGAGTAGACCAATCACAACAGACTGGGCCATCTGACCAATCAGAGCAGAGTAGACCAATCACAACAGACTGGGCCATCTGACCAATCAGAGCAGAGTAGACCAATCACAACAGACTGGGCCGTCTGGCCAATCAGAGCAGAGTTGACCAATCACAACAGACTGAGCCGTCTGGCCAATCAGAGCAGAGTAGACCAATCACAACAGACTGGGCGATCAGACCAATCAGAGCAGAGTAGACCAATCACAACAGACTGGGCCATCTGACCGATCAGAGCAGAGTAGACCAATCACAACAGACTGGGCCACCTGACCAATCAGAGCAGAGTTGACCAATCATAACAGACTGGACCGTCTGGCCAATCAGAGCAGAGCAGAGCAGGATTGTGGAAAGGAGGGATTTAGAGAAACCAATTCATCCAATGATTTGTTTGAGAATCATTGAAAAATGTGATGATGCATTACAAAAAATTAAAAATAAGAAAAAATAAGATTGAGAATGATCCAGTTTGATTTCATGGTGACTTTAAAAACAAACGGAAAGATGTATGAACGCTATATTTAGAAGAACTGGCTGTGCATCAGTGGATCCCTAAATGAAATAGTCTTTTGTGGGTCATGGCACCATCTGTGACGTCTGATTGACTGGAATGCTTTGAGGTCGGGGAATTTCAACTCATCCAAGAGTATTCCCATTTCTGACTTCATGTGAATCATGGCAAGAAAATCAAGTGTTATCCAAAATCGTATACAATATATTGTATTTTTTTTGTTGTGTGTGTGTGTTTGTTTGTGACCAAGAGGTTGACCTCTCTTTTGATAGCGCAGGGCCACAGTGTGATAGAATATGGTGTGTGTTGAGTAAAGTGAATGGTGCATGACTCCCTCAGGGAGAACAGAGCTCCACACAATAACACCACACTGAGTGCTGTAAGAGCGGCACTGCTCCGTTATATGGGACCTGTGGCCTGACCCGCGTGTGGTGGAAAGAGAGAGGATGGATGGAAGAATGGAGGAGCTCCAGCGAGAACATGAGCGCTTATAATGGGGAATGTGGAACTGGGGAGTCCCAGAACCAGAGATGAAGGGAATGGGAATGAAAACATCAATGCAGTGACCTCACTGCTCCCGTCCTCCATCTCGGGTGCCGGAGGCTGAGTGGCTGGCTGATGGGGAGACGGCTGATTGACACATGCTGTTCTTTGCAATGCATCATGGGTATAGCACTGTGATGGGAATCGTACAGAATTAAACGGATCTGATTAATTTATTTCACTGATAAATAAATTAATTATTTCATTTAATTTCTAAATTACTTTTTAAAGATTATGCAGGAAGTAAAGGGAACTCTTACAGTATTTTACCATGGTAATCCGTCCACATTGAATGCACATGCAAAAATTTGATTTTAAAGCATGAAACCGGTTCTCAATAAATGTGCAGAGATCTATGGAAGCTTGTTTCTGCAACAGAGTAAAGAAATATAAAAGGTAATTGCGACTTCTCTCAAAATTGGACTTTATATCTCTCAATTCTGACTTTATATCTCACAATTCTGACTTTATATCTCTCAATTCTGACTTTATATCTCTCTTTATAATTCTGACTTTATATCTCTCGATTCTGACTTTATATCTCTCAATTCTGACTTTATATCTCTCAATTCTGACTTTATATCACTCAATTCTGACTTTATATCATTCTGACTCAATTCTGACTTTATATCACTCAATTCTGACTTTATATCTCTCAATTGTGACTTTATATCTCACAATTCTGACTTTATATCACTCAATTCTGACTTTATATCACTCAATTCTGACTTTATATCTCTCAATTCTGACTTTATATCTCTCAATTCTGACTTTATATCACTCAATTCTGACTTTATATCACTCAATTCTGACTTTATATCACTCAATTCTGACTTTATATCTCTCAATTCTGACTTTATATTGCACTCAGCACTCAGACAATAGCCAATCAGAGACACGAAAACAAGATGGCGCCACCGTGTTCAGTCGCCGTTCAGGTCGCTCCCCGAAGACTGTGCTTTTATTTATTATTTTACTCTCTTTTGCTCTCAATTTTTACAAATTTATCATCTGCATTGATCTGCTATGACAGCAAAACACTTTTGGACATTGGTTACCTCTACACTGGACTGTTTCAGGACACTTTCACCGATCCTCTGTGGCCATCTGAGATTCGTCGGAACGCCGAGTTGAACAATGGCCAGTCGAGTCAAAGGCGAAGAATCAAGAAACACCGCGGGAAACGCGCTGGGATCCGCAACAGACTGAGAAAAAGGGCATTCAGCCCACCTCTCCCGAGCATTCTGCTCGCAAATGTCCAATCCTTGGAGAATAAGATGGACGATCTTAGAGCCAGGATAAGTTTTCAACGGGACATGAGAGACTGTAACATCTATTGTTTGTCTGAAACATGGCTCACGCCCGCGGTCCCGGACACAGCTGTGACGCCGTCTGAGAACTTCTCTGTTTTTCGGATGGACAGAACAGCCGAGGCCGGTAAATCTTAAGGCGGTGGAGTGTTTCATGATCAACAAGAAATGGTGCGATCCTAGGAACATCTCCATTCTTTCCCGATCCTGCTCGCCTCATCTGGAACATTTAACAATCATTTGCCGCCCATTCTATCTGCTGAGAGAGTTTTCCCCGGTCATCGCCACTGCCGTTTACATTCCACCACAGGCAGACACAGGGCTGGCTTTATCTGGCCTTCACGATGTTACCAGCGGCTTCATAAACAAACACCCCAATGCTGCTTTCATCGTCGTGGGCGATTTTAACAAAGCAAACCTAAAGAAAGTCTTGCCAAACTTTCACCACCACGTCTCCTGTCCTACACGAGGAGCAAACACACTGGATCATTGCTACTCTTTGTTTAAGAACGCCTATAAAGCTCGTTCACTACCAGCTTTTGGCAAATCGGATCATGCCGCCATTTTCCTCACACCTGAATACAGACAAAGGCTCGTTCAGGAACCCCCCGTGAGGCGGGAAGTTAAGCGCTGGTCACCCCACTCAGAGACCGTGCTACAGGCAGCTCTTGATGACGTCGACTGGGACATGTTCTGGGCAAGTGCATCTGACATCAGTGAGTTCACAGATGTGGCGCTTTGCTTCATCAACACGCTTACAGAGCAAGCCACACAAACAATAACAATAACATCCTTCTGAAATCAGAAACTGTGGGTGGACAATTCAATCCGCGCTGCAGTGAACACACGCACTGCCGCTTACAACGCCGGTCTCCTATCGGGGAATATGACTGAATACAGATCATCCTGCTATGCTCTCGAGGCGCAGTTAAAGCCGCAAAGCTCCGTTATAAGGATCGAGTGGAGTCTCATTTCCAACTCAACGACTCCCGGCGCATGTGGCAGGGTCTGAGGACCATCTGTGCTTTTGGATCTAAATCCTCTGCAGAGGTGAGAGCTGATCCATTGCTTGTGAATGAGTTAAACTCTTTCTACGCTCGCTTTGATTGTAATTGCGGCAGCGCGACTCCGCCAAGTGACGCGTCAGAGGGAATTACTCAGAGCAGCAACAACCACGTGATCTCTGTCTCGGAGGATGAAGTTCGGAGGGCACTCAAGTGTGTGGACGTCAGGAAAGCTGCCGGGCCGGATGGTATTTCAGGTCGTGTTCTGCGGTCCACCATCCATCATCATCCCTGTCCTTAAGAACAGTAAACCCTCTTACCTAAATGACTATCGTCCAGTGGCTCTCACGTCTATAGTCATGAAGGTCTTTGAGAGACTCATCAAAAACACCATTTGCTCCTTCATTCCTGACACTTTGGACCCTCTTCAGTTTGCCTATCGTCCCAATAGATCGACTGAAGATGCCATCTCTCATGTCCTCCACTCCTCCCTCACTCACATCGACAGCAAAAGTGGGAACTACGTAAGGCTGCTATTTATTGACTATAGCTCAGCCTTTAACACCATAGTTCCCATTAAGCTAACCGCCAAAGTCCTGGATCTCGGCCTGAATCCTTCTCTCTGCCACTGGATTGAGGACTTCCTCACTGGCAGGCCTCAGGTGGTGAGAGTAGGCCAGTTCACCTCCACCTCCATCACCCTGAGTGTGGGAGCTCCACAGGGCTCTGTCCTGAGTCCCCTGCCCTACTCTCTCTACACACATGACTGTTTGTCCACACACAGCTCCACTTCTATCATAAAATTTGCTGATGATACTGTTGTCCTGGGCCTCATTTCCAACAACAATGAGACGGCATACTTGGACGAGGTGGAGCATCTAACATCATGGTGCCAGGACAACTGTCTCTCTCTGAATGTTGGCAAGACCAAAGAACTGATTGTGGACTTCAGGAAGAGACAGCAACGGACATACTCCCCTCTCATGATCAGCGGGTCATCAGTAGAGAGAGTGAGCAGCTTCAAGTACCTGGGTGTAAACATCTCCGAGGACCTGACCTGGACTGCACACATTCAGACACAGGTGAAAAAAACAGGCATAGACTGTACCACCTGCACCAGCTGAGGAAATTCAGGGTTTCACCAGCTATCCTGAAAACTTTCTATTTAGGGGCGATAGAAAGTGTATTAACTCAGTGCATCACAGTGTGGTATGGTAACAGCACCAGTCATGACTGCAAAGCCCTGCAAAGAGTCGATGCGCTTATCGAGCGTATCTCAGGGTCAGCTCTCCCGTCTCTGCAGGACGTCTACACCAAACGCTGCAAAGGTAGAGCTACTAAGATCATCAAGGACTCTAATCACCTTGCAAACCCTCATTTCACGCTGCTGCCATCTGGTAAGCGCTTCCGAAGCCTGATGGCCAAAACTGAGAGACTCAGGAGGAGCTTCTTCCCCCAGACCATCAGACTCCTGAACTCAGTCACTTAACATCACGTGACTTCACTTCAGGATAAACATCGATACACTGACATTGCACTGCACTTTCTGTTCTCGTTGTTACTGTGTAACAACCTGTTATAAACCTGTTTGCACATTATACTTCTTTGTACATTTCTGTTAACCACATATTTATAAGTCTACAGTTTACTCACTGCACAGTTTATTCCACTTATTTTATTCCACTTATTTATTTATTTATTTTTTCTACTTTATTTATTTATAATGTGAATTTGCACTGCCCATGGAGCGGACCTGTTTACATTTCACTGCTGGTTGTATATTTTGTATAGAACTGTGTATGTGACAAATAAAACTCTTGAATCTTGAATCAATTCTGACTTTATATCACTCAATTCTGACTTTATATCACTCAATTCTGACTTTATATCTCTCAATTCTGACTTTATATCACTCAATTCTGACTTTATATCACTCAATTCTGACTTTATATCACTCAATTCTGACTTTATATCACTCCACTCAATTCTGACTTTATATCAATCTCACAATTCTGACTTTATATCTCTCAATTCTGACTTTATATCACTCAATTCTGACTTTTATATCACTCAATTCTGACTTTATATCACTCACTCAATTCTGACTTTATATCTCACAATTCTGACTTTATATCTCACAATTCTGACTTTATATCTCTCAATTCTGACTTTATATCTCTCAATTCTGACTTTATATCTCTCAATTCTGACTTTATATCTCTCGATTCTGACTTTATATACTCATTCTGCTCAATTCTGACTTTATATCACACAATTCTGACTTTATATCACTCAATTCTGACTTTATATCACTCAATTCTGACTTTATATCACTCAATTCTGACTTTATATCACTCAATTCTGACTTTATATCACTCAATTCTGACTTTATATCTCTCAATTCTGACTTTATATCTCACAATTCTGACTTTATATCTCTCAATTCTGACTTTATATCTCTCAATTCTGACTTTATATCTCTCAATTCTGACTTTATATCACTCGATTCTGACTTTATATCACTCAATTCTGACTTTATATCTCTCAATTCTGACTTTATATCTCTCAATTCTGACTTTATATCACACAATTCTGACTTTATATATCACTCAATTCTGACTTTATATCTCACAATTCTGACTTTATATCTCTCAATTCTGACTTTATATCTCTCAATTCTGACTTTATATCTCTCAATTCTGACTTTATATCACTCGATTCTGACTTTATATCACTCAATTCTGACTTTATATCTCTCAATTCTGACTTTATATCTCTCAATTCTGACTTTATATCTCTCAATTCTGACTTTATATCACTCAATTCTGACTTTATATCACTCAATTCTGACTTTATATCTCTCAATTCTGACTTTATATCACTCAATTCTGACTTTATATCACTCAATTCTGACTTTATATCACTCAATTCTGACTTTATATCACTCACTCAATTCTGACTTTATATCTCACAATTCTGACTTTATATCTCTCAATTCTGACTTTATATCTCTCAATTCTGACTTTATATCTCTCAATTCTGACTTTATATCTCTCGATTCTGACTTTTTATATCACTCGCTCAATTCTGACTTTATATCACACAATTCTGACTTTATATCACTCAATTCTGACTTTATATCACTCAATTCTGACTTTATATCACTCAATTCTGACTTTATATCACTCAATTCTGACTTTTTATATCACTCAATTCTGACTTTATATCTCTCAATTCTGACTTTATATCTCACAATTCTGACTTTATATCTCTCAATTCTGACTTTATATCTCTCAATTCTGACTTTATATCTCTCAATTCTGACTTTATATCACTCGATTCTGACTTTATATCACTCAATTCTGACTTTATATCTCTCAATTCTGACTTTATATCTCTCAATTCTGACTTTTATATCACACAATTCTGACTTTATATCACTCAATTCTGACTTTATATCACACAATTCTGACTTTATATCACTCAATTCTGACTTTATATCACTCAATTCTGACTTTATATCACTCAATTCTGACTTTATATCACTCAATTCTGACTTTATATCTCTCAATTCTGACTTTATATCTCTCAATTCTGACTTTATATCACTCAATTCTGACTTTATATCACTCAATTCTGACTTTATATCACTCAATTCTGACTTTATATCTCTCAATTCTGACTTTATATCACTCAATTCTGACTTTATATCAATTCTGACTCGCTCAATTCTGACTTTATATCACACAATTCTGACTTTATATCACTCAATTCTGACTTTATATCACACAATTCTGACTTTATATCACTCACTCAATTCTGACTTTATATCACTCAATTCTGACTTTATATCTCTCAATTCTGACTTTATATCACTCAATTCTGACTTTATATCACACAATTCTGACTTTATATCACTCACTCAATTCACTCAATTCTGACTTTATATCACTCAATTCTGACTTTATATCACACAATTCTGACTTTATATCACTCACTCAATTCTGACTTTATATCACTCAATTCTGACTTTATATCACACAATTCTGACTTTATATCACTCACTCAATTCTGACTTTATATCTCTCAATTCTGACTTTATATCACTCAATTCTGACTTTATATCTCTCAATTCTGACTTTATATCACTCAATTCTGACTTTATATCACACAATTCTGACTTTATATCACTCACTCAATTCTGACTTTATATCACTCAATTCTGACTTTACATCTCTCAATTCTGACTTTATATCACTTCACTCAATTCTGACTTTATATCACTCAATTCTGACTTTTATATCACTCAATTCTGACTTTATATCACTCAATTCTGACTTTATATCACTCAATTCTGACTTTATATCACTCACTCAATTCTGACTTTATATCTGACTTTATATCACTCAATTCTGACTTTATATCATCACTCACTCAATTCTGACTTTATATCACTCAATTCTGACTTTATATCACACAATTCTGACTTTATATCACTCAATTCTGACTTTACATCTCTCAATTCTGACTTTATATCACTCACTCAATTCTGACTTTATATCACTCAATTCTGACTTTACATCTCTCAATTCTGACTTTATATCACTCACTCAATTCTGACTTTATATCACTCAATTCCGACTTTATATCACTCAATTCTGACTTTATATCACTCAATTCTGACTTTATATCTCTCATATTCTGACTTTATATCACTCAATTCTGACTTTATATCTCTCTGAATTCAATTGACTTTATATCACACAATTCTGACTTTATATCACTCAATTCTGACTTTATATCACACAATTCTGACTTTATATCACTCAATTCTGACTTTATATCACTCAATTCTGACTTTATATCACTCAATTCTGACTTTATATCACTCAATTCTGACTTTATATCTCTCAATTCTGACTTTATATCTCCAATTCTGACTTTATATCTCGCAATTCTGAGAAAAAAAACTCAGTTGTAAGATGTGTTTGCGAGATGTAAACACAACTGTGAGATATAAAGTCTCAGTTATCTTTTAAAATGTTTTATTCTGTGGCTTAAAGAAGCTTCCATAGAGATGTGTGGAAGGGTTGAAAAGAATCCAATCTCAGTCATTCATAATTAGATAATCCTGTTGAATTGGAAATTGCATTTTGCAGAGCATCATATTTGGTACAATTATTGATTAGAGGCTCATATAACATATCAGAGAGTAGTGTTGTCACGATACCTTTCAGCAGTCGATACTGTTAGCAGTGAAATTTCACCATTCTCAATGCGTCATGCAGGTTGTGAATACTTTTTTCGTTAGATTTTGTTTTTACATTTTCATATTGACTTGAAGTACTTTGATTTCCCTAGTACAGATAAATATTAATTTTGAGCTTTTATGCTACATTTGATACGCTCAGTGTTTGCCAGTAATCAATAACGCTCACTAGCTCTATAAATCTATCCATAAATCTCACAAGTTAGCAATCTGATTGGTTATAATGGATATGAGATGAATTATGACAGCTGTTATGAGGGCCACAGTGTCGCCAGCGTGTAATTTAATCCTTTTCCCACATCTTGACCCATTAAGCTTCGACTGAGGATTGACCATGCCGCCTTAAAAACAACTCTTCTGGAATAATCAGTCGATTAAACTGTCAAGCCGTCATATAGCCTGAGCATTTCCGGCCAATCTCTCTTCCCATCTTATTGTTCTTCCAGAATCAATAAATAGATACGTGCTACTAGCCATCGCTGGGTGACAAATGGAGTTTACCTGTTTCTCTTTTACATGGTGCACAATCAATAATTCTGTTCAAGGCACTAGCTACATAAACAGAGGTAATAAACTCCTACAGTTGACACTAGAGGTGTGCATCACCGCTATATACAGCCTTTGACACTCATGTGAGTTTGTTTATTATGCTTAGAAACATGCTTAAAAATATTTAATATTATTAACATCACTTGTGTTATGTCTGTATGCAAGCAATCTGTTTTTCAGTGGATGAGATGTGCCTGCAACCTGATATAATTGCATGATATAAATCATAAACCTCAGGGAGTTCATCAGCAGCGTTGATGCCACACCATCATCTTGTGTACTGTGAAAGAAAATAATGACAGGTTGTGATGGAAGAAAATACATCTCAACTGCCTATTACTCATATCTGCAATGCATCTGTGATTTCAGGTTGCTGCTTGGGACAACAACCATGTTTGCAGAGTGTTTTTTTTTTTCATGAAAATGGCAGATGATTGCCTCGGGAGACAGGAGAGTGCTATAATAACTGTGGCGTTTCACTCTTTTATCTCCTTTAATAATTTAGCCCACACTTGGTGCATGAAATCACATATTCAGAGTGTAATACTCATTAATGTGAGTGTTCTTCAGCACTCAATTTGAGTTCCTCCCACATATTTATAAGTATACAAAATTAAATTTCATTAAAATTCGAGCTATCAGTCAATTAAAATAATTTAATTGCACACACCTATCAATTAATACAATTAATTCTGTATCATTTATTTTCTGTGAAAGCCCCAGTGTAGTAAATAATTGAATAGGCAAAAATATATGATTTTTGTTTTTATATAATTATATAATACATTATATAATGCTGAATACTACTTTTGTACAGCAAGGTTGCATTAAATTGACAGTAAAACTTTTATAATATTAAAAAAAAAATTTTCTTTCTATTATTTGAAGACATTAAGAAATGTTTGAGCAGCAAATTGTATTAGTTAAGGTTCAGTTTTCACTATTAACTAGTTGCTTATTATCATGCATATTACTAGGTATTGGCTGTTTATTAGCACTCATAAAGCACATATTAATGCCTTATTCTGCATGACCATATTCTACACCCCTTAATCTACCCAATACCTAAACTTAACAACTACACTCCAAAAAATACTGGGTTAAAAACAACCCAAGTTGGGTTGAAAATGGACTAACCCAGTGATTGGGTTGTTTTAAGTAAACATTTAACCCAATCGCTGGGTTAGTCCATTTTCAACCCAACTTGGGTTGTTTTTAACCCAATAAATGTTTTTTAGAGTGTAATGATGCTGAAAATTCAGCTTTGATCACAGGATATAAATTACATTTTAAAATATATTTAAATCAAAAGCAGTTATTTTAAATTGTAACACTATTTCACAATATCAGTGTTTTACTGTGTATTTGATCAAATAAATGCACCATGGTGATGTGTGATACTGGCGTGTATAACCAAATTAAAAACGTGTCGCATGAAATAAGGAAAATTCAGATCTAACTGTTTCTTGAGGGCAAGTAGGAGAAAAAGTATTAGCTTTTCAGTTAATAGCTCATCATTTAGCGCTGCAGATATTATGAAGTTGACGTGAAGGTCGTGCATGCAGCGTATCACTGAGTGATTCAATTTTGATTAGACAGTTACATAAATCCAATTAGGAAATTGCACCCATCTGCTACCTCATCTGAAGACTAATAATTAAATAAGACTGTGATAAAGAGTTTTAGTGTCCTCTGCATTTCAGCAGCCATGAGCGGCTTTAGGTTCAGCCTCCAGAGAGAGAACGGCTCTCTTCAAAACAAAGATGGATGGATGGATGGATGGATGGACTGTAGGGTGACAGCACTGGACTCACATTAAGTGCTTTAATGGCCTTTGGGTTCACTTTCATATGATTTCATGTTAAACTGGGTGACAATTCATTAGCTGACCCTGGAGCACAATCACGCCTCCAGAGAAAGGGTCTGACCCCTAAATGAAACCGCACAAAGGTGGCGAAAATTAGAAAAAAGACAAAAAACAGAAAGGCACTAGTGCTGTAGAGGAAAAATAAATAAATAAATTAATAAATAAATAAAATAAAAGTGAGCGATCTCTTTTGGCAAGACATTTTTTTTTGGCTTCACCCAGACCAGTGTATCTTTTTTTAAATGTATTTAATTTATTTATTTTTGGCATTTTAATTAAATATACAGTATTGGGATCCTTTACTCACCCTCAATCCTTCCTATATGGATGTGTATATGACATTCTTCTTTCAGACGAATACAATCTGAGTTATATTAAAAATGTCCTGGCTCTTCCAAGCTTTATAATGGCAGTGAATGGGAGCCCAAAATTTGAAGACCAAAAAAGTGCATCCATCCATCATATAACTGCTCCACACGGCTCTGGTGGTTAATAAAGGGCTTCTAAAGCGAATCGATGGGTTTGTGTAAGAAAAATATCCATATTTAACACATTAACATAATGTAAAATATCTAGCTTCCAGCAGACCGCCTTCCATATTCAACTTGTATATTCAAGTATATAACACCGTGTCCTAACTATACGCAATGTGATAAGATTCCAGCCTCAAGCAATTTGTCCACACCAGATGTGACGCGACTACAAGATGCGACAAATCAATCAAAACCACAGCCAATCAGAACAGTGTGTGGGCGGAGCTCTCGTGGCAAGTGTATGGCACAATGGCGTTACACTTTCTGTGTAAGTTGAATACAGAAGACGGTCTGGCGGAAGCTAGATATTTTTACTTACTAAAGTTTTAAATATGGATATTCTTCTTACACAAACGCATCACTTCGCTTCAGAAGGTCTTTATTAACCCCTCAGAGCCGTGTGGAGCAGTTATATAATGGATGGATGCACTTTTTTGGGCTTCACATTTTGGGCTGCCATTCACTGCCATTATAAAGCTTGGATTGGCCAGGACATTTTTAATATAACTCAGATTGTATTCGTCTGAAAGAAGAATGTCATATACACCTAGGATGGCTTGAGGGAGAGTAAATCATGGGGTAATTTTTCAATTTTGGGTGAACTATCCCTTAAATATGATTTTAAATGTATTAGATAACAAGACATCAATCTACATGGCATTTATTTGACAAAAAAAAAAAACACATTTAAGCAAGCATTTCAAATAAATAAGCAAGCACGCAATCTTACATTTATGCATTTGGCAGACGCTTTTATCCAAAAGCGACTTACATTGCATTCAAGGTACACATTTTTACATTTTTGTCAGTTCTTGCTTTCCCTGGGAATCGAACCCATGACCTTGGCATTGCTAGCGCCACGCTCTTATTGTTTGAGCTACAGGAAAGTTTTCAATGTTTTGTTCAAATGTCCAAAAACTGATCAGAATGTAGATTCAGAATGTTTATACATTTGCTTTTTGGGGCCACTAGTTTTAGAAACACTGTGTTTATAGTACAGCACATGACTCAGCAGCATTGTGGTATATTGTTAGTATATTCTGGCACTGATGTTGATGGCATGGCAGGACCCAGTCACACCTCAGCGGCCCCTGGCTCTCGGTCCCCGGCCCTGCCCTCTCCCACATCTCTGTTTCTGGCACCCTGAAGTGAGCACTCATTCTCACGGCTGCATGCAATTTCATGCTGTCAATCCCTATCCCAAATAAACCCGCCTGCAAGAAATATTTAGCTCTTTACCTCAATGCATATGAACACAGAGCAAAGGCAGGAAATGGAAAGCTTGAATGTTTTTACATGTGTAGGTGTGCAGTGAACTATGCAGAAAGCTTGCATAAGACATGCAATATTTTTAATGTGTGTGACAGTTTCTCTCTGATTCAATGCTATAAGATACTATGACTTATTTACTGGTGGCAAAAAAAAAAACACCTGATCCCCCTTACTTTGTATGCCCCTTAAAGCAATAAACACACCATGGAAATATCACATCAAATGCAAATATGTCTTGTACCGCGTGAGCTTACTGCATGTAATATTCGTTGATATTGCCGATAGAATATTGCATGTCATCTCAGGGAATGTGCGGTGGGACCGTACGTTGATATCCCAAACATATTCTGTAGCTCTATAAGAATATGCAAAGATACCGTCTGCATAACACGCAGAATAGAGTCCCAGGAGATGCTCTGGGAGGAGGACTGCTGGAGCGTGGCTTTTAATACTGAGCGCAAATTATAGAGACCTGCAACACAACCTCAGTGACTTTTAACGTCTAGATGCAGATGTTCAAAGCCCCTCAGATGTGTTTGAACGGCACAGCCTAATAGAAATATATGATTCTGTCAAGTTGCTCTTGGAGCTTGATTGGACAGGTGACAGCTTTCCACCTAACCAATCAGTGTGAGTGGTTTGCTTGTCAAGGTTGGTTTTTCACCTGAGGAATCGAGTCGTGAGGTTTTGAATGAGATCCAAAAAGATTTGGGCTTGAGCATCTTTAATGTAGACATTATATTGTAGGTGTGGCCTAAGCAAGGGGTTTCCAAACAGGGGTCATTTTAAATTACAATTTAAATAGATTTTTTTTTTTTTTTTTTTTTTCAGGTGCATACATCCAACATTGCTCTAATAGCAGGTAGAAAAAAACTCTATACAGTCAACATTTTGAGATAATAATTTGCATTGGCTTCAGTACATCAACAATATGAAGGTTCATTTTTTAATATATTTATTTCTTATATTTTATATTATTTATGTAGCCTATGAATTACATAATTTTAAATAAATAAAAAATAGGTTCCTAGCAAAGGGGATCAAGATATTTGGGGATCCAAAATAAAAATGTTAGTATATATATATATATATATATATATATATATATATATATATATATATATATATATATATAATGGCTGAAGGATTTTTAAAATCAATGTACATTTTGGTCTGTTCCTCTTACAGAACTACAGAGTTAGAACACTTTGAATATAGTCCATGTGTCATATTTTAAGGTGCCTTTTAGTTCTTCAAAATATTGGTTTCACTTTATTTTGATGGTCCGTTCAACACATTCTTTTGACCTTAAAGTGGCCGAACTGAGAAATCACATTTTCCTTGAGCTTTTGACATGTAATAGGTCATCATACTATAAGAATATCCTGTACGTTTTGGAACTGAAAACTTTCTTGTTACTCAAAAAACAGCTTTTATTGTATCCAAGCCCAGAGAACGACTCGTTGTGGAATGAGCCTGTCATAGATGGTGAAAGACCGCCTCCTTCATCATCACAGCCCACTGGAGTGTTAGTGAGATGACGAGGAGAGAAGAGCGATACAGGATCGCTGGACTAAAAATAACATTACCTTCCGAAGGATCCTAATGCTAGAAATGTGCTTATTTATTTTCAACAATGTGAATGTCTCAGTTGAGCATTATTTATTTGTATTCGCTACATTTCACTGTGGATTCTTCAGGAAATCAGTCACAATTTCAGCGCAGGCTTTGCAAACAGACTTTTTACGATATGGACTCGACAGTAATGCCACAACATGTAAGTAATCGTGTTCATTCTAATGCCTGATCTGAGACCAGTGATTTCTGATATGATTCATATACAGTCAGATGTTCTTTGTCTCTGTGTCAGTAAATCAAACCAGTGACTAAACGCTCAACGTCACATTGTTTCTCTTAGCAGGATGAAAATAATCTGTTATTTAAACTGTGATTAAATTATATATAGAAAGCCATCAAAGAGCGCTCTCTTTACAATCACTGGAGCTGTCAATCAAACAGAGCGAGTTTATCAGTGACTGAGTTCTGGACTCGTGTCAAAACTCCCGTTATAATCAATGAATATCTTATTTACATTGTGTTTGCACTGTTAGTTATGATGAAAGCATTCATTAGTGTGCAGAAATCCAGTTACAATGACGAGATCCTGCATTCATGAGCTCAACATGTCTGTGACCATTGAAATTAACTGTCACCTAAATATCTTCTTTTGTCTTCCACAGAAGTCACACAAGCTTGGAACGACATGAGGGTGAGTACATATTTTGCTGAGCACATTTCACTCAGATATGGTCTCTCATAAACTGTATCTAAACTCAAGGACGCATGTCTCCCTCAGCTATGATTTGTCCTCTTGTGGATTCCATCAAAACCTGATTGACGGCGTCAACAGAAAGCTGCTCACATGCCTGTGAAATGTAATTACGGGGCCTTGGAGCCCACGGGGAGGGGATAGACGTGTTTTTTCGGCACCTAGCAGACACGTCGCCTTCATCGTTGGTGTATAAATGAGAAGGTGCAAGGAGCATCGCTGTCACTCAAGAGTTTCTCCATTACTTCTCTTCTACGGCCGGCCAGGGGCTGTGAAGGAGAGGAAGAGCAGAGGAGGATTTGCTAGGAAAGACGGCTGAGTGCTGGTTTTTCCGGTTCCATTTCACCATGGGATTTTAGGGGGATTAAAGGGTTGGGTGAATTGGGATGGGAAGTGATGCGCTCTGGGCTGCAGGCGAGGATGGTGACCACAGCATCGCCCTGGAGAGGTTAAGGAGCAGGAATGGCTGGAATGAGCAGAAGTTTTCTACCATCACTGCTGAGCTGGACTTTGTCCAGTCAAAAAAAAAATCACAAGAGGCTTAACGGAGGCTAGCTGAGCAATATCCTCCATCCCGCTGCTGCTGACTGCTGTATCCATCAGCACGAGAGAGAGAGAGAGATTATGGAGATGGATTTTACTAAACTGAGAGCTATCAAAATGATAATTTAGGGAAAGGTTTTCACATAAACCTCAGAGAGGCATATAAAAATTCATTTCTGTAAAAAAAAAAAGACAAAAAAAAAGACGATGACTCCTGAAGCTAGGAACAAAATAAAACTAATCATCAGGAGCCTTGCGTTGAAAAAGAAATCGTTTTCAATAAGCAGTTATTTTCATCATCTTCCATCTTCTCTGATAAATAACCATCTTCACAGCGTTTGTTCTCTGACTGAAAATGGCTGGTTATTTCCAGCCTTGTATTTTTAGCAGAGCTGCAGAGATGATTGCGAGAGAAGAAGAAATCCGACAGTTCACAAGTTTATCCCCGCAATCTCTGATGTGGAAGGAAAATTCCTCTAGAGTTCTTCCAGAGGGATCAACGCACGCAGAGACCTGCTCAGATGCGGTTCCAATCTCACAATATGGGGATAAAATAAGAAATTGTCATGTATTAAACAAGGAAATTACTCCTCGTCCCTCTCACAGTAAGGGCTCATGCAAGGACAATGAGGGCCTGAGGCGCACACAACTGTTTGACATCACGTCCTGGATAGCTGCTTCCCAAATTAACATCTCTCACCAACCAGCCGGCTGTTCAACTTCAACCTATAGTGCCATATTTGCTATATATATTTGAAAACATGCTTGGAGACCTGGAAAAGAGTTATGAACAGCCTTGAAAAAACAAAAAGCTGTTCCATGTTTACAACAAGTTAAGTTGTTAAAGGATTAGTTCACTTCAGAATTCAAATTTCCTGATAATTTACTCACCGCCATGTCATCCAAGATGTTCATGTCTTTGTTTCTTCAGTTGAAAAGACATTCAGTTTTTTGAGGAAAACATTTCAGGATTTTTCTCCATACACACTCAGAAAAAAAGGTACAGCACTGTCACTGGGGCGGTACCCTAAGGTACAAAAGTGAAAAGGTACATCTTTGTACTCACTCCTTAAAGGTACATATCAGTACTTTAATAGAGCGTATTAGTACCTTGAAGGTACATATCAGTACCTTTTCGGTTTTGTACCTTAGGGTACCGCCCCAGTGACAGCAATGTACCTTTTTTCTGACAGTGTATAGTGGACTTGAGCAGGAACCAATGGGTTAAAGGTTCAAATTGCAATTTCAAAGAGCTCGACACGATCCCAGCCGAGGAATAAGGGTCTTATCTAGCCAAACCATCTGTTATTTTCTAAAAAAATATATATACTTTTTAACCACAAAGACTCATCTAGCAGTGCGATGCGCCACGCATTACGTAATCACGTTGGAAAGGTCATGTGTGACATAGGTGGAAGTACCGACCCAGTGCCGAAAAACTCCTCCAACTTCAAAATCGTTTTTTTTTTTTTTTTTTTTTAAAGCTGTTTGATTTACACAGTTTCACAGTTAAGAGTAAGTGATTAGAAAATCTAAGTTCCCTAACAGGACAGTATGGCACAAGAAGATCACTAATATACATTGGTGCACGGCCAGACAACGCCTTATATACAAACATAAAGATTTTAAAATCAACCCTGAATTTAACGGGAAGCCAGTGAAGGGATGCTAAAATAGGGGAGGTCTCATTTTGAACAACATGCAGTCGTGATAATGAAGATTGAGGGAGACCAGAATAAAGAAAGTTGCAATAATCTAATCGTGATGTTACAAATTCATGAATCACAACTCCTAAGGGCCAGATTTACTAAACAGTTTTTAGTTAGGCTACAAGCAAACTACACTACACATCACCACCACTAAGCTTCTGACTTATTTAAAATCTACAAGTTGGAAAGTTTGAGTTAGAATAGTTTGTAAGAGTGCAATTATAAATGCAACAAGGCTGTAAATGAGACTAGCGAGTAGGTGAGTTTACCTGTTCGTCGTGATGGCGTTACCGCTGTAGTCACATTAAGCCATCCAAACACGGTCCTGAAGTTTAGGCTAAAACGAGGCAAAATTTGGGCTGTCAGTAAAAATTGAACATTCGTCTACCCATAGCCCAGTCATCTAGAACATGAACATGTCAAAGAAATGAAACCAAACACCTTTTAATCACTAATGACTGCATACATGATGGAAAATCATACATCTCGTAAGTTATTTATGCGAAAACTACAAATTCAAGGTTATTTTGGCTAGGAGTGGGCTACTCATAGCTAGACTATATCGGGTCTAAAGTTAACCGAGGTGGTGAAATTAGGGCTGTTGCTTGGTAGGTTTGTTAGCAATCGCCTTTTCAAGACAAGTAAAAGCTTTTTACTATTACTGATGTATTTTTTTGTTGTAGAATATGACAGTAAAATATCTTTCCAAAAATCCATTCAAAAAACCCATTGACTTCCATTGATCTCAAACAGCAGAACATAACACTAGCAACACCAAGGTCATGGGTTTGATTCCCAGGGAACTGACAAAATGGATGGCTATGATTAATAGTATCTGGAAAATGTATGGATATAAGGTGTGATTTCACCAAGTACAATGTGTTCCTGGATCAACATCTTTGCTAAATTTATACATTTATACATGCCAATCAACAAGTTTACAGTTTATGTCACGTTTAGGCTTACAGCCAAGGTTAGGTGCTTTTACATCAGTGTTATTCCCCTATCATCTCCATCAGATGTTATGGGTAGGGTTAGGTTTAGGGGTGGGAATATGGTTAGGACTAAATTTTCGGACAGGGGTGTTGTCCCAGGATCAACAAAATATGTTGATCCAGGAACAAAATCGCAGTGACCATGAATATAATAGATGTGAAGTACCTAAAATGTGAATGTACCTTTTTTCTGACAGTGTATAGTGGACTTGAGCAGGAACCAATGGGTTAAAGGTCCAAATTGCAATTTCAAAGAGCTCGACACGATCCCAGCCGAGGAATAAGGGTCTTATCTAGCCAAACCATCTGTAATTTTCTAAAAAAATATATATACTTTTTAACCACAAAGACTCATTTAGCAGTGCGATGCGCCACGCATTACGTAATCACGTTGGAAAGGTCATGTGTGACATAGGTGGAAGTACCGACCCAGTGCCGAAAAACATGTTTAGGGGTGGGAATATGGTTAGGACTAAATTTTCGGACAGGGGTGTTGTCCCAGGATCAACAAAATATGTTGATCCAGGAACAAAATCCCAGTGACCATGAATATAATAGATGTGAAGTACCTAAAATAATGTCAACTTGTTCGTCAGCTTGTACACTGCAAAAATTGCTTTTCTTACTTAGTATTTTTGTCTTGTTTTAAGCAAAATAATCTTGTTTTCTTTATAAATGAGAGCTTATATATGGAGCAAGATATTCCAAAGGGTTCTGTTCATGTGCCATAGAAATGTTGTCCTTGTCAACGGTATGCACATATGTGCCATCTTGAGCTCACATGTTGATGCGCTGTATGGAAACTGGCACTCACAGTGATGCTGGTTGTGTATGACTCAAGCATTCAATATTTATTTCACACTTCATCATCTGTGAATTACTCATTCGGATATTTAATGTGAATTTCTGAATTCATTACCAATGTAAAGCTCTTCAGTGGCAGCACTAAGAAATGACTATTCAGCAATATGACACAGTTTCATCAACTGGATTTAAAAAAGAACTCTATATGAAGGCATTCACATACGCAACAATTATGATCAGTGTCATCAGGAATCCAATGACAACATTTGTGTGTTTATTAAATGTGTGGGCGGATGAATAGATGAGTGAGAGACTCAATCCAACACTTTGGTGAGAAAATTCAGGGTTGAGATACAGTACTAGGGCATATACATCTGCAGTTTAATTGGATAATGTTCTCACACACACACTAAATCTTTACTAAGCAACACAAATATATTTTGTTATAGAATAGTTAAGGTCTTAGAAAAAAATAGACTTTTTCATTCTGTATTGCCAGGTCTTATAATTCCTCCACAGCACGCTCTGTCCTTGAGTTAGAAAGCACACGCCTGCAGAATTGCTTCATGGTTGGTGACTCCATCTCAGTGAATGGATACTGAAAATGTGTGTGTGTGTGTGTGTGTGTGTGTGTGTGTGTGTGTGTGTGTGTGTGTGTGTGTGTGTGTGTGTGTGTGTGTGTGTGTGTGTGTGTGTGTGTGTGTGTGTGTGTGTGTGCGTGTGTGTGTAGACTAGCTCACTGTATGGATAGTGAGACAAACCTGCCCGGGAGGTTTCAGTCAGTGTATTTAGAATAATTCCTTACTGCACAGATGTAGCTAGGGGTCTGACATATGCTTTTTCTGCTATGGGTTGCTGAGCTGTACACTGTGTTGGTAACCCAAGCGTATCTTATCTGTCTCTGCAGGTGAGACGGTCTTCTGAAACGAGGAGTGTGAAACGATGCATAACACTACAGCAAACTTTTATACAGGGCCACCATTGGGGGGTAACATGTTTACTAAACCGATTTTTTTATATTATTTATTTTATTTTTTTTGGAAGTGATGAGTAAAATACCACGTTACAACATTCTCATGCTCATGGAAAAATCTGCTCATTTCTAAACTAAACTATTTCTTCAGCTAGAAAGAAATTATATATATATATATATATATATATATATATATATATATATATATATATATATATATATATATATATATATATATATATATATATATATATATAAACTCACCTATTACATATGGCAGATGATTTTATCAATAACACCCTAAACCCGCCAAATGCAGCTGGATTTGTATTTTATAATTTAAAGGTTTCATTTTATATATAAAATATAAATTTTTTCAATTGTAGTCTTCTGAAAATACTTCAATACATTTCGATACTGAAATATCTGAAACGCTTCCAATACTCATTTTCCGCAGAATAGACACAATACCAGCGTCTCTTTCTCTCTCTCTCTCATCTCTCCGACAGCGAGTGACACACAAACCCGCCTCCACTCACTCACTCGCTTCATTTGCTCCGGATGAATAATGTTGGTGTTACAGGGCTTGCATTTCGGCATGGGATCTTACTCATTCCCATAGATTTTGTGCTCACAACCAAAGTGCACACATAAAGCCGCCTCTTAGTACTAAAGTGAGTTATTTTCGCTGCTTATTGCGCTTAAACAGTCAAATACACTAACCTGACTTCGTCATACTCAGATTCTAGTCAGAATATGAAACTGCTCCATTGGGCTGGGATTATGGGATGTGTTTCAACCGAACCAGGAAAGAAAATGCCTCAGCACTCAATTGGATAGACTTACAACCAATCAGAGCAACGGAGTAAGTGACGTATGTTGAGCGACGCATAGTTGTCAACAGAACTCAACTGCACGCACGCTGGAAGAAGTAGAAGAAGAAGATGAGTGTAAACGATCTTTGCCGGTGTTGTAAAAGAATTTAAGGATACACGGAGTACTTATTAACATGATCATAATTTTTGAGATAAATAGTAAAGGTGAATGCATAATAACAAGTTCTCCGTTTAGGATTAGAACGGATTCAACCCAAGCGCTCTTTGGTGACGTGGATGATTACGTTACTGTTGATCATCTGTCCATCGTCGTATAAAGCACGCCCTGACAATCTGATTGGTCCGAACAGCTCTGGTTCGAGCATAGTTGCTCCACAACGGATCAAGTCCAGAATAAACTTCCCGACCTTAAATGTTGTGGGCGGGGCTAAGCTCGGCTGGCATCCAGGCTACAAATACACACAAAATAATGTAAAAATGCTGGTCTTCGTGAGTATTCACAAACATAGTCAGTTCTGATTTAAGTGAATGTAAACAGTTGATAAAGAAAACGCTTGTGTAACAGTGTAATAGATACATGCATCAGGTCTTAAAGTGACAGCAGCCTAATATACCTGATGCCAAGTTATATGATAATATAAAAAATGATCTATATAGCAGTTTTTCCCCATGGTATCAATGTCAAAATTGTGGCCAGTGAAAATGCTGGAAACACAAGTCACAGAGGTCAGCAAAAAAGTTAATGTCAAGCCCTGTATATATATATATATATAGAGGTATACATTTTATGCATTCTCTGGGAATCAAACCATAGCATGCTTTACTGCATCAATAGTGGCCAGTAATCAAAAGTTATCCAGAAATGTCATTGAAATTCTTTGGTTAGAAAGTACAGAAATGACACAATGACTCAGGTGGCCCATAAATGATAATGGAGTATATGCTTTACCACTAGGCCACCTGAACTTTTTAAAAATCCTTAACATTCATTACTTTTCTATGTACTCATTGATGCAAATGCAAAATGCAGTCCTCTCTCATCTCCATAACACAGTCACATAGTCTAATGCAGGGCACTTGACACAGTGTCTTCACGGCACACACATCTGCTTTGTCCTTTGCTTCACCTGGTTTCAATAATCGTAATATATATCTGTGTGCCTCTCTCTGACAGACTCTCATAAAAAGAGGACCATAAAAGTTTAGCTTTTTTGCTGTGGTTCGTCATTAGGTTGACATCTCAGATAGCTGTTCTCTGCTGTTTGGAGCACTGATGGTCATGATCTATCAATGATTTTCTTGTCGTTTTAAATCTTAACATAAAGGGAGCAGCACTTGTTTTTGCCATGTATGTTAGTTCACTTCCACAAATTAAAGTCAATACATGCTAGTGTTGTCACAATACTGCAATTTCTAACGTTGATACGATACCATGACAAATATCGATATTTGATACCATTTTACTGCCATATATTCTGTCATTCAGATGCTTTTATTATTATCTCATAATTTTTTGATAATTTGGGTAATTTTTTTTTTTGCAATAGCTTATTCACAGCACATGAAGGCTTTATGTGAAACTTTGAACTAAATTTACAAAAAAGAGACAAGTAAACAGTCAGTTATAAAATAAGAACAAATGAACAAATCGCATAAATAAAATATAGAGACAAATGAAATAGCATCAGGTTTATTAGGCTGCTGTCATAGAGCTTGTGCGTGGATCCAATATACTGTTACACAACGTGTTTTCTTTCACAACTATTAAGTTCCAAAACTCACTGTATTTACTTAACACCTCGCCAAATACAGGGATTTTAACAATGTTGGGTGTATTTGACCTTTTAAGAGCAATAAGCCACCAAAAAGAGCTCAATTTGGTTCTCACGAGCAGAATGCACAGCTGATATTGGTGTATTGATACTGGAGAAAAGGAGTATTGGAACCGTTTCAGATATTTGAGAATCAATATCGAAATATTGATATTTTTGACAGCACTACTTCAGGCTTCAATGAGGTTCAGAAAAACCTTTCAAAGGTACCAATATCTGACATCAATCCACAGCAAAAGCTCTAGTGCAAAAATACCACAAATGTACCCATTTATCTCCAATTTACCTCCAATCTTGGTTGCTTCCATTGCTAACAGTTTTTCCACTTTGGGGGGAGTGCAATAGGATGTTTTTGGACAGAGTTCAATCCATGTGGTCAATCTTGGAGAAAGAACAAACCGCATGAAGTCATTTTGTGGAGGCTGAGACACGTGAAGCGGAAAAGAAATGCCTTGATGGTCACCTTCGACTCCTTTCTGGCCCAGAATGAAGAAAGACTCATAACTTCACGGAAATAAAATGGCAGCGGCTCCTATGATACATCAAGCCCGTGACCCGCAGCCCCTCGTATAGGTCATGTGTAAAGCTCTCTGGACGGCCCTTTGAAAAGCAGGATTGCTGTGTCCATCTATCTCCAAACATGAAAGGCTCAAGTAGGGGTTCTGCAGGTGCAGATGTGTCATGCGCTCAAGGTATTTATGGCTTCAGGAACGCCTTACGATCACTGTGGCGTATCAGGAAGGAAAGGCACTGTGAATCACCCTTGCTGGGGTATTCAGAGATGTTTCAGGTTGGTGTGATTCAGTGGGTGAATCTCAAAGATGGCAAGGAGTGCCAGTCGCCATTGTGCTCTTGTGAAAGACACTTAACCCCAGGCTGCTCCAAGGGGACTGTCCATGTTCCTGTAATAAAAGTGCAGTTGCATTTACTATTGCTCAATAGTAAATACTTTTGTGGGTGCAATTCAGTTATTTCAATAGGAATAATTGCAACTGGAAATTTCGCTGAGGGTGGAAAAGTTCCCCACACAGATTGAGCATTTCACAAGTTGGTCACGCAAATTCACCATATTGATCAACAGAAAGCTGCTTAGTTTGACCCAAAGTTTCTTTGGATAGAAACAGGATTCCAAGTAATTTTGGCCACTACATTTTCATTGACTTTTCCAGCCATTCATGATGGTTATATTTTTAATAGAGGTTGCACTCAGAAGGAGAAAGATTCAGCCAAATACATTTTCAAGATTCAAGATTCAAGAGTTTTATTTGTCACATACACAGTTATATACAGAATATACAACCGGCAGTGAAATGTAAACAGGTCCGCTCCATGGACAGTGCAAATTCACAGTTAAAAACACAAGGAGGAAATTATAATAAAGTAGTAAACTTTGCAGTGAGTAAACTGTAGACTTGTAAATATGTGGTTAACCAATGTATAAAGAGTATAATGTGCAAACAGGTTTATAACAGGTTGTTACACAGTAACAACGAGAACAGAAAGTGCAGTGCAATGTCAGTGTATCGATGTTTATCCTGAAGTGAAGTCACGTGATGTTAAGTGACTGAGTTCAGGAGTCTGATGGCCTGGGGGAAGAAGCTCCTCCTGAGTCTCTCAGTTTTGGCCATCAGGCTTCGGAAGCGCTTACCAGATGGCAGCAGCGTGAAATGAGGGTTTGCAGGGTGATTAGAGTCCTTGATTATTTTAGTAGCTCTACCTTTGCAGCGTTTGGTGTAGACGTCCTGCAGAGACGGAAGAGCTGACCCTGAGATACGCTCGGATAAGCGCACAACTCTTTGCAGGGCTTTGCAGTCATGACTGGTGCTGTTCCCATACCACGCTGTGATGCACTGAGTTAATACACTTTCTATCACCCCTAAATAGAACGTTTTCAGGATAGCTGGTGAAACCCTGAATTTCCTCAGCTGGCGCAGGTGGGATTCAATCAAAATGGCGCCGCCGTGTTCGGTCGCCGTTCAGGTCGCTCCGCGAAGACTGTGCTTTTATTTACTATTTTACTTTCTTTTACTCACAGTTTTTACAAACTTATCAACTGCATTGATCTACTATGACAGCAAAACTCTTTTGGACATTGGTTACCTCTACACTGGACTGTTTCAGGACACTTTCACCGATCCTCTGTGGCCATCTGAGATTCTTCGGAACGCTGAGTTGAACAATGGACAGAGCCGACAGCGAAGAATCAAGAAACACCGTGGATAGAAGAATAGAAGAATCCTAAATATAGACATTTTCATTGATTTACAATTAGTTTTTGTGGTTTTAATTGGTTTCCTTGAGTTTTCTAGACCTGGAAATCTTCTCAAATATAATGCCAAATGTCAAAAAAACTCAAGTGTTTGTTTCCTGATTGTGTAAAAGGTTAATTCTTACATTCCTGAGATCAAACCATTCAAATGTAGGGTACAAAATGACATCTAAAAGTCCAAAAGCAACGTGATCCTTCTTAACTAGCTTAACCAGCAAGATGTCCTTGTTTAGGAAGATTAACCCATCGACCAAGTTCACCGAGGCTGCATCCAAAATTGCATACTTCCCTAATATCCACCTTATTCCTACGCCTCATGATGCGTTGTGCGAATTATGGGTGTAACTTCTGTTAATCTGTAAACAATCAGTGAAAGGCTCGCTTTATGAATGCAATAAAACAAATTATTTTTTTATTTTTTTGACTGGGTACAATGAGATGACATTCTACTCACCCTTCAACCATCGAACATTAAAAGGACATTAAAAGCATCAACAAGGTACTTCAAACAGACGGTGAATAACCCCAAAAACATGATTATTTCCACAGCAATTAACGGATGGGTATATATATATATATATATATATATATATATATATATATATATATATATATATATATATATATATATATATATATATATACACTCACCTAAAGGATTATTAGGAACACCTGTTCAATTTCTCATTAATGCAATTATCTAATCAACCAATCACATGGCAGTTGCTTCAATGCATTTAGGGGTGTGGTCCTGGTCAAGACAATCTCCTGAACTCCAAACTGAATGTCAGAATGGGAAAGAAAGGTGATTTAAGCAATTTTGAGTGTGGCATGGTTGTTTGTGCCAGACGGGCCGGTCTGAGTATTTCACAATCTGCTCAGTTACTGGGATTTTCACACACAACCATTTCTAGGGTTTACAAAGAATGGTGTGAAAAGGGAAAAACATCCAGTATGCGGCAGTCCTGTGGGCGAAAATGCCTCGTTGATGCTAGAGGTCAGAGGAGAATGGGCCAACTGATTCAAGCTGATAGAAGAGCAACTTTGACTGAAATAACCACTCGTTACAACCGCGGAATGCAGCAAAGCATTTGTGAAGCCACAACACGGACAACTTTGAGGTGGATGGGCTACAACAGCAGAAGACCCCACCAAGTACCACTCATCTCCACTACAAATAGGAAAAAGAGGCTACAATTTGCACGAGCTCACCAAAATTGGACAGTTGAAGACTGGAAAAATGTTGCCTGGTCTGATGAGTCTCAATTTCTGTTGAGACATTCAGATGGTAGAGTCAGAATTTGGCGTAAACAGAATGAGAACATGGATCCATCATGCCTTGTTACCACTGTGCAGGCTGGTGGTGGTGGTGTAATGGTGTGGGGGATGTTTTCTTGGCACACTTTAGGCCCCTTAGTGCCAATTGGGCATCGTTTAAATGCCACGGCCTACCTGAGCATTGTTTCTGACAATGTCCATCCCTTTATGACCACCATGTACCCATTCTCTGATGGCTACTTCCAGCAGGATAATGCACCATGTCACAAAGCTCGAATCATTTCAAATTGGTTTCTTGAACATGACAATGAGTTCACTGTACTAAAATGGCCCCCACAGTCACCAGATCTCAACCCAATAGAGCATCTTTGGGATGTGGTGGAACGGGAGCTTCGTGCCCTGGATGTGCATCCCACAAATCTCCATCAACTGCAAGATGCTATCCTATCAATATGGGCCAACATTTCTAAAGAATGCTGTATTATGTAACATATGTTGCCTTAATAAAAAATTTTCATTAACTTCAGCATCGCCTGATACTATTTCAAGGTGATTTGTGACATTTTGACAGATAATACATTTTATTTACCTGTGAAAACAAACCTGGAAAGAGACATGAGGATTCGAGGAGAAAAATTAGAGATTCTTTGTGCATTCCAGTTAATTATTAATGGGATGTATCTTAAATTCAATTGGGAGAACAGACCACAAATGTGCATTATATGTTGTCCTTCTATTACAGTGGAATGCAAAGGGAAAAAGGAAAAGAATCAGGAGGAAAGAATGTAGCAACCGAAAAGAGCTCTTGCCATAGATATTCATGTTATAGCATGTCATGTTAAAATACCAAGTTATGTTATTCTCATGATGTCTGAAAATAAATCATCAAGGACAATTGACAGATAATTCGGATAAGCTTTGTTTGCAGGGCAACCTTATGATTTGAAATTATTTGTTTCAGTCTTTTTGAATGGAAGTTCCCCAAACCAGAATTCAGAGCCACCCATAATTCAAAACGCAGTAGGCTCATCAGGAATAAGGTGGATATAGTAGGTGAAAAACAGTATGAGACAAAAGTAGTATGTCCGAATTTACAGTACTCATAAAAGAGTATGCAAAAAGTACCTGAATGACCTACTACTTCCAGGAATATTGTGTGTATATGATGAACACTTTATCCCATGAGGCCACGGGAGAGGATTTGTTAATGGCAGTGAAGTGATGCTTATAGTCTAGACAGCAACATAGTGTCGACCCAGATCTGGCCCACATCTGGTACGTGTGGAATCCACATGTACCGAATCTGGGCCGACACTATTTTGCTGTTTGGGAGGTCACATGATGATGATAACATGGTGAACAAATTCCTACTATACAGAACATCCTTTTTAGCGGTTGCAAATTACTTATTGCAAATAAGTACCTACTCAAGAGAGTATGCAATTTTGGACGCAGCCCAAGCTGGCCAACTAAGTTAGTTCGCAATTTACAAGCACTAACCAGCATGGAAGTTCATACTGGTCTGGGAAGGAAGAAACAAATAATTCCTCGTCCTCCATAACTATTTTAAATGCCACAACTATCCTACCAAGAAAGAACTGTATTTATTAGTTTATTCTTCTTTCTCTTTTTATTTTTAGCCACCCCACACCCAAACCCTCCTTTCGATGCATCTGCCTCTCCTGATAAGGCCGGCAGACGTCACCTTTACAGCATTATTAAAACGTTTCTCCCAGGCAGGACTGAAATGATTATCTCCTTAGGCTGACGGGAGAACGTTAGCAGATAGCCCAGCTCCATCCCAGACCTATCTGGACCTTCCCTTTGAAGCTGGGGACAGACTGGCTGGGTGGTTGAAGATTACAGAACTCGCTTAAACCTGCTACAATGAGGGGAGTAAATAAGGCGAGGACGGAGGGAGGTGAAGTGTGGGAGGTGGTGGGAAGAGGCGGCAGACGATAACAGGACTGTCTGCTCCTCCTCTGTCTCTCTTTCTGGGATGGCAGTGTGCTGACTAGGTGCCAGGGACTTACTGTCAAGGAGAAAGAGGGCAGGATCAGTTGCAGGCAGACAGTAGGGGAGAGAGGGGAGAGCAGATCAGCCACTATTCCAGAGTCTAAGCCTCTCTTCCTCAATCCCTTCGGCACTCCGGGTTCCTTATCACACACATTATGTATGCACAGCATGTGTCGTGTTGTGTTTTGAAATGAATCTTAAAATATCTGCAACCTGTCTCACCTTATTTGTTTTTTTGAATATTCTCAAGAATTTTATTCATGGAGGAGGATTGGACTGTCTTTTCTGAATTAAGCAGGCAGAAACTGGCCTGTTATCCATGTTTAATTTAGTTAATCTCAAATCATTTATTAGACATATTGAGTGTTATGCTCTGAATATTTTAAAAGCAATTATGATTTTAACTGTCAAATGGCCTGGCAAATAAACTTTTAATTCTTGTCTGGGGAAAATTATTTATTGTCCTCTGAGTTTGTGGTTTTAATTGAATTCTTTTTCTCTACAATAGTAATTACTATCCTATTCAAATTAGTCGGTACCTCTAATAAGGTTGTTGACCTTAAAGTCTGCATGAACAATGAAGCAAGTCGGGCTAACAACCGAATAATTACAAGCGTCATGCCGTGAAGATTCATTAAAATAAATACTTTCTAGTGTACTGCAAAGTTGGTTAGTATTCTGTCGGGATATGAAAAGGTTAGGAAGGGTTCCACATCACTTTATTTAATATTCAGAATGTAGTCAAAGTTACATTTTGTGTTGTATAGTGTTGTAAATGAGGGTTGCAATCATTTCAACAGTGGGGGCATGCCCAATTAATTTTTTTATTTGTTGAATTTATGCCCCCACTTTTGGAAAACAATTATAGGTAAGCCTGCCAACGTAATATATAATTTAAAGGGGCTCTACCTGTATGTAGAATTCAGAAACCTTTGTTATTAGCAACACCGGTGGCCATCAACTTTTTTGTTCTTGCACTGGTGCACACATAATGTACAAGGCCCTGATATACTCAGGCAAAGTGCTATACTGTTAATGCACAACATTTAGATGAATATGTGCTGCACGCTTTCCTCTCAATAACAAAGTAAACACACAACAAAAATGACAGTGTTGAGGAAACAGCAGTTAAAAAAGCATCTGATCTTAGAGATGTGGATATGTTTGCACCAGCTCTGCAATTCACCAGCATCATGTTGACAGATGTAATTAAAATGACCCTGTTATGATAGTTTGATTATAAAGTATATTTGACTATAGATCTATGTGAGACTATAGTTTGAATTAATCCCTTAAAGTACAGAATACTATTTTGGCATTATCCTGAGCATTCATTTAATGTGTCATAGAACGGATGAGAGGCTCTCGGGAGAGCACGTTAATGTCACATCATTTAGATTTTCCCGGGAAAAACATTACTCAGTCTACAGGCTTTCACAGACAACATAGGAAGTTGGGCAAGGTACAAGCTGTTCTCACATAAGGCAATAAAAAAGCGATTAATACATGATACATACATAAATACCTAGTTCTGGCATGAAACTCTAGATGGTACAGGCTGATAGGTCCTTAACTCAGTTGGGTGTTCGCATCATTATCTACATAGCGCAGCTGATTGGTTGCTGTTGCATCAATGGCCAATGAGCGCGGCTCAACATTCAAATACTTGTAGTGTTGCTGTTAGCAGTTGCAGCGCGCTTTCAGAAACCCTCCACCTTCCCCAGCTCCACCTGTATAGATCGGCTACGGGGTTAATTCATATGTGTTACATGCTCACAGCAATGTCTGTGAATGTATTGGCAGTAGCAAGTCTCGGTACTTGCTCTGCAGCAACGTAGCAGATTTATTGCAAAGACTAAATAGATTAACATTGCCATATTCATCACCATGCCAATCTCTGTTACCATGCAAATCTCTCAGAGAGTTGCCATTTCTTACATATAGCCACTTTAACATTAATTCTATAACAGAAAATAAAAATTAAACTAAAATTAACAGGTTTAATTATGCCTCCTGATCCGTTTATAACATTGGTGCCATATATATATAAACTAGCTAGCTTCGAAAAGGATACAAAAATACATCTGAACCCCCGCTGAGAGCTTCAGCTAATGGTCCACATGGAGTATATGCCCATCTGTACATCTTGTCACGTCCTCTGATATTGCTTTCGGCAGCAGGCACACACAGACCTGAGACCTCACACACAGTGTCATCAAAGAAGAAGAGCTGGCCAAGCGGCTACATCTACATCCATCTTTTGGCAAGAGAATGTGCTGGATCTGCCAGTTTATTAAAATCACAGGCCAGTCATGAGGAGATAAAGATGAACTGGCCTGAAATGTGAAGCCACAACACATCTAACATGCACAGTCATGTTCAACTGAATATAACAGAGTTTGGAACAACATGAGGTTGAATAAGATTTCCTTTGTGAAATGTAAGTACACTTATAATGGAAAGGATACTGAATGTAAAGTTTTCGTCTGGATGACTGGTGTTTGGGAACGCAATCGTGTGAGACGCTTCTGAGAGGGAATTAAACTAAATCATTCTGTTGAAAGACTTTGACTCAGGCGTTTCAGAACTATCAAACCAACATCTGAGACGCTGCAATGCGATTGGTCAGTTGGTTAGTCCAGTTATCCAATCACATCCTCTGCTGAGGCAACGTCACATGAGTTTATTGTTGCGCATCGAGGGATTTATTCGGTAAATGTGTTTCCATGGTAGTTTGTGTGGATGTCTTATCAGATAAAAAAATGATCTGCCTCAACTGAGCACATTTTTAGAATTAAAAGCATCTTGGTGTTTCTGTCCAGCGATTTATGCAATATCCTAAAATGTGCATAAAAACAGTTGTATGAAAACATAGCCACTGAGTTTGTCATGTTGTGTATTTGTAGTGTTTTAGAATTTGTAGGCTATTCATGTCCAGAAATTAGGGCTGTCCCAGACTAAAGATTATTCTAGTTGACTAGCAGTCATTCATTTAAACCATTAGTCAACTAATCACATGTTTATATAAATTTAATTACTTAAATATATACTGAGGGGGATACTAAAATAATGAGCCTTTAACAGGCGTTATATAGGCTTCAGCCTATTCCAGCTTCATTCGAATCACATAATCAGAGAGTAGCCTATTTGTTTTAAGATACTTCAAGCTTTCGATAGGCTAGTTATACACCATAACATTATGACCTAATATTGTGTTGGTCCCCATTTTGCTGCCCTGCTCAGCCCTGACCCGTCGAGGCATGGACTCCAATAGACCCCTGAAGGTGTGCTGTGGTATCTGGCACCAAGATGTTAGCAGCAGATACTTTAAGTGAGGGACAGTGGTCAGCATGTGCACCCTGACTGGTCAGCAGCTATGCCACCCCATACGCAACAAACTGAGATGCTCTGTGTATTCTGACACCTTTCTATCAGAACCAGCATTAACTTCTTGAGCAGTTTGAGCTCCAGTAGCTCGTCTGTTTGATTGGACCACACGGGCCAGCCTTCGCTCCCCACGTGCATCAATGAGCCTTGGCCGCCCATGACCCTGTGGTCGGTTCACCACTATTCCTTCCTTGGAGCACTTTTGATAGATCCTGACCACTGCAGACCGGGAACACCCCACAAGAGCTGCAGTTTTGGAGATGCTCTGACCCAGTCGTCTAGCCATCACAATCTGGCCCTTGTCAAACTCGCTCAAATCCTTACGCTTGCCCATTTTTCCTGCTTCTAACACATCAACTTTGAGGACAAAATGTTCACTTGCTGCCTAATATATCCCACCCACTAACAGGAGCCGTGATGAAGAGATCATCAGTGTTATTCACTTCACCTGTCAGTGGTCATAATGTTATGCCTGATCGGTGTATGTCTCATGTCAGTATATGCCGAGTTTCGGTTCATTTTTGTGAAGCTCCAGTTCATGGACATGGAGACAGCAGAAAGTGAAATTTGTTTTCTTTATTTTACAAAAGCATGTTTTGTTGTTATTTTGAGTTTACACAAATAAAAGTACCCTTTATAGTTTTGAATGATGTATTACTTCATATCTTTATGGCAAAATGAAGTATTTTTAGTTGTTTCCATTGTTACTAGGAAAAAATGCAAGTACATGAGTGTCTTTATGTCTTCATGTACGTGTACTTGGAGAGTTACTTATAGTCATAATGTCTGTTGAGGAGCATCAAAAGTGTTAGAGATGTTAAACACTAATACACCAATGACTGCTAGTTGACATGTAGTTGCAAAGTTACTTAAAGTTAGTAGAATGTCTAAAGTGGACCATCGAAATATAGTGTTACTCAACTATGTTTTAAATCTTTGACCTGAATATCTGGAACACAAGTGGAACTAACAAATCAATTGAAAACAATAGAATTAAAATTAACTGTTCACCAATGTTTGCTGCAACTGCCTGCTGCCAAACAATTGGTTTAAGGTACAATTCTGGCAAAGAGCCCGAACGCTATATTTCACTTAAATTTCACCCAAAATCACATTACCTTGTTTCATAGCTCTTGCCCGTTTGACACACATTGTACGAAACAAATCCAAACATCGTCCAATACTGAACCAGAGTGTTCATATGCTTTCAATGCTCTCTGATTGTATTATATTGGAGGGCGACAGCAGATTGAATCACTGGCTCAGGGGATTAATTGCAGGTTTTGTAGGTGTCTCAACACTTCCCGTCTCCTGTGGTTTGTTCTCTGGAGTGTTGTGCCTCTTATGAAGAGTAATCTCAACAAACACACCACCACAAGACCATCTCTGGGAAAAGATTTCTTAATATGGACTGTGCCTGTAGGGGCCTGTTGACTCAGCGGGGTTATGACGGAAAGCTTTCAGTTGAATTGATGGTTATTAATTCTGCTGTCCCATAGTTCTTCACTTTTTTTTTCCCCTCTGAGCTATTATTTATCTACCCTATTTTTTCCCCTTTGGAGGGGTTGGATGGGTTCATGGCACACGGTGATGTGTATTCTCTCTTATTTACAGAGTTTATTGCCAAATTTGTTTCTACCTAAATGGCTGAAAATGCATGGAGCCCATCAGCAATTAAGTTGAGGCAAGGAGGGAAATGGGTTTACGAACTGGCGCTAATGTTTGGCTTAATTTTATAATTTCATTTTGAGGAGCAGACAAAATTGGATTTTGCAGGCAGTTTTTTTAATGAAAATGGAGGAAATCAATGCAGGATAAACGACTCTGAGTCCTCTGCAACATTTTGAAAAGTGCAGTACGAATTCCATGAATAGATTGAAACACAATTTCCTGATGCGCTTCACAAAAGCTCTTGACCAGGAAACATCAAGAAACCCATGTACCTTTCACAATTCATCATCCAATGAAATTCATGTAGAGGTTACATTTTATTTCGACAGTTCACTAGACATTCTACCAACTACCAACAAGTAACTTTGCAACTACATGTCAACTAACTATCATTAGAGTATTAGCATCAAAATAAAGTGTTAGCAGAACTACTAATACTCTAATGACTGCTAGTTGACATGTAGTTGCAAAGTTTCTTATAGTTAGTAGAATCAATAATAATAATAAAAAAACTTTACACTTGGCACAATGCAGTCAGGCAAGTCCCGTTCTCCTGGCAACCGCCAAACCCAGACTCATCCATGGGATTGTCAGACAGAGAAGCGTGATTGGTCACTCCAGAGAACACGTCTCCACTGCTCTAGAGTCCAGTGGCGGCGTGCTTTACTCCACTGCATCCCACGCTTTGCATTGCACTTGGTGATGTAAGGCTTGGATGGGCTGCTCGCCATGGAAACCCATTCCATGAAGCTCTTTCAGAAATGTCAGGAATGGACTTATTTCACAGGTGGCAACCTATCACGGTACCACGCTTGAGTTCACTGAGCTCCTGAGAGCGAGCCATTCTTTCACAAATGTGTGTAGAAGCGTCTGCATGCCTAGTGCTTGATTTATACACCTGTGGCCATGAAGGGATTGAACACCTGAACTCAGGGATTTGGAGGGGTGCCCCAATACTAATGGCAATATAGTGTACATATAAGTATATATATCATATCATATAATTATAGACTGATGTTAGATGTTATTAATTGATTTGACATCACTAAATTGAACACTTTTAAGACCCGTTCACACCAAGAATAACGACCATCGAAATAAAGTGTTACCAAGCTAGATTTTCTGAAAAACATTTATGGTGAAGTTTTGAAAATCCCCTACCTATAAAGTAACTGTGATTCTTGCCTTTAGCAAACACTGCTAATTTCTTAAATAAATAACAGTCCCGGTGAGTTATTTGACCACATACACCACAAAATTGCAAAAGATCACAAATTACCATGTTGCACTTTTAAGCTGAAATTTATATTGTCTTATGGATCCCACTATTTATGATTATGTTCATGTTTAAATTAGACACTTTAATCAGCTGCCAAGTATCTTTTCATTACAAGTCATTTCCAGAAAGCAGGCAGAACTTAACGTCACACCTCTAGCAGGAAATAAATAAACAAGCCTGCATAGCTAGTGGCAATAATCAGCCGATGAAGGAGCCAGTGAGAATCTCAGAAGGCATCATTTATTTAGAGTGTTTACTGCCGGAGGCCCGGGGAGAGGTGAAAACGTGTCGGAAACAAGGCACACTCACATGCCCTCATGCCTACTTACCCTCAGTATCCAGATCCCCTGCTAACTCACATGAAGCACACTGCCAGCCTGGAGGTTTTCTTCACCTGTGCCGGAGACCTGAACGACTCTCTCATGTTCTGAGCTGTCACTGCCAGAGCTTGCAGGTCGCTGGATGCGGAAATGTGACTCGACAGGTTGTGTTCTGAAAAATTTAGGATGTTATTCTGTTGTCAGGCGCTCCAGCCAAAATACTACATAGTTCATACAGGAACAGAACAAATTCATTGATAATCTATGAGATCTACTGTACACTGTAAAAAAATTACATGATAACACGTTTATGCACTGCTTTAACTCATCAAAATAAGTTAAAGACCCCTGTGGTGAAAATCAAGTGTTTAATGTTGTTTATATGTTTATGTGGTGTTTTAATATTCTTTTAGACAAACCGTGCGCAAATTCAAAAATCAACACCATTGCTGAGTATTTTCTTCTTAAAACTCCAGTGAACCAAAGACAAAAAACAAAGGCACAAATTACCTTGTAACCAACGTGTGGGCGGGGCTTTAGGATATCATTAACTATTCTCTGAAGCAGGCGAGTCTTAAGAGAATCCATACTGGTATATGTTTCTAATAGAAAAACAGTGAATATTTGAATTATGTATGTGATGTATATTATGATGTTCTGATGAACTATGCCTTTGAATTTGTTCAAAGAGTTTCTAAGGATGCTGATTTTTAGAACGCGGACTGAGAAGGTGAACGGGAAGATGATTTGTGTAACATTAGCAACACGGTATTGCTGTTTGATAACATAGTCAAGCAAAAGACTAATCATGTTGATGACCGCTATGTGTCCGATGTTGAAAAAAAGAGCGATACCATTGTGCACTGTTTACTGCAGTAACTTGAGTAAAAGTTGAGCAAGTGGATCTCTGAGCTATTGTGAGTGAGTGGAGGCGGGGGTTAATTTGCATATTCATGAGTCCACGCATACTAAATGAAGCAAGAGAGTTGAGTTACATTCAAGCTATTTTAAGGCATGAAGAATTTTTTCATATGGAAATTTTTTAAATATGTAATTTTGGTGTTAAACGATGAGTTTTAAGGGATAAAATAATTGACTAGGAGGACTTCAAGCTTTTTTCTACTTTTTTTTTTTTTTTATAAGTTATGCAAGATTCAACTCATTGTAATGTAATTTAAATAGAAACGACTTAAACATCCAAGTTGATTGTACTTGAAAAATTAGGGCAGCAACTTGTTTTTTTTTTTTTTTTAGTGTAGTAAATGAAGCAGAATTTTCATTTTTGGGTGATTGTTCCTCTAAATGTTCACTGTGGCAGTACTACAGTACAGTGGTGGTAACACCATAGTATATTATATATACCATGGCATTGAATGATTACCATATTCACATAACTCACCCTAACAACATAGCATTCATGTTAAACTGAAAAACAAATAACTTCTGGAAACATTATTTTTAACATGTTATACAGTATAAAAATAGCCTTTTTTTCATTTTGCAGATGTTACATGTTGTAATTTTGGCAATAGCTTCAGGACCTTTTTATGGGACTGTGCCAAGATTCAATCCATTCATTTCCAAAAGTTCAGTCAGTCTCCAGATGACTGATGAATCATCTTCAGAAGTTTCTGGGAGCTCACTATTGATAACATATTACTCAGCCCCAAGTGATGAGGAGCATATTTCATCGTGCAAGGAAATGGAATTCTTCAAAAGGAAAAGTCTTCATTTAGCATACACCAAAGTGCTGGGCTTTATTTCCCCTCTGATGCTTAATTTTTGAATCTTTTTTTTTTTTTTTTTTTCTCTTCTCTTTCATCAGATGTGAACAAAGCTCATTTTGCTGTCAAATTCTTCCTTCTTCTGGAAGGTCTTTGATTCCAATTTCTGAAGCAAAATGATCCCTCTTTGACCGGCATAATTTTAAAAGCCGACCCAAAGAAACCTCTGTGGGCGAAGGGCTGTTGAGCTGGTGTGCTGCTGTTAGTGTAACACACTGCCGGGTGAATCGGAGTTAATCAATGGCTCAAAGTGCCAAGAAACTGTTGTTGCATCATATCCAGCGTGCATGCTAGGCAGTGGTCCAGGTTTACCTTGGTGAGCATGAACAAATTTGCTAAAAATAATCTGGTTTAGTCCTTGATCCAAGTTATACTTGCTTTTTTTCTATCAATAGTCATGCAGCCAGAGTTAAAGAACATTATTGCAATACTGTCAAAACAAACCCAAGCAAAACATTGCACTTTTAATATTATATGTAAATAAACAATAATAATAACAATATATTAACTCTTTCCCCACCAGCTTTTCATTCTTTTTTTTTTTCTTGTTTTTGCCAGCCAGCACCAGCATTTTTGATAATTTTCACAAAACTTTCATGGCCCCTGAATTGTTTTGTTATATGAATATCTGAACATACAGTATAACAAGAAAAAACAGAGCCTCTGCTTTAAAAATAAATGAATAAATTTTATATGTTTATTCTAGCTTCATGCATTCTCTTATTAACAATTGAAAGTTTCATGTAAAAAAGCTTAGAAAGTTATTTTTGTCAAAGACTACCACCAAAACATCCATTTTAGTAGATTGAGTACTACCACCCCCATAGCTTCACAGTCCTATACCTCGTCCTGGGTCGACATTTAATTTAGTAACATTAGGCAGTTTTGAGTTATATGCTGTTTAATAGTTGATGACCGCGTTAGCCTAACACATGTTTTTGCTTCTTCTTCGGCTTCTTTTTGGATCCTGTGATTCTGTACTCTTTCAGAAGATGCGTAATAGCACCCCTAACGTATAACAGTGAAAACATGGATTGCCGGAAAATTCCGTCAATGGCAGGGAAAGAGTTAATGGGGTCTTGAACACGAGAAATCTAATTTTCCTTGAGCTTTTGACATATAACAGGTTATCATACTATAAGAATATGCTGTAAGTTTTAAAACGGAAAACTTGCTTGTTATTCAAAAAACAGCTTTTATTGTAACCAAGCCCAGAGAACGACTCATAGTGGAATGAGTCTGTCATAGATGGTGAAAGACCGCCTCTGCAGAAGAAGATCAACGCCTACTTCATTATCACAACATTGGCCCCGCCCACTGGAGTGTTAGTGAGATGACGAGGAGAGAAGAGCGATACAGGATCACTGGACTAAAAATAACATTACCTTCCAAAGGATCCTAATGCTAGGAATGTGCTTATTTATTTTCAACAATGTGAATGTCTCAGTTGAGCATTATTTATTTGTATTCGCTACATTTCACTGTGGATTCTTCGTGCAGTGTGCAGAAATCCAGTTACAATGACGAGATCCTGCATTCATGAGCTCAACATGTCTGTGATCGGCTACAATGATCATCACTGCAACCTTTCATGCCACAATCTGAATATAATGCCATAGATCTGAATATAATATTATAGATCTGAATATAATGCTATAGATCTGAATATAATGCCATAGATCTGAATATAATGCTATAGATCTGAATATAATGCCATAGATCTGAATATAATGCTATAGATCTGAATATAATGCTATAGATCTTAATATAATGCCATAGATCTGAATATAATGCTATAGATCTGAATATAATGCTATAGATCTGAATATAATGTCATTGATCTAAATACGGTGCCATAATCAACACTTCTCACGATTAGTTAACCTTGAGAGTTGTAATAGTAAAAAATTTTTTTGAGAGAGTTCCACATGTAATACTAGCTATTTCATAGCTATTGCAAAGATGTTAGCCAATCACAGCAGTGGGCGTTTACACTGAAGTCTCACAGCAGCCAATCACAGCAGTGGGCGTTTACACTGAAGTCTCACAGCAGCCAATCACAGCAGTGGGCATTTGCACTTAAGTCTCACAGCAGACTAAAACCAGAGGCTAACCCTTAAAACAGAGGCTAAAACCAGGTTAGTAAAAATGCCTTTTATCTCTATATCATGACAATTTTTTATGTAAAACTCATACTAACATTATAAGTGCACCCCAGGAAACATTATAAAAATAAAACAATGCAGTTCATGACCCTTTAATATATTGTTTGCAATAATAATCAAACTTCTTTGAATCATCTTGGCATTTTAATTACATGTAAATATTGAAATGCAATTATGTGTGATTTATTCAATAAATTCAGCTGCATATCATGCAATTAATTGTATTCAAATTGAGCTCTAATTATAGCAGTTTAACCCCAATACTGTTTATAATCATTAAAAATAACTGATACTCCGACACAACCGAACTGGCTGTACTTTTAAGTGATATGTAATCTCTCATGTGCAGTGTTTACAAGTTGACCCTTTATTCTCTCTGTTGGTTTACAGCTAATTATCTAAGATTATGATAGTACACATAAAAGGAAGGTTGTCATCTGCCATCTCTCGAAATAAATCACGATCAACCAAGTGCTTAGTAGAGCGGCCTGTTTTATGAGAGGTTGAGGAGATAGAAATAAATGTATAATTCTCTCTTTGGATTTAACGTGCAAGAGCGCTACCTTGCCACCTGCCTTGTCTGGCACCACACACTCATCTGCCAATTAAAGAGAAGTAAATGGGGGCGAGCCTCAGGGCATGGTTTGCATAATATCAGCTGCAAAAAACGCGACCATCTGCTTTTCTTTCCTGTGATTGTAACTTTAATATGCTAATGTTTTAAGAGCACATGTGCTCCTTAATGTGTTCATGGAAGAGTCTGATGGAAAGTGGACTTTGTGAAGCCCATACTGTGATATTACAGCTGTGGTAAATCTGTCTTTGGCGTGCCAGTACATAAAGTTTACAAGTTGGCACCTGTCCACTTTTCTGTCTGTAGCGTGATCTCATTAGTATTCATAGGTGTTCGTATGAAGGAGGTCTATAATACCTGGAGCGCTTGACTGTTAGCATTCATATGCATCTCAATCACTCTGGTAAAACAGCTACAGATACTGTAATGAAGTATTTGCAATGCATATGGACACATACACTATATTTCCAAAAGTATTGGGGCACCCCTCCAAATCACTGAATTCAGGTGTTCAATCACTTCATGACCACAGGTGTATAAATCAAGCACTAGGCATGCAGACGCTTCTACACACATTTGTGAAAGAATGGTTCGCTCTCAGGAGCTCAGTGAACTCAAGTGTGGTACCGTGATAGGTTGCCACCTGTGCAATAAGTCCATTCCTGACATTTCCTCACTACTAAATATTCCACGCTCAACTGTTAGTGGGATTGTAACAAAGTGGAAGCAATTGAGAACAACAGCAACTCAGCCACAAAATGGTAGGCCACGTAAAATCACAGAGCGGGGTCAGCGCATGCTGAGGGTCACAGTGCACAGAAGCCACCAACTTTCTGTAGAGTCAATAGCTACAGACCTCCAAACTTCTGTGGCCTTCAGATGAGCTCAAGAACAGTGCGTAGAGAGCTTCATGGAATGGGTTTCCATGGCCGAGCAGCTCATCCAAGCCTTATATCACCAAGTGCAATACAAAGCGTGGGATGCAGTGGTGTAAAGCACGCCGCCACTGGACTCTAGAGCAGTGGAGACGTGTTCTCTGGAGTGACCAATCACGCTTCTCTGTCTGCCAATCCCATGGACAAGTCTGGGTTTGGCGGTTGCCAGGAGAACGGGACTTGCCTTGTGCCAAGTGTAAAGTTTGGTGGAGGGGGGATTATGGTGTGGGGTTGATTTTCAGGGGTTGGGTTTGGCCCCTTAGTTCCAGTGAAAGGAACTCTTAATGCTTCAACATACCAAGACATTTAGGACAATTTCATGCTCCCAACTTTGTGGGAACAGTTTGGGGACGGCCCCTTCCTGTCCCAACATGACTGAGCACCAGTGCACAAAGCATCGGTCCATAAAGACATGGATGAGCGAGTTTGGTGTGGAGGAGCTTGACAGGCCTGCACAGAGTCCTGACCTCACAAATGCGCTTCTAGAAGAATGGTCAAAAATTCTCATAAACACACTCCTAAACCTTATGGAAAGCCATCCCAGAAGAGTTGAGGCTGTTATAGCTGCAAAGGGTGGGCCAACTCCATATTAAACCCTACGGATTTGGGCAGGCGTCCCAAAATTTTTGGCAATATAGTGTATTTTTTTGTGTATTTTTACTATTTACTTATTTACTAAGCAGTAATTGGGAGTTTAGAGGCAAAAACTCATAGGTAATAGTGAATATGTGTTCCCCATTATGAAGTGTTACCAATAAAAGTAATATTAAATTAATAATATTTAACATTAAATATATTTAATGCAATCATATTTAGTATAGGCATGGATTTACAGCTCACACACATACAGTAATTACATTGAATAAATAATACATTCCATTACACAAAGAATGAAAATGATTATGAATATTTCTTCAAAGATTAGTTTTTAATTTATTTCTAGATGATGATTTACATTCAAGGCACTGCAAAAAACTGTCTATCCAAAAGTTTAAAAAAATCTATGTGTGCCCTTATGAATACTTTTGAATATGCATGATATCTCCCTGGTTATTGTGATCACATTTCCAGAAATAAAAGTACTGCACTTTTAAATTGTAAATTCTCTGAATACCTCAAATCAATTAAACCAATTTAAGATAACAGTGCTTGACTAATTACTGACTAATTACTTGACTAATTTCATTAAATCTTGTGTACTTATATTTAGCAGTCACAGAAGCACAAAAAAACTTGTCAGAAATACCAATGTTTTCCAATTTTATCTGAACACACAATTCTTCAGCTGTAGCCGTTCTCCCGGGTGTGATCAGTCTCCGGTTTTCCACAGCTCACACACGTTCTCTGAGGAAGTGTTTGTTTTCTCTGGCACTAAGACAAACACAAATTTACACTATTCTGGAGTCCCTGCACTCGGTACGTGGCAACGGGGCCAATCAGCAGGCAATGAGTTGTAGGAGATGATGGATTAACGGCAAACGAGAAATTAAACAACCGCTCAGTCTGTGAGGACTTCCAGAGATGTACACCCTCATCTGAAGGCCACTGCACTCCTACAAGCAGCCCAGCGAACAATTTTAGGTTCCCAGAATGTTCTGGCAACATTCCCAAAACATGTATTTTTAAGCTTTATTTTTGCCAGGAATGTTTATGGAAACATAACATTATTTTTAGGTAGGCAGAACGCTCTCCTAACATTCCTATTTTAATCGGAAGGTTAGTTTACATTATAAAAATAAAGCCTAAAAATAACTTTTTGGCAAGCATGGCGGGCCGAGAGCTGTGGGAGCGGAGTGAGGCTGTTGGTACGAGTGTTACTGAGCATCACCTGCGCACCACACCGGTCTCGAGTCTCATGGAGGAGCCCCGGAAGGATAAAAGGAGGAGTGATGACAGTGAAAGACGAGAGAGGAGCAGACCTAGGAATTTATGTTGTTGTTTTATTCTAATTCTCATGCATTTATTCTAACTTTCCTTCTTCGCTCATCAACAAACTATATATATGCACTCACCTAAAGGATTATTAGGAACACTATACTAATACTGTGTTTGACCCCCTTTCGCCTTCAGAACTGCCTTAATTCTATGTGGCATTGATTCAACAAGGTGCTGAAAGCATTCTTTAGAAATGTTGGTCCATATTGATAGGATAGCATCTTGCAGTTGATGGAGATTTGTGGGATGCACATCCAGGGCACGAAGCTCCCGTTCCACCACATCCCAAAGATGCTCTATTGGGTTGAGATCTGGTGACTGTGGGGGCCATTTTAGTACAGTGAACTCATTGTCATGTTCAAGAAACCAATTTGAAATGATTCGAGCTTTGTGACGTGGTGCATTATCCTGCTGGAAGTAGCCATCAGAGAATGGGTACATGGTGGTCATAAAGGGATGGACATGGTCAGAAACAATGCTCAGGTAGGCCGTGGCATTTAAACGATGCCCAATTGGCACTAAGGGGCCTAAAGTGTGCCAAGAAAACATCCCCCACACCATTACACCACCACCACCAGTCTGCACAGTGGTAACAAGGCATGATGGATCCATGTTCTCATTCTGTTTACGCCAAATTCTGACTCTACCATCTGAATGTCTCAACAGAAATCAAGACTCATCAGACCAGGCAACATTTTTCCAGTCTTCAACTGTCCAATTTTGGTGAGCTTGTGCAAATTGTAGCCTCTTTTTCCTATTTGTAGTGGAGATGAGTGGTACCTGGTGGGGTCTTCTGCTGTTGTAGCCCATCCACCTCAAGGTTGTGAGTGTTGTGGCTTCACAAATGCTTTGCTGCATACCTCGGTTGTAACGAGTGGTTATTTCAGTCAACGTTGCTCTTCTATCAGCTTGAATCAGTCAGCCCATTCTCCTCTGACCTCTAGCATCAACAAGGCATTTTCTCCCACAGGACTGCCGCATACTGGATGTTTTTCCCTTTTCACACCATTCTTTGTAAACCCTAGAAATGGTTGTGTGTGAAAATCCCAGTAACTGAGCAGATTGTGAAATACTCAGACCGACCAACAACCATGCCACGCTCCAAATTGCTTAAATCACCTTTCTTTCCCATTCTGACATTCAGTTTGGAGTTCAGGAGATTGTCTTGACCAGGACCACACCCCTAAATGTATTGAAGCAACTGCCATGTGATTGGTTGATTAGATAATTGCATTAATGAGAAATTGAACAGGCGTTCCTAATAATCCTTTAGGTGAGTGTATATATACAGTCTTGCTCAAAAGTTTACACAGCCCTTGCAGAATTTGTGAAAATGTGAATAATTTTAACAAAATAAGAGGGATCACACAAAATGCATGATTTTTTTATTTTATTTAGTATTGTCCTGAATAAGATATTTTACATAAAAGATGTTTACATATAGTCCACAAGACAAAAATATAGATGAATTTATACAAAGGTTTATGAGCCCTTGATTCGTAATACTGAATACTGTGTGTCATTCCCTGATGATCCACGGCTGTGTGTGTTTGTTTATGCGATTTATGTAATATTATGGGTATTACACTGGTATTACAACATAAACATGGTTTATGAGGACATTTCATGTGTCATCATATTTCAAATAGCTTTAAAAACACACTAAATGTTTTATTAGAAATGTAAAAATGCAGAATGTTAGTGTGTGTGTGTGTGTGTGTGTGTGTGTGTGTGTGTGTGTGTGTGTGTGTGTGTGTGATGGGTAGGTTTAGGGGTAGTGTGTGTGTGTGATGGGTAGGTTTAGGGGTAGTGTGTGTGTGTGTGTGTGTGTGTGTGTGTGTGTGATGGGTAGGTTTAGGGGTAGTGTGTGTGTGTGATGGGTAGGTTTAGGGGTAGTGTGTGTGTGTGTGTGTGTGTGTGTGTGTGTGTGTGTGTGTGTGTGTGTGATGGGTAGGTTTAGGGGTAGTGTGTGTGTGTGTGTGTGTGTGATGGGTAGGTTTAGGGGTGGTGTGTGTGTGTGTGTGTGTGTGTGTGTGATCTCCGTGGTGTGTGTGTGTGTGTGTGTGTAGGTTTAGGGTAGGGGTAGTGTGTGTGTGTGATGGGTAGGTTTTAGAGGTGTGTGTGTGTGTGTGTGTGTGTGTGTGTGTGTGTGTGTGTGTGTGTGTGTGTGTGTGTGTGTGTGTGTGTGTGTGTGTGTGATGGGTAGGTTTAAGGGTAGTGTGTGTGTGTGTGTGTGTGTGTGTGTGTGTTGGGTAGGTTTAGGGGTGTGTGTGTGTGTGTGTGTGTGATGGGTAGGTTTAGGGTAGTGTGTGTGTGTGTGTGTGTGTGATGGGTAGGTTTAGGGGTAGTGTGTGTGTGTGTGTGTGTGTGTGATCTCCGTAGTGTGTGTGTGTGTGTGTGTGTGTGTGTGTGTGTGTGTGTGTGTGTGTGTGTGTGTGTGTGTGTGTGTGTGGTAGGTTTGAGGGGTAGGTGTGTGTGTGTGTGTGTGTGTGTGTGTGTGTGTGTGTGTGTGTGTGTGTGTGTGTGTGTGTGTGTGTGTGTGTGTGTGTGTGTGTGATAGGTATTAAGATTAAGAATTAAGAATCAATGGTTCATAAACTTTAGAACGGGTCATTTTTATAAATTCATCTATATTTTTGTCTTGTGGACTATATGTAAACATCTTTTATTTAAAATATCTTATTCAGGACAATACTAAATAAAAAAATAACATGCATTTTTAATGATCCCTTTAAAAAAAAAAAAAAAAATAAAAAAAAAAAAATAAAAAAAAATATATATATATATATATATATATATATATATATATATATATATATATATATATATATATATATATATATATATATATATACACATTCACATTTTCACAGATTCAGCAAACAGATTTTCTTTTGAGCAAGACTTTCTTTTTATATAAGCCTCTCTGAAACGTTCTTAGAAGTTTCGTTTTTGATTACAAAAAAAGAACCTACAACCATATGGAAACGTTAGGGGAACGTTCTGTGTTTTCAGGGAATGCATCAGCCCGACACTCCATCTCCACATGTGCCCAGGCCAGATGTTGGCCATGTTGAACGTATTAGAAAACCTCCACTGATTTCTATATATACACACTCTCAAATAATGATTCTGGCTTCCTTCTAAAATGGTGGCGCATCTTTTTTCTTGTTTGGGTTTGATGGTGTGGCAGTCAGGCTTTGGCTTCTAGAGTCATTTTGTGGTCTCCATTGGGTTTCGCCTCCACTTGCTCTAGAAAATACCTGGTTTAGAGATCAAGTAAACATGTCAGGGTGATAATGTTGCACGTTGTACCTCTAGGCTGACATTACGGCCTACAGAAGATCGCTTGCTTACTCATTAGCTTGATGTTAGTCCCAGTCAGGAGCATCTAAGAATGCAACTCTATTTGAAGCTTGTCTTTAGCACCTCCACCACAATATTTATTTGCAATTGAGGCTACCCTTTGTCACCACAACAAAGAGCACACCCTGAACTTGCTTTTTCAAGTAGCAGCATGTAATGGATACCACTATAATCACAGAGATTAGCTTCGCTACTGTCACAGGGAGCTTTTCAAAGGGATGTTTGTCATGCCTTGCATGCATGATCGCGTAGTGGCTTATCGTCAATATGCAGAGCACCCTAAATAAGCATCTAGTGATGCTAAATGCTTCCTCTCTGAATAAGCTAGGGCTACAGTTGTGCCATTTTTCATACAGAACCTCTAATGACCAAATAAAGTGTTCATTTCTGCTGGCAGCACAATCAGTTTTAATGCAGGAATACGCATGCAGTGCCTCAAAGCTGGGAGGTGTGTTAAACACATTAAAAGCTTCCCAACGCCTGAAGACTGATTGCGGTCAGAACTGTCAATGCCATTGCCAACTCTTGTTAGGCCACCCGAATCACTCCTCCCCACTCCGAGTGAGTTTTCCATTATTAGTCGCTATAAAAGTGCCAGGCAGTATTGAAAAGACAGATCAGGCCACGTCAGGCCTCTGTCAACTCATTCAGCTCCCATAATTAAGAGCTGTTTGATTTATGACACAGCACGCCACGGAGCAAGACTCCGCGCTTCTGCCAAACATGGGAACATAATATAATTGCAATTTCATTCCAAGATATGCTTCTTTATGAACACGAGAAACTCACACAATAGAAATGACTGCTGTCCTCAGGCCAGTGTGGGAGTGTCATATTTTGTTCCAACGAAGAGTGCTGTAATTTACGGTTATTGCTATAGAACGTGTCTGAACATCACCTGTTTTTCCACTCTTCTTTGCTGAACTGAGTCGGTGCAAACTATTTGCTTTAACGTTTAGATTGCTACATAAAAAAAAATACAGTTCTTTTACATTTTTTATACATCAAAGAATGTTTGTTTCCAAAGAAATCTGAAGCAGCACATCTGTTTTCATCACTGATAATAATCATAAATGTGTGTTGATCATCAGATCCTCATATGAGAATGATTAGTGAAGGGTCATGTGACACTGAAGACTGGAGTAATGATGATAAATTCAGCTTTGATCACAGGAATAAATTACACTTTACTATATATTCACACAGAGAACAGCTGATTTACATTATAATAATATTTTTACAGTATTAATGTTTTACTGTATATTTGATCCAATACATAAAAGCAGCCTTGGTAAGCAGAAGAGACTTCTTATATATAAAGTACACATTCTAATAAATAATAAATAAGTGACAAACTCACAGCGCTTGCTGAGATGGAGCAGCATTTACTGAGCCGATTAAGCCGCTCCTCACTATGAAACATTATTGTTTAGCACATTATAAACATCTAAGTTTGAGCTGATATCCACAAACACGGTATTTAACTTGCCTAAACATTCTAATATTCATCATGTTACAGTGTAAACACTCATATTACTTTTATATCGTACTGTGTTTTATAACATAGAGCATAAAAACATCCTTGTGAGGTACATTTATTTATTTAGCATTGAAATGTTGCTTGCCTATATATTTCATATTTCAACATGTTTCCATTGATTGAACACATTTTAGTCTGGCAATAGTTCAACTAGTAAAATGTGTACTGTGTACACATTTTGGTGCCTTTCCATCTGGAAAGGCACCATCAATGTGTACACACCAATGTACACAGGTCAGCGTGCCTTTCATGGATGATTAGCGTGTGAAAGGCTGCGCAACGCGTGGGTGTGGTCAAATTAAAAATAATGAGATCAGACAGTGAATATTGTTTCATACGGATTACATAAACAGAGAATATGTGGTTTTGATATGACTTGATTTAATTCAAAGTAGACACTTCTGTGTGGCAAGTACAAACCCAATTCCAAAAAAAGTTGGGACACTGTACAAATTGTGAATAAAAACAGAATGCAATGATGTGGAAGTTTCAAATTTCAATCTTTTATTCAGAATACAACATAGATGATATATCAAATGTTTAAACTGAGAAAATGTGTCATTTTAAGGGAAAAATACGTTGATTTTAAACTTCATGGTATCAACACATCTCAAAAAATTTGGGACAAAGCCATGTTTCCCACTGTGTGGCATCCCCTCTTCTTTTTCTAACAGTCTGCAAACGTCTGGGGACTGAGGAGACAAGCTGCTCAAGTTTAGGAATAGGAATGTTGTCCCATTCTTGTCTAATACAGGCTTCTAGTTGCTCAGCTGTCTTAGGTCTTCTTTGTGGCATCTTCCTCTTTATGATGCTCAAATGTTTTCTATGGGTGAAAGATCTGGACTGCAGGCTGGCCATTTCAGTCCCCGGATCCTTCTTCTACGCAGCCATGATGTTGTAATTGATGCAGTATGTGGTCTGGCATTGTCATGTTGGAAAATGCAAGGTCTTACCTGAAAGAGACGACGTCTGGATGGGAGCAGATGTTGTTCTAGAACTTGGATATCCCTTTCAGCATTGATGGTGCCTTTCCAGATGTGTAAGCTGCCCATGCCACACGCACTCATGAACCCCATCCCATCAGAGATGCAGGCTTCTGAACTGAGCGCTGACAACAACTTGGGCTGTCCTTGTCCTCTTTAGTCCGGATGACATGGCGTCCCAGCTTTCCAAAAAAGAACTTCAAATTTTGATTGGTCTGACCACAGAACAGTTTTCCACTTTGCCACAGTCCATTTTAAATGAGCCTTGGCCCAGAGAAAACGCCTGCGCTTCTGGATCATGTTTAGATATGGTGTTGATATAATGTGTAGCTCTCATGAAATCCAAAATGAGCCAATATTTGGCATGACATTTCAAAATGTCACACTTTCAACATTTGATATGTTATCTATATTCTATTGTGAATAAAATATAAGTTTATGAGATTTGTGTATTATTGCATTCCTTTTTTATTCACAATTTGTACAATGTCCCAACTTTTTTGGAATCAGGTTTGTATTTACTGAGTTTCGGTTAATTTTTCTGACGTATTTCAGAAAGAAGTTCACAGAGACTGAGATGGCAGAAAGTGCACCCTGTTTGTCAAACCCCAAATACTTGTCAGAGAGTTTCAGACCAAACACTCTTCTTGTCTGTCATTGGTTGAACAAATAGATAGTCCCACCCCCAAACTCACACCATTGGTTGAATCAGTGTTATTGTGTCAGGATGTTTTTTTTTTATTTATTTTTTTTATAGCCAAATGTATCTATCCATTAGTTATAAAAGCCAATTAATGTTTTGCATTTCTAAATACCTATTTATTTTGTCTTACTGTCTCCCAATAAATTTAAATTCTCAATTTTTTGTTCCCTATCCATCCATTTTCCAAACCATTTAAAATTAAGATTGTGGCATTTTGGAAAATTAGGTTTGTGAGCGTAGTATTTGAATTGAACATGATTCAGGAGGATTCTGGAGCTCCATCAGCCTCTCTCATTCCTATAGAAATGCAGAAGATGGGTTGCCGTACAGCTGATTATGCATCATCTCAAGACCAATGAGGACGTTTGGCTTGATCAAACGCTCTCACATTTCCAAATCTGGAAAGGACCATCTGTGCGTTTTGATGGCAACACGGCAAGTTCATTTGGGTGGTATTGAATTTCAGGTTTAGTGAGAATATTTAATGTGTAACAGTTCTGCACAGGTGCTGGAACATTATCTTTGAGCTCATACGTACGTATTAACTCATGTAACCGTAGTTTACGGCTCACTTCCAGCTGTTTGTTTGTTTGCTCTGGACGTCTGTCTGAATCAAATTTCAGTTCTGCCTATCAGTAAGGACTGACCAATTTAAACCTTTTACTGCTGTGCGAGGGAAGAGGGACTCAGAGAAGTATTCTATTATAAAAGACCTCTGCTCCGTGCCGCCCTGCCTCTTCCCAGAAGTACAGCCGTCTTCCAAGAAGCAGCGATGCTATCTTCTCCGCTCTCCAAATGAAGGTCTTATTCATCAGTGATGCTGTTTCTTTCTCTTATCTGTTCTGCCCTTTTCTTATAAAAACATTTTTAAGGGGCAGCCTGCAGACTTCATGTTCTCAATCAGAGCCAATGAGAGCTCAGCCTGCGTTCCAGTAACAAATCCCGTACAATATGCCTTCCCAGTCACCATAAGCCACTGGCACAGTTACAGTGCGCTGAACTCGATAATACTCAGGATGAGAGCGTACATTATTCATTTGCCCTCATAATTTGGAGGGTTTCTTTTTCCAAAATGTGTCATACTAGGATTTTCCCCACTTGACAAGGCTTTGAAAGCGACGTGTGCGGAGAGAAAGGGCGAGACAGCCAGAGAACGACAGCTTTTTGCTTATGTTCACAGGGCGATGTGGGAACAATAATGAGAGTGGCGTTCAAACGAAAAGATGAATAAATAATCAGTTGTCGGCCTGCAAGGATTAGTTCAAAGGCTGTCGCTAACTTAAGAAAGGGTGTAGGCTTGTTTCCACATGAGGAACAACTATGATTTATTCAGGTCTCTTACCTTCAGTGCTCACCGCTTTGTTATCAGTGAGAATCACAACGAAAGTTTTGACAAAAGAGGAAATATACCCACTCTTGTTCCCGGCACTTCTAGACCATTGCAATTAAAAGAAGTGAAGGGTTTTTATGGATGTTGGGTGGCAGCCATGCAGATTTATCGGAAACCCGTAGACAGTCGCTACTGTTGCTGCCAGATACAGTGAACTATGCTCATGATGCTGAGCGCAAAGTGAGTACATGGACAACAAACATTAGTGTAATTGCATTTCTGTGCTGTTAATCACCCATGGTGGCAACAAACCGTTGCGTCACACCATAGCATCTCAGGAGGGGCAGCACAAAGTGATAAAGCTTTGGAAGAATTGGAAAACTTGTCATTTGCAAAGTTCAACATACCTCATACGTCCCCTTGTATGATTGATTGTTGTATATTTTGTCTAATTTTATTAATTAACACATTTTACCACATTTAAACATTTAGAAAGTCATGCAAAAAGTTGTATGTTCTGTTTTGGCTGGTTAATGCAAAACTCCTGATTGCATGGATAGCTATTGAAATGACTGAATTTCGCCTGAGAAAATTTGCTGAAAGTCAATACATGTGACTGATCGGCTCACCAGGACTTCAAGTGACACAGTAACCTGCGCTATTAGTGTGCATGTGCTGTAATGCATTAAGAAAACCCTTATAATGCATTATAAATACAGACATCATAAAAAGTGTTACCAAAAATTCTTTTGAACTTCATTTAAAAGGCTTTTGGTAACACCTTAATATGGGGAACACATATTCACTATTAACTACGACTTTTGCCTCTATACTCCTAATTTACTGCTTATTAATAGTTAGTAAGGTAGTTTTTGTAGTGTTTAAGGGATGTAGAATATGGTCATGCAGAATAAGGCATTAATATGTGCTTTATACGTATTAATAAACAGCCAATATCCTAGTAATATGTATGCTAATAAGCAACTAGTTAATAGCGAGAACTGAACCCTAAAATAAAGTGTTACCAGGCTTTTCATACAGTATTTAAACAAACTATATATGTGACAGGTAGTTTTGTAGAGTAATTAAACCTAGAGATAACAAGTGTTTAGTCCAGAAATGCCTCAGATTCTTGTCTGACATGCTTTTCTAAACACTTGTCTCTGAGGTGGCCCTTTACACTTCTGTCCAAGTATTATTTAAATAGTTGCCCAGCACTTTTTTGGGTGTATTACATGATTGCATTCTGGAAAGTTAAACAAGATTCTTGCAATGCTCTGAGCATTTTATGTTCTGTTTTATGTTACAAGATTATATTATAACCTGCATCACAAAACTGAATTGTAAAAATAATAATAATGACTATTTTCAAACAGACTTCCCAAACACTGCCCCTGCCCTGCCATTGGCTGGATAATGTGATAATCCCGCCCCAAACATCTACCAGTCACTGGATAATATGATAACTCAGCCAAAAACTTCTGCCATTGGTTGGATAATGTGATAACCCTGCCCCAAACTCCTGCCATTGGCTGGATAATGTGATGACCCCGGCCCGAACTCCTGCCATTGGCTGGATAATGTGATAAACCCGCCCTGAACTCCTGCCATTGGCTGGATAATGTGATAACCCCGCCCCAAACTCCTGCCATTGGCTGGATAATGTGATAACCCCGGCCCGAACTCCTGCCATTGGCTGGATAATGTGATAACCCGCCCGAACTCCTGCCATTGGCTGGATAATGTGATAAACCCGCCCTGAACTCCTGCCATTGGCTGGATAATGTGATAACCCCGCCCCAAACTCCTGCCATTGGCTGGATAATGTGATAACCCCGCCCGAACTCCTGCCATTGGCTGGATAAATATTGAAAAGATTTGCCTGCTTGCCTGTTCATAGTATGCATCATCAAAAAGGTGTATATTGAATTTAGTGTTTTAATATCACTGTCTTACAACTTTAGTAATTAGTAAAAATAACAAGGAAAGCCTTGTGAATTTTAAGTTTCTCGCTAAAGAACCGAGGAAGGAGAAAGTGTTTTAACAATGAAGAAGACAGATCACCATTAAAATTATAACATACCACTAAAAATGAATAATCTGGAATGCATTTCTTTATCTATAACTTTCATTTTGCGAAATTATTTCATCGTTTAAGTAGGACAGTGGTTCAATCTCTGCTTCTCTGGCAATTTAACAGCTTTAATATTTGGGGCACGGCATGACATATCACTTTGCGGCAGGCTATAATATATTTCAGCTTCAGTTCGTTACCATACTACCTTTTTAATTTTTTTGCAGGAAGGTCTGGCCTGTAAAGCTGAACTGTGTTAAATGATTTTTGCTCAGTTCCCAGCCAATGTCAATACTATTAGCAGACATTCCAGGGGGTGTTCAAGGTAATTCACTGTAAATGAGTGTATGGCGGAGATGGAGGCCTGTATGTGTTCCTCTTGAATTAAAGGTTGTCTGACCTCCCCACAGCTGGACAGTGAAGTCATTCCAGCTTCACTCTCTCCACATCTCGCCCGATTGTTCACGGTTCTTCCCGTGTGATGAGTTTCAGTGCAGTGGGTTTGAGTGTTTGAGCTCGAGCCGCACACCTGCAGGATTGTTGTGTGAGTGACAGAAGTAGTTGAGTAAAGAGTCTAATGTTTATAAGTAAGAATATTTATGGAGTGTTACTTGGATTGGAACATATGGAAGTTGTCACAGCCAGATCTCAGTAACTTTGAGGTTTTGAGTGCTTACATGGTTTTTTTTTTGTATATTGGTTTCAACCACTTTTTGTGATTTAGGCTCTCCAGGCTAAAAAGGCAACAGTCATATTTGTGTATGAGCTGTTGTGCAAAAAACAAAACAAACAAACAAACAAAAAACACTACTCTTCAAAAGTATGTGATCAATAATTGTAATTGTTAGTTTTCTTCATCAGTATTCTTCTACTTCTTCGTATGGGTTGTCAATGGCAGCCCTATCAACGGAACATGAGAAAATGATGAAATTTGGCACACTTGCAGTGATGTTCATGAATAGTGATTGGACCAATTTTTGAGTCTTTGAGACCAACTCTATAGCGACACCACCAGTTAAAAAAGTAATTTTTCAAAAGGTTAGAACTTTTGAACCATTTGTTGTGGAAAAAATGAAACTTAGTACACCTCATTCCTCTCATAATGCTGATCACATTCAAGACTCATCAAGACATAAAGACTCCGCCCATTACAGTAGCAGCCATTTTGAAAAGTACAGTATTCTGTTCTTTCGCTACTCCTCCAAAATCTGATTAGGTGATATTTGGACAAAGCCACAAAGAAATGACTGAACAGATTTGTTTTATTCATCTTTGTTCAAAGGTTATAATGTTGTGAACTTAACAAGGTTGACCCCAAAATTGGTTCAGAGGCTGTATCGCGGCCAAACTTCGATCAATCGAAACGAAAATTGGAGCGCTTTATTCAGTATATTTGAATGATTTCTAAAGGATCATGTGACACTGAAGACTGGAGTAATGATGCTGAAAATTCAGCTTTGAACACTGGAATAAATTATATTTGACTATATATTAAAATGGAAAACAGCTATTTTAAATTGTAATAATTTTTCACAACGTATATACTTTTTTTATTGTAGTTTTGGTCAAATAAATGTAGCCTTGGTGAGCAGAAGAGCTTCTTTCAAAAAGCATAAAAAGATCTTACACTCCCCAAACTTTTGAATGGTAGTGTACATTCAGAGCAGAGTGAACTGTATAATAACGATGGAAGTGAATGGAAAGATTGGCCAAAGCAATGGTTAAAATATTTTTCTTGTGAAACTAAAATAAATACATATTTTACACAAATCTGAGAAAAGTGCAGAGCAAGTGCCACAAGAGTGCAGAATTAAAACAGCCATCTCTGTTTGGTTTACTGAATGAACGTTGTTTTTTAAAAGTAGTTTTCACTTCCATTTTTTAGTGAACATGCTGCTGACAAAATTAAGTTGAGGTTTTCGACAAGGCGTCCTAGAGAGAGACAGAATAGGGAACTTCCCTTATAAGTAACCAATCTGTATCCTGTGATGGCCAAACTGAGTTATTTAGGAGGTAAGCAGGTCATTGCACTTCCCATCTACAGTGACCTCCACTGAAGTCAACAGATGGACGGCTACATTCTGTTCCAGAGATGGCAGGAGCAGATAATGCATAATTTACCCTTACTGTGACAATATTTATGGACTGAGCGAAGATGAATTATAAGCAAGGATTAGTGATATCGTTTTACATGGACTCAGACCTGTTGAGGCGCATATATGACACACAGGTGCCAGATGTTATCTCCAAACTCAGCATTGGTTTCATGGAAGATGGGCGACTTTCAATCTGTGTTTCTTCATTTATCAGTGAGGAGGATATGTAGTGTCTGCATTGGATATGGCATGACACAAAGCAAGAAGAAGATTACCCCCATTATAATCAACAGAGATTCAGTTAACAGACAAAATCAGTCAGATTGAAATAAAAATGATTTTATTTTCATATAAAGAGAAAATCAATGTATTCTGTCCAAAAATAGTCAGGTTAACTGGGTGAGTTGATTCAAAACAACATCAGTATGAGTAACAAGAATTCACACATAATCATTGAAGAGTTGCCATTTTTATTTATTTATATATAATTTTATATTATATTTGCATTATATTATACACTCACCTAAAGGATTATTAGGAACACCATACTAATACTGTGTTTAAACCCCTTTCGCCTTCAGAACTGCCTTAATTCTACGTGGCATTGATTCAACAAGGTGCTGAAAGCATTCTTTAGAAATGTTGGCCCATATTGATAGGATAGCATCTTGCAGTTGATTTGTGGGATGCACATCCAAGGCACGAAGCTCCTGTTCCACCACATCCCAAAGATGCTCTATTGGGTTGAGATCTGGTGACTGTGGGGGCCATTTTAGAACAGTGAACTCATTGTCATGTTCAAGAAAAAAATTTGAAATGATTCAAGCTTTATGACATGGTGCATTATCCTGCTGGAAGTAGCCATCAGAGAATGGGTACATGGTGGTCATAAAGGGATGGACATGGTCAGAAACAATGCTCAGGTAGGCTGTGGCATTTAAACAATGCCCAATTGGCACTAAGGGGCCTAAAGTGTGCCAAGAAAACATCCC
>CM031966.1:5310931-5448431 GCA_018749465.1 Paracanthobrama guichenoti | reverse complement strand
TGTGAAAGAATGGGTCACTCTCAGGAGCTCAGTGAACTCAAGTGTGGTACTGTGATAGGTTGCCACCTGTGCAATAAGTCCATTCCTGAAATTTCCTCACTACTAAATATTCCACGCTCAACTGTTAATGGGATTATAACAAAGTGGAAGCAATTGAGAACAACAGAAACTCAGCCACAAAGTGGTAGGCCACGTAAAATCACAGCGTGGGGTCAGCGTGGGATGCAGTGGTGTAAAGCACGCCGCCACTGGACTCTAGAGCTGTGGAGATGTGTTCTCTGGAGTGACCAATCACACTTCTCTGTCTGTCAATCCCATGGACAAGTCTGGGTTTGGTGGTTGCCAGGAGAACGGGACTTGCCTGATGGCATTGTGCCAAGAGTAAAGTTTGGTGCAGGGGGGATTATGGGGTGGGGTTGTTTTTCAGGGGCTGGGCTTGGCCCCTTAGTTCCAGTGAAAGGAACTCTTAATGCTTCAGCATACCAAAACATTTTGGACAATTTCATACTCTCAACTCTGTGGGAACAGTTTGGGGACGGTCCCTTCCTGTTCCAACATGACTGCGCACTAGTGCACAAAGTGTCAATCCATAAAGACATGGATGAGTGAGTTTGGTGTGGAGGAACTTGACTGGCCTGCACAGAGTCCTGACCTCAACCCGATAGAACACCTTTGGAATGAAAATGCGCTTCTAGAACAATGGTCAAAAATTCCCATAAACACACTCCTAAACCTTGTGGAAAGCCTTCCCAGAAGAGATGAAGCTGTTATAGCTGCAAAGGGTGGGCCAACTCCATATTAAACCCTACGGATTAAGAATGGGATGTCAGTAAAGTTCATGAGCATGTAAAGGCAGGCGTCCCAAAACTTTTGGCAATATAGTTGCAATATAACTTCTAACACTAATTACACCAAAGCCAGCTTGATGTTTCTGTTTTCAGCTCGTTCAAAGTCTGTTAGTCCATTGCTGGTGAGTTAACATACTAGTTTGATCCTTCCAGTGTAACATGCAACACAACATGACGTCGGGCCATCGACAACTCTGAGGTGAGTGAAAGTTTGAGATGGCTGAACTTCAGATGCAGTGGTGCGGCTCGAGGGAATCTGGCAGCGCTGCTCACATCACACAACTCCATAAACAAACCAAAGACTCCAGCTCCACCTCCACTGCCAGATATCTCTTTCCAAAAGATAACATTTATAAAAGTGACGAGTCCACATTTACATTGAATGAATCTGTGTATGAGAGGGAGATTAGATTGTATCTGTGATGGAGAGATACTCTGTTGGAGAGCTTGTTATAAAACCCAGGAGTGAGATGATTTGCATGCCACTTGTGAAGCCAGTGACAAGCCTTTGAAGAGTGGAATGGATGGGCTATTAAATATGAATCATTTGGAGTTGTCACAGAGAACTGCAGATGAAAGATCTGTGTCAGTGTGATCCACTCATTTAAACTCTCTCTGATGATATTGATTTGGCATTTTTGTGTTACACATCAAATCTCCTCAGATTTATAGTGCAGGAAACCACTGGACGATGTAGGGGAATTTTAGCTGTATGAAACCGCATGAATGTGCTGGTATAGCCTGTAACCACATTGCCGATATAAATCTGGTGTTCTGTTGTTGCTTTTGAAGGTTATCATGTGAGCCGGACCTCATAGGGAGTCTTGCAGTAATGTAATGACTGAGGGATTATTTTTATAATGTCGCTTAACAGTGTGCTTTAATTAATTACTTCAGTGCTATGGATATTGTTTATTTTGTTTACAGTTTTTTCCAATTGCAAACACACTAAAATGACATGCACAGCAGAATTATTTAAACTGACACAGAGAGCAAAACCTCTCCTCAAGTCTCCTAAAGTCTAAACACATTTTCTGCTTTACACACATTTTGCAATTCAAAATGGCACTTATTAAATGCCCTGAACACGGTTCTCTGCATAAGACACAACAATCTGACATAAAGTCACATGTTTGCCATTTCAAAACACTGCCATTCAAAATGACACCACATGAGCTATTGGCCAATACATGTGCCACCTGACCAAACACCTCACTGGTTAATGGTTAACACTTCAGTCAGGATGTAAGCACTATCCCTGAATCCCAGTTCGCATACTATCCATACTAAATAGTATTCAAAAATAGAATGAGTATGTCCTAAATTGTAATATGTTGAAAAGAGTATCCCAAAGATACCTGGATGGTCTACTATTTCCGGTCAGAAGTCGAAGTGCGGATTGACCATAGACAGTAAAAGAAATGGACACATCGACCCCATAGACTTCAACGAAGAGAAGTGAAGTCAATTAGAAGCACTCACTTCCTGATGGCTGAGCATACTGCGCAGCCTCAGACTGAGCTTGAGGACGTAGATATGACGCGAGCAACCTGTCTGACAGTTGTAAGTCTTCTAGTACAAAATTAATTCTGAATCACTGAATCTTGCAGAGATTTTGGCTCTCTGTCGGCTTCTCCCCATGCTTCTCCCTTGACTTTATCGGACGTTATGCCTCCACGTCCCCCCGATTGCCTCATAGACAGTAAAAGATTACCTGCAAGCTTCTCCTTCTGTCTATACGGGTCTATATGGTAATTTCTCTACTGTGTGACAGAGAGTTGCGTGGTTATGACGCAATCGTTAGCCTATTTTTACAGGGCGATAGTGTAAGATACAAAGTAATGGAGCCTTTTATATATTGTCATGTTTCTTTAGAAATAAACAATGGACAAATGGAGTCTTTAAATGCCTCAGATGTAAAGTTATTCGCTGTCAAAGTGACGTCAAAATGAATGGGAGTCAATGGAATGCTAACAGCAGGTGATGGCTTGGTTAGCAATGGCTGCCCCTATGGAAGGTATGCTTTCCGGGTGCTGGATTACCCCCTTGGGATTGACGCACACTCTAATGGCTGATATTGCCCAGAACCCATTGCGAGTTGTACCTGCAGTAGCATTGTGAACTTTTGTAATGATACATTTGGCCATTAACATTTAAATGCATCATTATATTTAAACTGCAAACACACGAGGGGAGTCTCTGTATTAAAGACCCACGACTGGCAGATCAACGTGCGACTACATTTCTCTCCAATACGGTAGGAAATTGAACTGAATGTGGAGGATTTTAACTGTGACAATGATTGACAGGGCAGTTTGGGTGTGTGGTTTTGTGAATTGTGTTACAGTTTTTTACGATTGCTTAAACACTCAAATTAAACTTTTCCCACAATTAGCAAAACCTTACACTCAAGGAGCAAAACACAAGGCTAGATTTGCACAACTGTAAGCACATTGTCAGCTTCACACTATTTGCCAAACACTAAACAAGTCAAGTCACCTTTATTTATATAGCGCTTTTAACAAGTCCAGTTGTTTCAAAGCAGCTTCACATTGTTAACAGGAAAATAATGCAACAGAATTTGTACAGCCGTTCTGGTGAAACGGTGATGTTATCCAGCTAATTTCAAGTATCATATAGTGTCAATGCGTGCAGATCGGTAATATAGATGAGATTTAGGTGTCCCCAACTGAGCAAGCCAAAAGCCAGAGGCAATGGTGGCAAGGAACCAAAACTCCTTCAGGGTCAGAATGGAGAAAAAAAACCTTGGGAGAAACCAGGCTCAGTCGGGGTGCCAGTTCTCCTCTGGCCGACCAACAAACAGTGTATGATTATGATTCTGGCAACATTGCAGGTCTTAATTCATATTAGGTAATTAGATATTCGTAAGATTATTTGAAAGATTGGTGTCGTCACGCCGGAGGCAGGTTTAATGAGGATGTCGTGTCGATGCGGCATTTACAGGGGGAGTTTATTTGACACGCTCTCTGCAGACATTTCAGGGATGCGTTGGTCATGTCCAGGCACAGGTCCACCATCTGATCTGGATACGGCCCGGATCCGGCTGACTGCAGTAAACCTCGGGATAAACAGAGAGACTAACATTAGCGTAGATGCCATTCTTCTTATGATGTAACGAGTACATCAGGTGTTATGGGAAGTGTTCCCGGTTCCGGCTGACCTAGTTAATGCAGCCTAACAATCATTTACTGATTTGAATAATAGAGATTGATAATGTTTTATGTGTAAGCCATAGTAAAGAGATGCGTTTTTAGTCTAGATTTAAACTGACAGAGTGTGTCTGCTTCCCGAACAATGCTAGGAAGTCTGTTCCAGAGTTTAGGCACTAAATAGGAAAAGGATCGACCGCCTGCAGTTGATTTTGATATTCTAGGTATTATCAACTGGCCAGAGTTTTGAGACCGCAATAGACGTGATGGAGTATAATGCGTTAAGAGCTCGCTCAAGTACTGGGGAGCTAAACCATTTAGTGTTTTGTAAGTAATAAGCAAGATTTTAAAATGTATACAATGTTTAATAAGGAGCCAGTGCAGTGTTGACAGAATCGGGCTAATATGGTCATACTTCCTGGTTCTAGTAAGAGCTTGAGCTGCTGCGTTTTGGACCAGCTGGAGTTTGTTTATTAAGCGAGCAGGGCAACCACCCAGTAAAGTATTACAATAATCTAGTACTATAATGAACGCATGAATTAACTGTTCAGCATTTTGCATTGACAGGATGTGCCGTAATTTAGATATATTTTTAAGATGGTAGAATGCAGTTTTACAGATGTTAGAAACGTGGCTTTCAAATGAAAGATTGGTATCAAAGAGCACACCCAGGTTCCTAACTGACGACGAGGACTTGACAGAGCAGCCATCGAGTGTTAGAGTTTTTTTGTCCAATAATTAAAAATTCTGTTTTTTCTGAATTAAGTTGCAGGAAATTACTAGACATCCAATGTTTTATATCAGCTATGCATTCCATTAATCTTGTGAATTGATAAGTTTCATCAGGGCGTGAAGAAATACAGAGCTGAGTATCGTCAGCATAACAATGAAAACTAACGCCATGCTTCCTAATAATATCTCCCAGTGGTAGCATGTACAGGGTGAAGAGCAACGGTCCTAGCACTGAGCCCTGCGGTACTCCATACTGAACTTGTGATTGGTGTGACATCTCTTCATTTACTGCTACAAACTGATAACGGTCAGATAAGTATGATTTAAACCATGCCAATGCAGTTCCACTAATGCCAACATAATTTTCAAGTCTATTCAAAAGAATGTTGTGGTCGATAGTATCGAATGCAGCGCTAAGATCGAGTAACACTAATAGAGAGATACAACCACGATCGGATGATAAGAGTAAATCATTTGTAACTCTGATGAGAGCAGTCTCAGCACTATGATACGGTCTAAATCCTGACTGGAAATCCTCACAGATTAGAAAGAATAGAAAGTCAGCAAATTCTTTGATAAAGTCTGTATTGTGCCCTGGTGGCCTGTATACAGTAACCAGCACAAATGTCAAATGGGATTTATCAATTACACTACATAATGTTACATAAAGCACCAAAACTTCAAAAGAATTATATTTGAAACTAGACTTCTGAGTAATACTGAAGATATTATTATAAATGACAGCAACCCCTCCCCATTTACCTTTCAGACGCGGCTCGTGTTTATAACAATAATCTTGTGGGGTGGACTCCATTTAAAGTAATGTAGTCGTCAGGTTTTAGCCAGGTTTCTGTCAAACACAGCACATCTAGATTATTATCTGTAATCATATCATTAACAATAAGTGCTTTTGGGGAAAGGGATCGAATATTCAGCAACCCGAGCTTTATCATTTGATCATCTGTATTATATCTGTTGTTTATTTGTTGGACATCAATTAAGTTTTTACTGTTGAATGGTCTTGATGTTTTTTTGTATTTACTAATTCGGGGAACAGACACAGTCTCTATGTGATAATATCTAGGTGAAAGAGTCTCTATGTGTTGGGATTTATCTGACTTCTGTAATAGGAGACAGCTAGCAGACGGTCGGGTAAGCCAGTTCGTCTGCTTCCTGACCTGGGCCCCAGTAAGTCAAGGTTTTAGCTCTAAGACTATATGCCAAATTACTAGAGAGAAGAGCAGCACCACTCCAAGAAGGATGGATGCCGTCCCTCTTCAACAGGTCAGGTCTGTCCCAAAAGCTTTTCCAATTGTCTATGAACCCTATGTTATTTTGCGGACACCACTTAGACAACCAGCCATTGAGTGATGATAGTCTGCTAAGTATCTCACCACTCCTTTTAACAGGGAGCGGACCAGAACAAAAAACTGCATCTGCCATCGTACTTGCGAGTTCACACACCTCTTTAATGTTAATTTTGGTGATCTCCGACTGGCAAAGTCGAACATCTTTAGTGCCGATGTGAATAATAATGTTAGAAAATTTACGATTAGCTTTAGCCAGCACTTTTAAATTTGCTTTGATGTCAGGCACTCTGGCTCCCGGTAAACATGTGACTATGGTGGCTGGTGTCTCTATTTTCATGTTCCGTGTAATAGAATCACCAATAACTAGGGCGTGTGATAACGTGTGATAGTGATTTAGGTTAAAAGCTAGTGATGTCAGATTTAATGTGGTAGGCAATGTTAGACAATATATGAAGATGAGTAAGTTATAATTAGCAGTTTAAGCAACAGAGAATTATATAAAATAAAAATCCCAAAAGAGCAGAGCAAAGCAGAGCAGGTTTATCAGGATAAACATCGATACACTGACATTGCACTGCACTTTCTGTTCTCGTTGTTACTGTGTAACAACCTGTTATAAACCTGTTTGCACATTATACTCTTTATACATTTGTTAACCACATATTTATAAGTCTACAGTTTACTCACTGCACAGTCTACTTCAATTATTTTATTCCACTTTATTCTTATTTTTTTTTTTTTTTCTCTTGACTTGATTATTTATAATTCTACAGATATAGACATATATATATATAGATAGATATATATATATATATATATATATATATATATATATATATATATATATATATATATATATATATATATATATATATATACTTTTTTATCCTATTTCTATATAATTTCCTCCTTGTGTTTTTAACTGTGAATTTGCACTGTCCATGAGAGCGGACCTGTTTACATTTCACTGCCGGTTGTATATTCTGTATATAACTGTGTATGTGACAAATAAGATTCAAGATTCAAGATTCAAGAGTTTTATTTGTCACATACACAGTTATATACAGAATATACAACCGGCAGTGAAATGTAAACAGGTCCGCTCCATGGACAGTGCAAATTCACAGTTAAAAACACAAGGAAGAAATTATAATAGAAATAGGATATAAAAAAAGTACTATCTATATATATATATATATATATGTCTATATCTGTAGAATTATAAATAATCAAGTCAGAGAGAAAAAAAGGTAACAAATAAGGATAAAGTGGAATAAAATAATTGAAGTAGACTTTGCAGTGAGTAAACTGTAGACTTATAAATATGTGGTTAAATAAATGTATAAAGAGTATAATGTGCAAACAGGTTTATAACAGGTTGTTACACAGCAACAACGAGAACAGAAAGTGCAGTGCAATGTCAGTGTATCGATGTTTATCCTGGACGTGAAGTCACGTGATGTTAAGTGACTGAGTTCAGGAGTCTGATGGCCTGGGGAAGAAGCTCCTCCTGAGTCTCTCAGTTTTGGCCATCAGGCTTCGGAAGCGCTACCAGATGGTAGCAGCGTGAAATGAGGGTTTGCAGGGTGATTAGAGTCCTTGATGATCTTGGTAGCTCTACCTTTGCAGCGTTTGGTGTAGACGTCCTGCAGAGACGGAGAGCTGACCTGAGATACGCTCGGATAAGCGCACTACTACTCTTTGCAGGGCTTTGCGGTCATGACTGGTGCTGTTCCCATACCACGCTGTGATGCACTGAGTTAAAACACTTTCTATCGCCCCTAAATAGAAAGTTTTCAGGATAGCTGGTGAAACCCTGAATTTCCTCAGCTGGCGCAGGTGGTACAGTCTTTGCCTGGCTTTTTCACCTGTGTCTGAATGTGAGCAGTCCAGGTCAGGTCCTCGGAGATGTTTACTCCCAGGTACTTGAAGCTGCTCACTCTCTCTACTGGTGACCCGCTGATCATGAGGGGGAGTATGTCCGTTGCTGTCTCTTCCTGAAGTCCACAATCATTTCTTTGGTCTTGCCAACATTCAGAGAGAGACAGTTGTCCTGGCACCATGATGTTAGATGCTCCACCTCGTCCAAGTATGCCGTCTCATTGTTGTTGGAAATGAGGCCCAGGACAACAGTATCATCAGCAAATTTGATGATAGAGGTGGAGCTGTGTGTGGACAAACAGTCATGCGTGTAGAGAGAGTAGAGCAGGGGCTCAGGACACAGCCCTGTGGAGCTCCCACACTCAGGGTGATGGAGGTGGAGGTGGACTGGCCTATTCTCACCACCTGAGGCCTGCCAGTGAGGAAGTCCTCAATCCAGTGGCAGAGAGAAGGATTCAGGCCGATATCCAGGAGTTTGGAGGTTAGCTTGGTGGGAACTATGGTGTTAAAGGCTGAGCTATAGTCAATAAATAGCAGTCTTACGTAGTTCCCACTTTTGCTGTCGATGTGAGTGAGGGAGGAGTGGAGGACATGAGAGATGGCATCTTCAGTCGATCTATTGGGACGATAGGCAAACTGAAGAGGGTCCAAAGTGTCAGGAATGAAGGCGCAAATGGTGTTTTTAATGAGTCTCTCAAAGACCTTCATGACTATAGACGTGAGAGCCACTGGACGATAGTCATTTAGGCAAGAGGGTTTACTGTTCTTAGGGACAGGGATGATGGTGGATTTTTTGAAGGAGGTGGGGACCACAGATGTAGCGAGGGACTCATTAAAGATAGATGTAAACAACCCGGCGAGCTGATCAGCACAGGACCGCAGAACATGACCTGAGATACCATCTGGCCCGGCAGCTTTCCTGACGTCCACACGCTTGAGTGCTCTCCGAACTTCATCCTCTGAGACAGAGATCACGTGATTGTTGCTGCTCTGAGTAATTCCTCTGACGCGCCACTTGGCGGAGTCGCGTTGCCGCGTTACAGTCAAAGCGAGCATAGAAAGAGTTTAACTCGTTCACGAGCAACGGATCAGCGCTTGCCTCTGCAGAGGATTTAGATCCAAAAGAGCAGATGGACCTCAGACCTTGCCACATGCGCCGCGAGTCGTTGAGTTGGAAATGAGACTCCACTCGGTCTTTATAACGGAGTTTTGCGGCTTTAACTGCTCGTCTGAGAGCATAGCAGGACGATCTGTATTCATTCATATTCCCTGAATGGAGACTGGCGTTGTAAGCAGCAGTGCGTAGCGTTCACTGCCGCTGGATTGAATTGTCCACCCACGGTTTCTGATTTGAGAAGGACGTTATTGTTATTGTTTGCGTGGCTTGCTCTGTAAGCGTGTTGATGAAGCAAAGCGCCACGCCTGTGAACTCGCTTACGCCAGCTGAACTCGCCGAACATGTCCCAATCCACATCGCCCAGAGCTGCCTGTAGCGCGGACTCTGAGTGGGGTGACCAACGCTTAACTTCCGCCTCACCGGGGTTCCTGGAGGAGCTTTTGTTTGTATTCGGGAGTGAGGAAAATGGCGGCATGATCCGATTTGCCAAGCGCTGGAAGTGACCGCGCTTTATAGGCGTTCTTAAACGGAGAGTAGCAGTGATCCAGTGTGTTTGCTCCTCGTGTGGGGCAGGAGGCGTGCTGGTGAAAGTTTGGCAGGACTTTCTTTAGGTTTGCTTTGTTAAAATCGCCCGCGACAATGAATGCCGCGTCGGGATGTTGGTTTATGACGCCGCTGGCAACATCATGAAGGCCAGATAAAGCCAGCGCTGTGTCTGCCTGCGGTGTAAACGGCGGTCGCGACAACCGCAGAAAACTCCCTAGGCAGATAGAATGGGCGGCAAATGATTGTTAAATGTTCCAGATGAGGTGAGCAGGACCGCGAGAGAATGGTGATGTTCCTGGGATCGCACCATTTCTTGTTGATCATGAAACACACTCCACCGCCTTTGGATTTACCGGCCTCGGCTGTTCTGTCCATCCGAAAAACAGAGAAGTTCTCCGACGGCGTCACAGCTGTGTCCGGGACCGCGGGCGTGAGCCATGTTTCAGACAAACAATAGATATTACAGTCTCTCATGTCCCGTTGAAAACTTATTCTGGCTCTAAGATCGTCCATCTTATTATCCAAGGATTGAACATTTGCTAGAAGAATGCTCGGGAGAGGAGGTCTGAATGCCCTTTTCCTCAGTCTGTTACGGATACCAGCGCGTTTCCCACGGTGTTTCTTGATTCTTCGCTGTCGGCTCTGTCCATTGTTCAACTCGCCGTTGCGAAGAATCTCAGATGGCCACAGAGGATCGGCGAAAGTGTCCTGAAACAGTCCAGTGTAGAGGTAACCAATGTCCAAAAGAGTTTTGCTGTCATAGTAGATCAATGCAGATGATAAGTTTGTAAAAATTGAGAGTAAAAGAAAGTAAAATAGTAAATAAAAGCACAGTCTTCGCGGAGCGACCTGAACGGCGACCGAACACGGCGGCGCCATTTGAGATCTGCGGCGCCATTTGAGATCTGCGGCGCCATTTGAGATCTGAAATAAAACTCTTGAATCTTGAATCTTGAGCACATGCCACACTTGTATACATGATGTCACTTCCTTGCATTTCCAAAGCACTGACTGTCAACTTACCACACCTATGAGTCAATCTGTTAAACACAGCCATCAGGTACACATAATTGCTAAATTGTAGATGCACCAATCAGGTTTAAGCACTATAAAAATGCAGCAGGTAGGTTCACCTGCCTGCAACCAAAATGGAAGGAGTCAGAGGAGGAGTCAGAGGAGGAGGAGTCAGAGGAGGAGGAAGACCTGAAGCAGGAGGAGAATGTGCACAAAGAAGAAGAGGACCTTGAGGAACTTGTCAAATGACATTCATGCAACACTAGTGGACCATGTTCAACCTCACAAAAGCAAGAAGGAGAGGCAGAAATATCATTGGTGGGTAATATCAATATGGGGGTAACATCACCCTTTGTGCTGCCATTTCACAGCATGGGGTTCTCCTCCGTCATGCCAAAATGGGCCCTTACAATACACCTCACATTCTCACATTTTTGGACTGATTGCACCACATCGTCACAGCAGGTAATGAAATGCACCAGATACAATACACTGTGATCTGGGACAATGTGTCATTCCACCGCGCTGCGGTCCAGAACTGCTTTCAACACCATCCACAGTTGACCTTCCACCATACTCTCCATTTCTAAACCCTATCATGGCGGTGGAAGGTTTCCAATCTCCAGCCCCAGGCTCAGGTACCCCTCATTCAGGCCATGGAGGACGCATGTGACCAAGTCGATGCCGCAGCTGTGCAAGGATGGATTCAACATTCAAGATGGTTCTTCCCGCGTTGTCTTGCTGGTTGTCTGTAACTGGTGTAATCACAAGAGGTCATTTCGATTCATAAACCTCTCAGCACACCTAAAAAAGTGTGTGAGTGTGTGAGAGAGATAGAAGAGAGAGAGAGAGAGAGAGAGAGAGAGAGAGAGAGAGAGTGTGTGTGTGTGTCCTGGTAAACCCTACCTAATGGGGACAAAATGTCCCCACAAAGATGGCAATATCTGAAATCCTTATCCTTGTGGGGACATTCTTTGGTCCCCATGAGGAAAACATCTTATAAATCATACTAAGTGATGTTTTGTGAAAATGTAAAAATGCAGAATGTTTCCTGTGATGGGTAGGTTTAGGGGCAGTGTGTGTGTGTGTGTGTGTGATGGGTAGGTTTAGGGGTAGTGTGTGTGTGTGTGTGTGTGTGAGAGAGAGTGTTTTTGTGTGTGTGTGTGTGTGCGTGTGCGTGAATGAGTGTGTGTTTGTGTGTATTTGTGTGATTGTGTGAGTTTGTGTGTGTGAGAGTGAGTGTGTGTGAGTATCTGTGTGTGTGCATGTGTGTGTGTGTGAGTGAATGAGTGACTGTGTGTATGTGAGAGAGAAAGTGTGTGTCTGTGTGCGTGCATGTGTGTGTTTGTGAGAGAGAGTGTATGTGTGTGTGTGTGTGTGAGTGTGTGTTTCTGAGGTGTGTGTGTGAGTGTGAGTAGGATCTACACTAAAACCTAAACTTGGCTAATTGATAGTGTTAAAAGCAAACGTGAGATTAAAACGCATTTGCTGAAGCTGCTTCTACAAGTCTTTGAGCTCTTTTATCGTGACTTGTGTTTCACTCGAGCGCTTCACATCACAAGAGCAATGCTGTATCAGGTGAGCGACCAAACAAGTTTACTACATCAGAAAAGCCAAACATATGAAGCTGGTTATGTGAAGTGTTGTGAGGTCATAACATGATATGGTGAAAGGAACCACACAAAAATAAGTCTTTATTAATCGTTGATCTGCCCCTGTAAAGAAGCTCACACACCCAGTCATAAGAGACGGATTGAATGAGAGGAAACAGTAGATAAAAAGCTAAATAATGAAGTTGAACCTTGTGAAACACAGACACCCAACCCCCATCCCCACTTCCTGTGTCATATCATTAATTTCCAGACAAACCTGAGAGAATGCAAACGTCTTTTCTCACCTCTCAATTGTTCGAGGTAATGTCACACAGTTAACTGCCAGGCCCGTTCGCTGATTAAAACGAATTAATATTTACATTATTCAGTATTCGAGGACTTGATAATTATTGCAGGTTTTCCAAAAGACTTTGCAAATGGAGGGCTACACTAATGCTGTATTGTGTAAGTTATACTGAAGTGACAAACACTGCACATTGAGAGAGCTCTCTCCACTTGCATGTAATTCACTACAAATATTACAGATTATCCCTTCTCCAGAAGTCATGGCTTTATGAAATGCTTCATATCCACTAATCATCCAAGGACAGAGTGCAAACAGAGTATCACATTTGGCAGATGCTTTCATACAAAGCGATTTATACTCACCTAAAGGATTATTAGGAACACCTGTTCAATTTCTCATTATTGCCATTATCTAATCAACCAATCACATGGCAGTTGCTTCAATGCATTTAGGGGTGTGATCCTGGTCAAGACAATCTCCTGAACTCCAAACTGAATATCAGAATGGGAAAGAAAGGTGATTTAAGCAATTTTGAGCGTGGCATGGTTGTTGGTGCCAGACAGGCCGGTCTGAGTATTTCACAATCTGCTCAGTTACTGGGATTTTCACGCACAACCATTTCTAGGGTTTACAAAGAATGGTGTGAAAAGGGAAAAACATCCAGTATGCGGCAGTCCTGTGGGTGAAAACGCCTTGTTGATGCTAGAGGTCAGAGGAGAATGGGCCGACTGATTCAAGCTGATAGAAGAGCAACTTTGACTGAAATAACCACTCGTTATAACCGAGGTATGCAGCAAAGCATTTGTGAAGCCACAACACGCACAACCTTGAGGCGGATGGGCCACAACAGCAGAAGACCCCACCGGGTACCACTCATCTCCACTACAAATAGGAAAAAGAGGCTACAATTTGCACGAGCTCACCAAAATTGGACAGTTGAAGACTGGAAAAATGTTGCCTGGTCTGATGAGTCTTGATTTCTGTTGAGACATTCAGATGTTAGAGTCAGAATTTGGCGTAAACAGAATGAGAACATGGATCCATCATGCTTTGTTACCACTGTGCAGGCTGGTGGTGGTGTAATGGTGTGGGGGATGTTTTCTTGGCACACTTTAGGCCCCTTAGTGCCAACTGGGCATCGTTTAAATGCCACGGCCTACCTGAGCATTGTTTCTGACCATGTCCATCCCTTTATGACCACCATGTACCCATTCTCTGATGGCTACTTCCACCAGGATAATGCACCATGTCACAAAGCTCGAATCGTTTCAAATTGGTTTCTTGAACATGACAATGAGTTCACTGTACTAAAATGGCCCCACAGTCACCAGATCTCAACCCAATAGAGCATCTTTGGGATGTGGTGGAACGGGAGCTTCGTGCCCTGGATGTGCATCCCACAAATCTCCATCAACTGCAAGATGCTATCCTATCAATATGGGCCAACATTTCTAAAGAATGCTTTCAGCACTTTGTTGAATCAATGCCATGTAGAATTAAGGCAGTTCTGAAGGCGAAAGGGGGTCAAACACAGTTATAGTATGGTGTTCCTAATAATCCTTTAGGTGAGTGTATAATGCATTCATGCTACTGTACATGTTTGATTAGTTCCCTGGTAATTAAAGGCTTGACCATGGGAATATTATAACTTCATGTTGCATGAATCAGTAACCAAAATTGGGTAGCACTTTATTTTACAGTCGGGTTCCCCATGCACATAGTACTATAGTAATTGCAATAACGGGTACTAACCCTGAACCTACTAACCTTAACCCTAATCCATGTAGTTCCCTTATATTACTTTCTTACCCTCTATAGTACTTTCTTAGGTAAGTACTCTAAGTACACATAAGTGCATGTACTGTACAACTGAGTGCAACCCAAAAGTGTACAATGGAAATCTCAGAATTCTGATACCTTTATTTTTTTCTGAGAATAAAATCATTGAACATTATATTTATAAGCCATCATATATTAACCATCATATATTATGCGTGTGAGTTCTCAATGTATTTTTAAACATTTTAAAGAACACTGAATATGAGTGCAACATGCAAAATCATGCTAACAACATTCCAATTAATGCTAAAACATGTTAGCAAAATGCTAAATCATGCTAAAACATGTTATCAGCATGCTAAGTCTTGCAAGCAAAATGTTAAATCATTTGTGCTAACAACATGCTAAAATATGCTAGTGACATGCTAAATCATGTTTAAACATGTTAACAACATCATGCTAGCAATATGCTAGCAACAGTTGTGCTTATAACATGCTAAATCATGCTAGCAACATGCTCATTCATGTTAACAACATGTTATCAACATGCTAATTCTAAATCTATCTATATAATGGATTTTAAAAAAACTTTTAAAACTTCTTAATACTTTCTGGCTAGGCTTTCTCAAGCCAGCTTAAAGTTTGTATACAAACTTTTTTATCTAGTTATAAAGTCTTACCCAACTGTTCATTGTCACTTCATGTTAGCTCAGGTCCATTCAATAATATTAACCTCTTATACAACTTTTAATTTAAATAATGAATAACAAAATGTTGAAATTGAAATGAACTAATAGAAGTAGGCTATGTGTCATTGTTAGTTGAAGTTAATAAATGGAACCTAATTGTAAAATTTTTCCCAGTTGTCACATTTAGCTTATTCTTTTTGATTCGTGTTTTCACTAAAGCAATGTATTTAGCATGCTATTAAAACATAAGCAGTGCTGCTTATTCCCCAGTCAAGCAAATGTCAAGCTATCCTCGTGTGACTGGAAACGGCCGCGCGGATGAACTGACGTGCTTTATTAAGGACTTTGGTTTGGGGCGTTCAGTGCAAACACAAACACAAAGTGGATCTGCAGTTTCAACAACCCAGGTAAAGAGAGTCACTGTGTTATAAGTGCACAGCATACTTGACTTTACTCAGGTAATGAAGATGTTGACAGATCTCATTGGGCTCTGTTGACTTAGAGCAAAACAGGTACTTGGAGCACTTTGTCGATGGACAAAGAGCAACACGAGACGCTGTATTCATCACACACGCTCAGCCTTTCTGTGGATGTGGACAAAAGGTGGAGGATTTTTAACTGCAGCCCATTGTGATCCCGTACACATCGCTGGAACACCTGGCTCATTTAAATCAGCAGCTTTAGTTTTATACTTTTAATGATGATAATTAATACAATTCTGATATCAGAGCAACTCGCTTGTCTCTGCGTACATAACATGCCACGGTAGACTTTAAAGGAATAGTTCAGAGGACAGCTCAATCGAACAGTATTTGCAGAATAATGTTAATGTTAATTGGTCCCTCCTTTTCTTTAAAAAGACCAAAGATCTGGTTAGGCACTTGCAGTTGAAGTGAATAGGGCCAATTTTTTAAAGGCAGCGGCTATTGAAAATAACACATTTTCTTAGTGATAGATGATATTTAAACTAAGTGCAAATAGCTGTAGATGCTGTTTACTAAGTGAAAATAGTGATATATTCTATTTACATCATGTAAAAGTAGTTATTTGCAATAGGTGTAAAAATTAGCAGTTCTTTGTCAAAATAAAGTACAAATAGCATCTAATTACTATTTACACATATTGCAGATACATACTATTTGCACCTCAGTGTTGTTGTACATTAACAGGATGCAATAATAACATATTGTAAATAATCATATTTATTAAAATTATTAAATGGATGCCGCCTTAATTTGACAATAAAAGTCCTCCGTACAGCACTTTTTTTCCATTTTTAGAACATTTTCTTCATTTTTATTGAAAATGCCTTTCCTATCTGATATGTGATGGGAAATGGGAGAAGAGCGAGCTTGGCAAAAGGCGGATTCGAACCCGGGTCGATCGCGTCAAAAGCTTATTCCATAAGCCTTACGCTGTACTGACTACACCATTGAAGATGGTGATAAATATGCGTCTTTTTTAAACTTGTTTGGGCTAACCAGGCATTGTTAGGCAGAGCCAACAAGGCACACTTTTTGCACTTTTTAAATGTAAAAATATTCACTCTTGCAACAGTTAAGACCTGGTCACACCAAGAACGATAACTATAAAGATGACTATATTAGACAATATCGTTCTGTTTATTCTAAGCATGTGCTTGTCTGTCACTTTACAGCAATACAGCAAACTTTACAGCAACGCATTACAGCAATGTTTTTATCGTTCATCAGCTGGATAAAATCATTCTGCATTATAGCTGTGGTGTGAACTCTGCTATTCTTTAATATTGAGAACTATATCTTTATCTTTACCTATCATTTTAGGTGCGAACAGGCCATAACAAGAAGGGCCTAAAACTTACTTTTTGCCACACCTGCCAATGGCCGATGACGTAAGAAAATTTACCAGCCAATAGATATTAATCCTTATTACCCCATGTCCTAACTAGACGTGATCTGATAAGATACCAGCGTCAAGCTATTTGTCTGTCCGCACCAGATGTGACGCGGCTATGAGATGTGACAAAATCAATCAAAAACCACAGCCAATCAGAACAGCGTGTGGGCGGGCTCTCGCGGGAAGTGTACGGCATCCGAGATTAATCTTAACGGCACTCGCAAGGAAATGGATAAGTACATAATCAAATTCACAAGTATTGCTCCATTTAAACATTACTAAAAATACATACTGAGCTACTAAAACAAAATTTGTCATAGAATAAACTTGTTTGTTTACAGTTTGAACGTTCTTGTTTCCTTCTGTTTAATTTCAAGGTCTGAGGTGAATTATCCATTGTTGCTTTTAGTACGACTACGTTACAAACCTACATGATATTCACAGTCACATTACACACTTTTAACATTAAATAAAGCACATAAACATTACCTGAGATTATCATTGCCATGTTTTGTGTTGTTATTTCAGCCATGATTCAAGTAACGAACGCAGATTCAAGTAACGAATTGAGTTCCCTTTCACGTCTTCTTGCGCTTGAATATTTAAACAGATAAGGCTTAAACTTTGGTCATGATGCAGCACTGATCCATCATCTGCCTCATTTATAAAACGTGCATATGCACAGATATGATAGAGTGTGCGTATTCAAAAATACATTAAAAAAGCATATTTATAAAAACGGTCATTGAAGCCACATCAGGGTCTAAGCAGGCGTACACACTTTTCCTTGTGGCAGACAGTTGGAGAACTGCAGGTATTCGTAAATCTAAGCAATTCTTGCCAAACGCCATTCTCAAGTAAAACATTTGGATGTTGACTGGTGCTCTTTTATATGCTAATGACATTAATTAGGCGGAGATCTGAAACCATTCAGCTGCACACAAATTTCACATCTGGAAGAGAGGTGTACACATGTACATGTTTTATTTATTTTTTTGTGCCTACAATCTAAGGCCACATCCACACGAAGCCAGAGCTTTCCCTATCCAATCTTTTTCCCCTTCGTCTCAATAAATAACTGCGTAAACACGAAACCACTGAAACCGACTCACATGTAGTACACATGCCAGGCCAGTATGTGACTCTGTAATTTTGCCAAAGAAATACACAAAAAACAGAGAAGAAGAGTTGTGGTTAGAAGGGGAACAGCAACGGTGAGTCAAAATCCATCTGGATCCGTCTGGACGAAATGCTGAGACGATACGACATTTTTACGTATACAGCTAACCACATCTCCGTGTGGATGGTGCCCCCCAAAAAATAAAATAAATAAATTGGGTTAAAAATGGACAAACCCAGCTGTTGGGTTAAATTTTTAACCCAATGTTTGTGTTTGTCCATATTTGACCCAAAATTGGGTTAAAACAACCCAGCATTTTTTTGAGTGTACGTTGGTTCTTTTAATCACAGGTACGCATTGATCGTAAAATCAAAGGTAGGACAGTTTCTGTGCAACATTTTATAAATGGCTATTAAAAGAGATGCTACCAGAGGTCATAGATCCTCTTCTTAATATCATTAACTCATCTTTGTCATTAGGATATGCACCGAAAACTTTTAAGTTGGCTATTATCAAACCACTTATTAAAAAACCTCAACTTGATCCTACAGAATTAGTCAATTACAGGCCGATCTCAGATCTACCCTTTCTGTCAAAAATACTGGAAAAGGCAGTGTCCTCACAATTATGTTCCTTTTTAGAAAGAAATGTTATCTGTGAGGATTTCCAGTCAGGATTTAGACCGTATCATAGTACTGAGACTGCTCTCATCAGAGTTACAAATGATTTACTCTTATCATCCGATCGTGGTTGTATCTCTCTATTAGTGTTACTCGATCTTAGCGCTGCATTCGATACTATCGACCACAACATTCTTTTGAATAGACTCCAAAATTATGTTGGCATTAGCGGAATTGCATTGGCATGGTTTAAATCGTACTTATCTGACCGTTATCAGTTTGTAGCAGTAAATGAAGAGATGTCACACCGATCACAAGTTCAGTATGGAGTACCGCAGGGCTCAGTGCTAGGACCATTGCTCTTCACCCTGTACATGCTACCACTGGGAGATATCATTAGGAAGCATGGCATTAGTTTTCACTGTTATGCTGACGATACTCAGCTCTTTATTTCTTCACGCCCTGATGAAACTTACCAATTCACAAGATTAACGGAATGCATAGCTGATATAAAACATTGGATGTCTAGTAATTTCCTGCAACTTAATTCAGAAAAAAAATAATTTTTAATTATTGGACAAAAACTCTGCAAGTAGTATACCTAGAATACTGTTTAATGCTCGATGGCTGCTCTGTCAAGTCCTCGTCGTCAGTTAGGAACCTGGGTGTGCTCTTTGATACCAATCTTTCATTTGAAAGCCACGTTTCTAAACTGCATTCTACCATCTTAAAAATATATCTAAATTACGGCACATCCTTTCAATGCAAAATGCTGAACAGTTAATTCATGCGTTCATGACCTCAAGGCTAGATTATTGTAATACTTTACTGGGTGGTTGCCCTGCTCGCTTAATAAACAAACTCCAGCTGGTCCAAAACGCAGCAGCTCGAGCTCTTACTAGAACAAGGAAGTATAACCATATTAGCCCGGGTCTGTCAACACTGCACTGGCTCCCTATAAAACATTGTATACATTTTAAAATCTTGCTTATTACTTGCAAAGCACTAAATGGTTTAGCTCCCCAGTACTTGAGAGAACTCTTAACGCATTATACTCCATCACGTCTATTGCGGTCTCAAAACTCTGGCCAGTTGATAATACCTAGAATATCAAAATCAACTGCAGGCGGTCGATCCTTTTCCTATTTAGCGCCTAAACTCTGGAACAGTCTTCCTAGCATTGTTCAGGAAGCAGACACACTCTGTCAGTTTAAATCTAGACTAAAAACGCATCTCTTTACTATGGCTTACACATAAAACATTATCAGTCTCTATTATTCAAATCAGTAAATGATTGTTAGGCTGCATTAACTAGGTCAGCCAGAACTGGGAACACTTCCCATAACACCTGATGTACTCGTTACATCATAAGAAGAATGGCATCTACGCTAATGTTAGTCTCTCTGTTTATCCTGAGGTTTACTGCAGTCAGCCGGATCCGGGCCGTATCCAGATCAGATGGACCTGCGCCTGGACATGACCAATGCATCCCTGAAATGTCTGCAGAGAGCGTGTCAAATAAACTCCCCCTATAAATGCCGCATTGACACAACATCCTCATTAAACCTGCCTCCGGCGTGACGACTCCAATCTTTCGAATAACCTAACGAATATCTATTTACCTAATATGAATTAAGACCTGCAATGTTGCCAGAATCATAATCATACACTGTTTGTTGGTCGGCCAGAGGAGAACTGGCACCCCGACTGAGCCTGGTTTCTCCCAAGGTTTTTTTTCTCCATTCTGACCCTGAAGGAGTTTTGGTTCCTTGCCACCATTGCCTCTGGCTTTAGGCTTGCTCAGTTGGGGACACCTAAATCTCATCTATATTACCGATCTGCCCGCATTGACACTATATGATACTTGAAATTAGCTGGATAACATCACTGTTTCACCAGAACGGCTGTACAAATTCTGTTGCATTATTTTCCTGTTAACAATGTGAAGCTGCTTTGAAACAACTGGACTTGTTAAAAGCGCTATATAAATAAAGGTGATTTGATTTGATTTGATTTGATTTGATTTGATTTGATTTGATTTGAAATGAGGCCCATGTTGTCACAATTTTGCATTGTTAGGATCCATAAACATTTTACGGCCAACTTGCGATTGACATCGTTTCATAATATACTGTAACTATGACGATTGGCGAGGGTTAATTTTAAAAAGGTAAAGGTAAAAAGGCATAAACAATATGCACGTTAACTCGATTTTAGTGAGGAAATAATCACTCATTAACCTTGTCTGTGTAAAGTTATATCCAGTTTTACAACTTTGTCACCATGGCAATGCAATGTCATAAAAGATTGTCAATGTGATTATTTAAACAGCTTTACAGCTCGAAAAACATGTTTTAACAGACCACTTTTATAAAATGATATGCTTCACCTTTCTGTGATTTTTAAATCCCCCCCAAAATATGCCACATTCACTTCCAGTGTAAGAGCCTCATCCTTGATTTTAAAGAAATTGAAGGATCTAAAGAAAATGAAAGACACATTATTTTAGGAAAGTTTGACAGGTTTGGAACAACATGAGTAAATGATTAAATGATTAAATGTTTATTTTTGAGTGACCTTTTATTTTAGGCCTTTCTGATTTTAGAGTCATTCCTGGAAGATGCTTTCGTTGTTCAATTTTCTCATAATCCAAGTGATTCCATAACTTTAAGAAATTCTTTCTCTGTCGTGATTAATCTTGCAATCATTTACTGTATAGTTTGTGAATATTACATATCAAGTTTAATAGTATCAAAATTTAATAAGATCTTTTCATTAGCCTTTTTATAACTGCATAATTAAAGGTAACTTTCACATAACCCAGATAAACAATTTGGATATTAATTAATAGGATGGTAACGTGTGACTTCATGCTGAAAATGGAAATCTCTCAGCTGAGAAATGTCTTTTGAGTCACATGAATGCAGCACTAGATAAGATACCGTCTGCATGACAGCTCACCGTTTGTATTATTGACCCGCCTATGGAATAAACCGGGCTCATTTTTCATTCATTTAACTAATAAGCTAGATGATTTTTCCACAAGATTGCTTTTTAAACAAGTACTGGGCGATTTGTGGAGTCATGAATGTGCATGCACAGCACAGTTTGTGTGCATTGTGAAACAGGCACTGGAGCGATGAAGCGTCATTTTAACAAGAACAAAGAGTACTTCACCTTTTATTTTAGCAGGCAGCTTGTTTACCGGTTTATTCTTCACAAAACTCGCCGTCCTGGTATGTAAATGTGTCTGAGCGCTGTGCACGCAACACAGACTACAATAACAATACTATCACCTGTTTATCATTCGACTCCCTGCGCCATTAACATCATGACCTGTGAATAATCCTCACACATTTCTGTTTCCATGACGACTGCAGCCTCTCCAGCAGAAAACAATCAACTCCGTCACTGTGATTAAGAGAAAGAAGTTGATGAAATGTGAAAAATCACTTTTTTCTCAGGTTTCATTTCTAAAGATACACAAATGCTTGGAATGAAGAACAGAAATAGCTCAGTTTCTGGTTCCTTCTTCTAATCAAACCGCCGCAGTCTCGGTTCCCGACATATGCTTCTTTCATCCGTTCACTTCCGTAGTCTCTGGCTCCGTGATGATTTCTCTGTTGTGATACTCTTTTACTCCTTTTTTTTCTCCCCCAGAAGAAAAGAGTGACTCAAACCTTGCATAATTAGTGGCTGTGACAAATTACAGCAAGACTGTCCTCAAGGGGCCCGAGGAAAAGTCTTACTTAAAAACGACAGATTTGCTCTGTCTTTAATGAGCTTTCCGTCAGAGTCAACAGGCATTGAGGGAATTTTCTACCTTCTGTTTGGTCTCAGTAAAATACTCTATAATTGCGGTAAAGTGCCATTGTACGCAGATTAAGACATCAGATCTGATTAAAGGTAAAAACAGACAGTTGTTCGTTTTCCTGACTGAAACAGATGCTTCGCAAAGCGATACGGATGCAGTGTGTTACAAAGAATACTGTAATAATGAGTTTGATGACAATGTAATATTTCTTAATCATTTGCTATGATTATTTGATAATGAAAAAACAATACTAATTGAATATCACAGGTGCTAAATTAATTTGAAGAGGACCTATTTTGCCCCTTCTTACAAGATGTAATATACACTCACCTAAAGGATTATTAGGAACACCTGTTCAATTTCTCATGAATGCAATTATCTAATCAACCAATCACATGGCAGTTACTTCAATGCATTTAGGGGTGTGGTCCTGGTCAAGACAATCTCCTGAACTCCAAACTGAATGTCAGAATGGGAAAGAAAGGTGATTTAAGCGATTTTGAGCATGGCATGGTTGTTGGTGCCAGACGGGCCGGTCTGAGTATTTCACAATCTGCTCAGTTACTGGGATTTTCACGCACAACCATTTCTAGGGTTTACAAAGAATGGTGTGAAAAGGGAAAAACATCCAGTATGTGGCAGTCCTGTGGGTGAAAACGCCTTGTTGATGCTAGAGGTCAGAGGAGAATGGGCCGACTGATTCAAGCTGATAGAAGAGCAACTTTGACTGAAATAACCACTCGTTACAACCGAGGTATGCAGCAAAGCATTTGTGTAGCCACAACACGCACAACCTTGAGGCGGATGGGCTACAACAGCAGAAGACCCCACCGGGTACCACTCATCTCCACTACAAATAGGAAAAAGAGGCTACAATTTGCACGAGCTCACCAAAATTGGACAGTTGAAGACTGGAAAAATGTTGCCTGGTCTGATGAGTCTCGGTTTCTGTTGAGACATTCAGATGGTAGAGTCAGAATTTGGCGTAAACAGAATGAGAACATGGATCAATCATGCCTTTTTACCACTGTGCAGGCTGGTGGTGGTGGTGTAATGGTGTGGGGGATGTTTTCTTGGCACACTTTAGGCCCCTTAGTGCCAATTGGGCATCGTTTAAATGCCACGGCCTACCTGAGCATTGTTTCTGACCATATCCATCCCTTTATGACCACCATGTACCCATTCTCTGATGGCTACTTCCAGCAGGATAATGCACCATGTCACAAAGCTCGAATCATTTCAAATTGGTTTCTTGAACATGACAATGAGTTCACTGTACTAAAATGGCCCCCACAGTCACCAGATCTCAACCCAATAGAGCATCTTTGGGATGTGGTGGAACAGGAGCTTCGTGCCTTGGATGTGCATCCCACAAATCAACTGCAAGATGCTATCCTATCAATATGGGCCAACATTTCTAAAGAATGCTTTCAGCACCTTGTTGAATCAATGCCACGTAGAATTAAGGCAGTTCTGAAGGCGAAAGGGGGTCAAACACAGTATTAGTATGGTGTTCCTAATAATCCTTTATGTGAGTGTAAGTCTCAGCTCAAAATACCCCACAGATAATTTATTATACCATGTTGTAAATGCCCATTTTTGAGCGGAAGGCTGTTTTTATGTATGCATCTTTAAATGCAAATGAGCTGCTGCTCCGACCTATATCCAGAAGAGGGTGGAGCCTTTACAGCTCATGCTCGTACGTGCTCATTTGGTTTTGATGATCATCTGTATCGTGCTCACGTGACATTGCAGTTCTTCATCATCATGAGAGTTTATGACCTGCAAGTCATATCAGTCTGAACTTCTGATATATGGTTTTCTGAGCGCACATATTAAATATTAATACTAAACTGAGTATTAAACTAAGTTCTCTTCCACGTCTTATTGCACTTAAGCTGCCAAACACACACAAGGTTAAGTAAAAAACACACAGAGGTCACATAAACGCAGTCAGTTATGTCTGTGAACGTAAAGAAATCGCATGTGTGTATTAGATCTGTGTATTAAAGTGACAGCAGTGTAATATACAACACCTACTGCTGTATCTGCTGTTAATATGAATCAAACAACAGAACGGAAAATCACTCACTGCTCTCGACTGAATAACTTATATTTAACTGAATATTGGCTTCAATAAGAATACATTTCTTACTGGCGAGGAGATAAACATGACAGACTGTGTACAGCTCACTGAGGGTGGGGTCTATGCTAATAGGGCGGAGTCTGTCAGCAGTCGTGGGTGGGGCCTGTGACATCACAAAAGCTAGAATCTGTGAATGCTTGTTCTGAGACACTGCTTATGATTTATGGGGATTAAAAAAAGGAGTGGGTGTATTTTACCATTATAGGGTAGTTGTGTACACACACATGCCGACACACATTTATGTTCAAACACCATATAAAAGTGAATTTTGCATAATAGGTCTGCTTTAATATTATATAATATAGATATTTATATGTCCGGCCTAGGAAAATTGACATCTTCATACTTTATTCAAACTATAAAAAATGTGTTATGAGCATATTGTGTAGTTGTGCATTTTTGGCCAAAAAAATGTATTGAGAAATATTAATAACTGATAATGTTGTGTAGTCAATATATGCTTTTTCCTGTGAGCTTTTTTCCATAGTAAAATAAAACTTGTAGCTGTAGTTTGCCCTTTTTGCCAAATAATTTTATAAGTTAAATAAGTTTAGTGTTTTGTTTTTCCTCATATTTAAATTATTTTAAAATATTACCACAACGAAAGAAAAAAAAAAAACTTGCTTTCCTAGCTAAATATCTGAGATTTATTTGGACTGAGATAAACGTTAATAGAATTATTACATTACATTTTCCTAGAGCGTTTATGTCTTTTGATTTGCTTGATTTATCAGATTCAAACAGCAAGAATCAGATTATTGTTTGTTGTTTCAAATATTTCTCTCTTTTATCTACTGGCCAAAACCTGTTTTTACTCACATTAGCTATCTGCCATGCCGAATGTTAATTTTGGACACTAAATATTACCCATGAATATAACTGCAAATGAATTTGCGATGAAAGTGACTGAGATTCTTTGATTTCCACCGGTTCTCTTGAACTCAAGAACTCCTGCTGCAAAACAAAGCTATCAAAGCGCAAACTACTCAACCTTTTCCTCTCGTCGTATTCCTTTGAAGAAGAATCACGCCTTTCTCCTCAGTTGAACGTTGTGTACTTTGTTGTGAATCGTCAAGGATTGTGATTGTGTTAGCAACGTCAATTGTACAATACCGCAGAGAAGGGGCGGACAAGACCCTTTTTAATTACGAGCGCTCTCTCAGGCACTGTCAGGCAGTCGAATGAAAGTCAGAGGACCAACTAACTCACAGTCTTAATGTAATAGATTATGTAACGTCCCCTTGTTCCTCGGTTCTTTCCTCACTCTTTCCCTGTTGATGAGATCTGTTGACATTTGGCTCCCTGGCCTCTTAACTATTGACCGGCTAATTCCATTAAATCATACTTTGAAGTGCTGGGAGAAGAGTTTCTCATCGTTCAAACCCCTCAGAGAGGCTGTGTTAGTGCAGCTCTCACATAAGAGAGAGCTAAAAGTGCAAGCAAATCGGTTTCTTGCACAGAGGACTAACACTGCTTCCAAATCTCAGTGTGTCTTGATTCAGTCTAGGTGTGTCAGCCGAGCAACAACCATTGAGATGAATGTGAATGCTGGCTGATAACTTTCTCAAATGTGATTGGCCACCCTAGATCCCGAAACTATCGCTCTCCCAAGTTAGAAATGTCTTTCAATAGCCCGTTACACCCTGTGTAATCTTTTTTAAATGGCCTATAAATAATACTCTCATGTGCTGAGGTGTCCCTCTGGGTGAAATAAATACATTCAAACTGTATTTTTATTTAGCATATTATTCTTACAAATCAGAAATGTGTTATGTGATGTTTTAGTCAGAGTAAGACGTCACTGTGTTGAATTGGTAATGTTTTACTATGTTGCAGTTTATTAATTGTGTCCCCTGACCTTATATAATTTTGATCATTGATCATTTGTACCATTTAAAGTGAAAATAGTACCAGAACATATTATGTTTTGTTATTTACTTTAAACATGCCATCCAACAATGGCATTTCTGACATTATACCAGCGATATCAATTCAACATGCGTTAGGTGTTTTCAATAATAAAAAAAATAAATAAAAAATATATATATAATTATTATTATATTGTTATGACTATTATATTATAAAGAGAATATAATAATAATAATAATAATAATAATAATAATAATAATAATAATAATGATAAAAGTTTATGCCACTCTTGAAAGAGTTTGAACCCTTCATGGTTTACCTAAAAATTTTATAAAATAAAAATGATAAAACACAGCATTATAGCACATACACACAACAAATATATAAATAATCATCTACTAGTAATCATATATAACTGTAAAAGGTGCCAGTCTGCAATGAAGAAATATATAGTATTTAGAAAATATTTAGACTTGTCGTTCTTGAGCTGGAATGTGGAACTTCTCCTATATTTCTATAGAATTGTGTCATTTGTCTGAACGTAGCCATTAAAGAATTACCCATAATTACACTACAGTGCAGTGTGCTGGACGCTTCAGGCATGGGAGTTGAGGTGTGAACCCTTACAATGAGTTTACCATGTTATTTAAAAGAAGACTGACTCACGTTCATGCTAAGGGCAGTCGACTCCAAACATTGCTCTAATCTTTATTTCTTTTCAAGCATGTTACAAACAAACTGTTGCCAGGAACTAATGATATTACCTCTGAGTACAGCTTTATCTGGGAGAGCCAACAAAGACAAAAGACAAAAAGAAACAAAACCCTGGCAAAATATTCTCTCTAATATACTCTGAGCCTTTACAAACTTTTTTATTTGAATTGATCGCTTTACATTAAATGGTAATATATTCCTGATCACGTAGTACATACCTGTAGCTACTTAGAAAAGATGTCTTTGAAGCTAAAACATAATTCATTACGATTTTAAGTGACATCCATACACAATGGATAAATGTAATATATGTTCGGAATCCATAACTCTGTGCTTCAGTAATATAGCTGACTCATTCTATTGATTATGAAAGAGCAGGTCTGTAAGCCGGCGGCAAGAGCAAAGAAATCAGGCCCTCTGGATCACATTTACACCTGGTATTAACATGTGCTTCATATCTGGATTGTAATGCAATGCTCGTTCAATGTGATCGGATAGAGACTGGATGCATTTACACCTGGCTTTTTTAATGTGTTCAAGTGCTATCCTATTGCAATCTGATTACCGAGATTGCATGTTAATGCAGGTGTACGGGAGGCCATGCTGTCTGACAGATGAGGACATTCATGGGTGTGGACAGTTGGCCAGCACACTGAGAGTAACAGGCAGGGAAGCTGGCACTTCATCAAGCCATCGACCACTGGGAAATCTCAGTGAGAGAAAGAGAGTGCAACAGAAAGATGAATGACTTCATCGAGCCTTCTAAGATATTAAATGCTCTTTTTGTTCTTGGTTTTTCTTCTGAAAACTCTTAGGAGCTGCTTTAGATATTCACAACCAACAGTTGTTTCTCATAAATAACAGATACACGCTGCTGTGAGTATGTAAGATCTGCATCTGCTGCTGCATAAATAGACAAACAATGAATCCCTTATCAGATCTAGGCAGGTGGAGCTGGGGAGGTGGAGGAGTTCAGAGGAACTTACAGCAAACACTGAATCAGAACATTTAAATGTTGAGCAAGCAATCTCAATGGCTGACTTTTCTTTTAATCCAATTCACTAGAAACAATTTCAATTAACCTCACAAATGTGCTAAAATTACCATAAACACACTCCTAAACCTTTTGAAAAACCAATGCTGTTATAGCTGCAAAGGGTGGGCCAATTAAAGTTTATGTGCATGTAACGGAAGGTGTCCCAAAACATTTGGCAATATAGTGTATGAAGTAAGATGGAGCCAAAATATTAGCAATGGAAATCTGTCTCAGAATCCTCAAAATAGCATTTCATAGCACGCATGCACACACTGAGAGAAAATACCTTACAGGAAAATGGGAAATGCAATGAGAGAAGCAAAATATGCAAGCAGGAGTCATCAAAACCACTGGCCTTTCAGCATGACTCATGTCCTGACGTATCAGGAGAACATATTGCTCATGTGTGAGGATATTTATACCCAGTTAATCATACAGTAGAGGAGCTTACATGGACTTTTGTGATGCACAATCATAAAGGCAGGACCATAAGGGGGAAAAAAATGTGCTTTAAAATGAATAGTGATAACATGTTTGTGGTGCAACTGGCAATTAACTGTCAGGTGTGGATTGCGGTTAGCTTGCTAAATTGAATAGCGGGAAATTACAATTTTCATGTTGGAATAGGATAAATCATTGGCCCGGAGGCGGATGAGAACAAAAATAGAATTTCAGTATTCCTACCCATTTATGTTTTATCAGTCAAGAGATAAAGCATTTAAAAGGTGCACCTTTAACGCAGTCATTCACCTCCCAGCGCTTGCTTAGGAGTGTGTGATAAAAAGGTTATTGAGTAATTCATACTAATGCACTGAGGCCTCCGTCATGACAATGGTCATATTGAGGATGTGTAAATTCAATTTATAAAGCGCAATCCTCTTCCAAAGATAGCTGCAGCCATATCCACACACAATAGCAAAATGGGTGCTATCAAACCACCCGTTGGGAGGAATCCACACACATGCACACACTATTGTGAATAAAACATCCTGGGCATTGCAGATGGAGGACAGCATGCTTTCATTATGTGGCCACCCCAAGTGACACCATGGCGCTTGAATCTTCCCCCCTCTCCTTTTTTTCACTCCAATCTCTCCACTTCCTCCCTGGCTTGACCCAGAATACATAACAGGCCCTCAGGAGCGACTGTCAGTCTGCCTGTGCAAATAGCATCTCCCTCCTGCTCACGCAGAGAAGCCCACCACGTTTTCCCTTAAAAAAAGTGGAGGAAGAGTGGAGAACGGATGCTATGCAGAGCACTGCAGGGAAGATCTCACCTCTCATGCATCCCAGGATCGGCTGAAACGACACACACCAGGACCTCTATGCTTTCCAAACTTTGAAAGGAATACATTTTTGGATGCGAGTGTCGGAATTTCATTGCTTATTTGCCGAGCAGCTGGTGTTCAGTGAGAGATCCAAAAATGAAGGGGTTTAGATTTGATGAAAAATTCTACTTAATTTAATTCACTGAATTGCTTTCTTGATACAGACCTTTCCAAACATAAAGTACAAATCAAGTGTCAAATTATTAGGCTACATCCTTAAATGTACTGTTCAAAAGTGTGCCGTCAGTAAAATGTTTTAATGAACCTTCAGAAATCATTCTAATATGCTGATCTGGTGTTCAGGAAACATATTTTATTATTATTATTATTATTATTATTATTATTATTATTATTATCACATTTGAAAATAATTCCTTTGAAGAAAAGAAAGTTAAATAGCAAAATTTGAAATAGAAATATGTAATATATTATAATATCAATGTCCTTACTGTATAATTTGATCGATTTAATGTGTCTCTGCTGAATAAAGGTATTAATTAATTAATTTAAAATAAAATACTGACCCCACAATTTTTAATAGTACTGGATGGATGGATGGATGGATGGATGAATGAATGAATGAATGAATGAATGAATGAATGAATGAATGGATTGATGGATGCATGCATGATTACATGATGAATGAATGAATTAATTAATTAATTAATGGGTAGGTTCATTGATGGATGGATAGATGCATGGATGGATGGATAGGTGAATTAATTAATGGTTGGTTGGATGATGAATGGATGGATGGATGGATGGATAGATAGAAGGATGGATGGATGAATGAATAAATGAATGCATGGATGGATGGATAGGTGAATGAATTAATGGTTGGTTGGATGGATGGATGGATGGATGGATGGATGGATGGATGGATGGATGGATGGATGGATGGATGGATGATGGCTGGATGGATGGATGGGTGAATGAATTAATGGTTGGTTGGATGGATGGATGGATGGATAGATGGATGGATAGAAGGATGGATGGATGGATAGAAGGATGGATAGAAGGATGGATGGATGGATAGAAGGATGGATGGATGAATGAATAAATGAATGCATGGATGGATGATTAATGGATAATATTTAATAACATTCTCTGGCTGTTGCAAATGAGTTCCTGTAATATATGAGCAACAATCAACACTTTTTAATTTTTTTAATTTTAATACAATATTTTTATAGCATCCATTTAGCATCAGCTGGGTAAATACACTGGAAAAAAACAAACGATAACCTAAAAATGATAATATCTAAATTAGCTGATTTTATTCAAGTCAAAATATTATTTATTATTGCTGAATTGCATTAATTTATAGCAACAAAATATAATTTATGGGTTAACTCAAGTATAAAACAGCACTTTAAGATAACAATTGCAGGTTACCACTTTGTACAATGTATTAAAGAATCAACGATGGCATTTTGATGTTGTGTTTGGGGAGGAATTGAAAAGCCAATGATTCAAACATGATCTGTTCTGAGCTTGTCAGTACACCTCCTCCCAACACTGAGGATTTGGCTGCAGCTAAATGGAAAGGGGGCGTTCAGGAGCACTGAGTAATTGCAGAGGAGGGGGGCATTGACTAGGATAATAGGGCAAAAAATAATGCCCCCCAGCCCCTAAAGCTATCAACTGCCCCTGGCAGGCCTCATTGAGCGGCCCAGCTTGCGAATAGCATTGTGGGGGCGAATATTTCAAGGGCTGATCAGTAAACGCCTTCGATTAGTAGCGCCTCTTTAATATCAATTATCCATTGATATTGGTCAGGGGTCAAAGCGTGGTGAAGGGCCCACCGGAGTCACCATAAAAGCTTATCCAACACAATGAGGAGGTCTTTAGCCCACTTATCAAAGGTACATAATCGACTGCCTAACCAGCGCCACCGCCGCCCATCCCCGACAAACAAACAGTTGCACGTTTCTCCTTTCATGGCTCAGTGCTTTCTCAAGCGTGGGTGAGCGCAGACCTCCTCCTGCCTCTGTCAGCACACTTTCATCCTGTCTGCACACGTGAGTGACGTTAAACGGCTCTCGCACGGTGGCTTTGGAGATGCCAGCCGGACCGTAGACAAAGTCATTTCTATTCCCTGTATTTTTCCTCATCTTCTCACCTCGCAGTAATTTTCCCCATTTGCATTTTGCCACAACCAAACAACCCAATCATCTCGCCGCATGACATGACATTCTCTTCCGCGACACAACCGTATCCTGTCTAACAAGAATATATAGTTCCATTAAGCCACAGCTGATGAAAATGATTATTTAATCATTTTATTAAGCCGCTTTAATTGAAACGCTGTGATAAATGGCTGAGAGGGGCCCTGCGAGCGGAGAGGGTTAATTGGGAGCTCGTGTGGCGTGGTTCACCTTGACTGGTTTCCTGTCGGATGGGCGTCAGAGACGATCAGGTGCCAAGCTGATGCAGCACAGTGTGTGTAAGATGGACCCGCTCATCCAAGGACAAAACCCTCAAATTCTCAGCATCCTTAAAGAGACAATGGACCTCTCAAACAAGAAGCCCTGTGTATTTCAGTAGAGATTTTAAAGGTTACAACATTATGAAAGGGTTTTATTTATGAAAAGGGATTGATATGGGGTAGATTTGAATGATTTCCAGGATATGATGTGTGTGTCCAGCAAGAAAAGGTCCTAGTGTTCTGGGCATTGCTGTGTGGTTGATAAGATGCAGTTGTTAGTCTTTATGATATTCCAATAACTGTATATGACTCAGATTCCTCTTTCAGAGTAAGTAAATGGGATTTTTTTGTACATTTATTTATCGTATTGTTTTATATAATACACTTTTATAGATTTTTTTTTTTTTTTTTTTATATATACTTCATACAAATATATAGGGATTTATATCATGCAGTTGCGATTTCATATCTCATAATTGAAACCTTATTTCTTTTTTAGGGGTTTAAGAACGAAGTGCCAAAACCCTATTGTAATTGTGACCAAACCGTAAAGGCCTAGAGACTTGAAAATTAGCCAGATGGTAGGTTGGGGAGAGACTGACATGATATCACCCCAGCAGACTCAAGTGTCTTATATCATTGGAATCCGCTCAAGATGGACAAAACGTATATCTCCGATTTCATTTCCGCCTGGAAAACATTTCCACCATTTTGAATTTTGTCCAAAACCAACCCGATCGGAACCAAACCAGTGCAGAAAGATTTTCTGGAGTCTGAATATAAATAATTATCAAAAAAAGTTGAAATTTGGATTCACGGTCACCAAGGGGCGCCAAAATGTTTGAAGTGGGCGGAGCCACTTTTACTAAAATGGCTATAACTCATAACTACAATGAGATATTTTCACCAAACTTGGTACACATATGTATGAGCACCTATTAGACAATGTTAATGGAGGCCAATCAAAACGAAACTCGGTGAGCATGTCCGACCGATGGGCCTAGAGGTCTGTAAGAATTTTGAAAGAAATCGGCCACTAGGTGGTGCTAACAAGTTTTATGTCTCAGTAATCACGTGGTGTTTCACACATCCACACAATATTCATATCATTTGATAGATCTCTTCATATTGAACAACCTCAACAGCCACTGCTGTCAATCAAATCATTCATTAAATATTCACGATTATGTAAAAAAAAATTACTAGTCCTAGGTTTTTTTTTAATTGCTGTAGCCAACTGCACACAAAAGCCTATAACTCCTAAACGAAAACTCGGAACTTCACGACATGTTTCTAAACAAGCATGCAAAGCATGTTATGGAAATCGGACCGTAGGTGGCGCTACAACTGTTAAAAAGCCTCAAACCCTATGTTTGCTATGGTAAATTGGCTGTAAATAGTCTTTTCCATGGTCCATGAAGTGGTTACATGCTTGCTAAATAAAACATAATATCTTTTCTCGCATGTGCTTACAGGCCCTGAACACTTGAACCCCGATAATTGTTGCTCACAGCTATACCCTTACGAAAATGAACCATGGTTTTACTACAAATAAAACCAAAAAACCATGGTTATTGTAGTTAAACCATGGTAACCACAAATGAACCATGGTATTTGTGGTAAAACTGTGGTTATATAAATGGTAATCAATTAGCCAAAAAAACATGGTTACTACACTTTTACTACAATAAAACCATGGTTATTTTTTGTAAGGGTATTTTCGCAACTGTGTTTATCATAAGTGTGAATTTCTATACAATTGTGGCTTTGTTTTATGTAATTATGACTTTATCGTAATTATGACTCTATTTCAGACAATCTGATTTTATTTCTCACAATGTGACTTTATTTCTTAAACTTTATCTCACAATTACCTGTTAAACTGCAGGTTTTTTAACCCCTAACCTTAAAGGAACCACCCAGAAGTGGTTAGTAGCAATCAATTTTGTTTGGTTCCCAACATCCGTCAACATATCTTCTTTTGGTGTTCAGCTGAAGGAAGTAATGCCGTTTTTGAACGACATGAGGGTGAGTAAATAATGACAGAAATGTCATTTTTGGGAGAACTGTGCCTTTAAGAATAAGCCACAGCGGTAGTGATGTGCACCAGTAATGAGCAAATGAACAGAAGTCAGATTACTAACAAATCGCTGTGAAACACATTTATCTGTGAATGGGGTTTTATGTAAAAAGGAAGTGATTGAGGTAATGGTCGTTCATTCAATATATCAGACTTGACATAACTGGTGGTCTTCTTTCTTCTCCTGCTTCCTGATTGGCTCATGTTGCAATCTATTGATCCAATGGGGACTACTTATCATAATTCTCTGGATGGATTTCCAACTTCCATTAAAGGGGGAATGCAAATGGTGCTTGCTTCAATGTTTGTGTCAGTATAGTTGATGCGATGCCCTTCGCAGCTTTACACAAATAATTTGTATCGTAGGGAAGTGAAATATACATCTTGGGGCGCTTTGAAACTGATTAGGAGCAGCGCTTGAGGACGAGATTAGGCCAGTGCAAGATAAATCTCTGCGTCCTCTGTAATTTTCTTTTTTCCGTCTTTCCAGCCTTGTTTTCGTGGCATGGCCGAATTAGCATTAGAGGCGCAGACAGGCTTTCCGTCCTCTTTGTTGTCTGCCATTCCTCTTTGACTCTCATCACTGGTATGGATATCCCATTGTGCGATTCCATCTTTAATGATAAGTGACATTAAAAAGGGATAAGCGCTTTTCCAGTGAATGACTAACCAAGGGTCATCCTCCCCAAACAGGAACAACCTTTGCTCCTGTAGAGCTTAATGAATACGCTAATCCTGATAACTATCAGAAATGGGAGGCCATTTTCCTGCCAACAAACGGCGTTATCCAGGGGTTGGATGAAAGAAATAGCGAGTGACCAGGAAGAACTGAAGAGAACCTTTCATGAATAATGAAATGAGAGGAGGAGAGGGGGCAATCTTTCATTCACCGTGCCTTATTACACAGATAAAGTGCCTTTTGAGGTGCATTCTAATGCGCCAATATAATGCAAAACATGAATGGAGTAAGAGGGATAATCGCCAGCTCTTCTTTTCATGTTCCGGTGGAAGGACAAGCACTGAGTCCCTTTGTTCTCTGGAATGGTGAGATGCAGTTGAAGAAGAGAGTCTCTGATTTTAAGGATATGTTTAATAGACTGTGGGGGATAGCTGTCATGTCAGGAGAGCATCCCTGCATGCAATTTAGCAGCGGGGAAGTCGCTGTATTGTGCTTGTTCTACACAGCAAGGCATCTAGTGTGTTGAAGTTGGCGTCGTTAGACATGGAGCCAAGGGCGGGTGGTTTAGGGTACATGTTTGGAATCAGCCTTCTGACTATGAATGCAACAATGACCGGAGAGAGAGACGAGCAAGGCAGGATTGCTTGTTTTTGTGTGAACATACATGGTATTTTGTCTTTACGGTATGATATTTTATGCTTATGAAAGCACAAAGTGGACCAAACACTTGATGAGATACATTTGAATGGTTCTGATGTTTCAAAACAATGTTCATCTAGCAATCACATTAAATCGATAACTATAAAGATAACTTTAACATAGTTGTGGTGTGGACTTCCTTATTCTCATTTTGAATGGTTATAGTAGGGATGATCAAGTTTTTTGTGCCTCTGATCCAATCCGAGTCATTGAATACTGAGTATCTGCTGATCCCGATACTTTTATTTTCCTAGTGTTTGGTGCACACTTCAACTACTGTACATTAAACCCAGCAAACATTGGTCCGACGGCAACGCCATGTCCCTGGCCAAAAATAGTTGAGGTAGGATGGCATAAATCGGTAAAAATATGTAACACAGAACATTTCCTAAAAATGCAGTCAGATACGTCTGTTCAACTTTCTTTTTTTTAACCATGACGGGACATGTTGGAAGGATGTCTTTTCAATGGTCATTAAACGTCCAAATGTCCAAAAGTTATTAAAATCAATGTATTATTACATCTCAGGGGCTCAAATGTAAAAAAGGGGCATCTATCACTATAATCAGGTGTCACTCCTACTAGCCATTTTGGTGGGTTGAATTTTATATATAATATATACATTTTTTAATTGTAGTCTTTTAAAAAGGCATCTGAGATGATAAACTAAGTGCGATGTAGTGTTGTCAAAAATATAGATTATTCGATACATATTGATACTGAAATATCTGAAATGCTTCCAATACTCATTTTCCGCAGAACAGACACACAATACCAGCGTCTCTTTCTCTCTCTCTCATCTCTCCGACAGCGAGTGACACACAAACCCGCCTCCACTCACTCACTCGCTTCATTTGCTCCGGATGAATAATGTTGGTGTTACAGGGCTTGAATTTCAACGTCATATTGCATATCATTTTTACTCACAGCCAAAGTGATCGCACATAAAGCCGCCTCTCAGAACTAAATTGACTTCTTTTCCGCTGCTTATTGTGCTTAAACAGTCAAATACACACAGAATAATGTGAAAATGCCGGTCTTGGCGAGTATTCATAAACACAGTCAGTTCTGTTTTAAGTGAGAACAGTTGAGAAGGAAAACGCTTGTGTAACAGTGTAATGGATCCGTGCATCAGGTCTTAAAGTGACAGGAGCCTAATAAACCTGCTGCCAAATTATGAGATAATATAAAAAATATCTATATGGCAGTTTTTCCCCATGGCGTTGATGTCAAAATTGTGGCCAGTGAAAATGCTGAGTGGATAGTAACTTTAGAAAACCACTAGCCACCGTGACTGGTCAGCAAAAAAGTTAATGTCAAGCCCTGACTATAATATCCAATATAACTACAGTAATTATATATAGGCATATATTATTATTTTTACATATAATAAGACACTACTAATAAGATGCACAACACTTGTGGGACATCCTTACTTTATAGTTATAATTATCATTATAGTTCTCATCCTTGGTGTGAATAGGCCTTAAGAATCGGTTTCAAAACCTACCAAGAAAGCATTTTAACGCACAGTATGTTCACTCTAGAGCCGAATGCTGGTATCTGTAAGCTCTAAGATGCCCAGTTTTGGCCAAAGGCAGAATCCCGGCTTGCAGGAAACAGGACTTTCTCAGGACTTTGGCTTTAAGAATGTTCATGGGAAAAGTTTAGCAAAACGTTTTTAGAGCATATTTTTGTTTGCTGGGATTGTACATATCCATCATAGATAAGACAATCCCAGAATGCTCTGCAAAAAGAAATAAAGCCAAGATGGTTAATGAGTAATATCAATTACAAATCTACACATATTTCATTTAATACCATCAAGTATTGTTTATTTGTGCTTATCAGATTGTTGTGCCATTAGCATCGCAACATGGTAATATTTGAATAGTCTCCACTTTGTGGATTTTTGTAGATTATGACAGAAAGAATTTAATTTAATTTTTTTTTACTGTGACATTGAAAGTAGAAGTTAACATCATTTTGACCTAGAAGTTGACCTTACAGAGAAGAAAAGCATTCAAAATGTTTGTTGGAGCTGAATATTTTGTATTGAATGCAATAAAATGCATGTGATAATTATTATTTACACTGTGCTCATTTTACCCTTAACCACAGAAAGAAGTTTCTCATGTTATAAACAGGGTCATGCAATGGTCCAGCACGTGCATTAGTGTTCCGTCTCCAAACACGTTTATACAGGAGAGCAATGACACAATGCATGTTGCATTTTAATACCTTTTGTCATAATACAATCTAATGCAAGAATAATAACTGAAACGTCCTTGCACAGCCCTTATTTCAATAATATTTTGTCACCACTGTCATTTTAAAATAATGAAAACCAATGACTGCAGACCTTCACGCATCCAGCAATTACACACTATATAGTCAGAGAAACAAGGCAAGAGTGACTTTGTTGTTGTGTTTCAACAAATAAAGTCATAATTAATTACGGACAACATTAATCCAGATTTTGGAAGGAATGGTGTCACTACAGTTCAAGGAAAGAGGGCTGGATCCAGGCTGTTCGACTGAAAGCACCTGTCCACAATTAACACCCTGAAACCAGAAGTATCCCTTCGTCTGCCGCTTTTAAGGTTCACTGGGTTTTGAAGTAGCAAATAATTCCAACTACCATGCACTATTTAAATTTGTAATCATTTAAATAAAAAAATTGAAAAATGTGATGTTAATTTTGCAGTGAATTTATTTATGTGTTTGTTTGCTTAAGCTGAGAAATGGTTTTCAAAGCCCTGGTGCAACCAATAGTTGTTCATAAGTATTACAAGTGGTAACAGTATATCACAACGGGCCAGAACTGTCTTCATTTTTCCGTATATCTTTGTACCATCTAAAAGAAAAATCTTTTGTTGACCATATCAGGCATGTGAGCTTCTGTATGGAGCTTAACTTTGATACACATCGTCATCTCCCAATGATCACTTTTTCAAAGCAAAGATTAATCCAGTCAAACTAAGCACCGGCGGGTTTCATTGACCCACAGATGCAATATCTCATAAAAACAACTATACTGTGTTACGATAACCATCCAAACAAGCTGCTTTGCCGGTGTTGTATCAATTGATTCAGGCTTAGAGCTCATTTATCAGTTTGTGAGCTGCCTTCAGGTCAGAGCACAGTGAAACAGCAGGATGGAGGGGAGGAAAGCAGAGATATCAGTAATTGGGTGCGCTGCTGTTCTTTTGAATACAGAAATTAAAGGGAGCACACTTTTTTTTTTTTTTTTTTTTGCATGCATGCATTGATTTTTTTGCTTCATTCCAGTCTCTCCTGAACTAACATACACACGTTCAATCTTCTTTCTCTACAGGAGCAATTCTATTTCATTTTCACAGGTTGAGAGGCGAGCCTGAGCCCTGACAGCTGTCATCTCATTAATCAGAGCAATCAATGGATGCTGCTTGGCTGGATGTGATCTTTGAGCTATGGTGTACATGCCAACACCTTTTACCCAAGCAAGGCTGTATGCAACATTTCATGGCTGTACTTGACATAGGCTGCGTCCAAACTCACATACTCACTTGAGTAGGTATTTTGAATTAGTAATTACTTTGCGACTGCTAAAAAAAGTACATTCTATGTCGACATGTTCTCACACGTTCATGTCACATATTGACACTTGGTCAGGACCCTTCGGCATAATTTTTTAATGCACAGGGTACCCCTTTAGCGCTCATTTTGTGTTTAGAGTACTCCATTGATTTCAGTTGTTTGCCCAATGCGTCTTTAATTCTTTGCATTTGTAAAAGTCAATATGATTTTATAAATATTTATAGGCTACTTTTATATTTTGAAGCAACTACCCCACTCCTACCCTAAAGCTGCACAACAATATAAGACATGTAACAGGCAAATATAAGTACAGTCACAGGTATTTATTGCAAAAACTGACCAAAAACTGTGTGAAAGTATAAACTCATGTTGCATTCCAAGTCTTCTGAAGTCATACGATATCTTTATGTAAAGAACAGAGTGGATCTTGATGTTTTAATCGCTGATATGATGATCCGACCGCTCCGTGAACACACGCACACACTCGCGTCATATCTCATTCAAAAGATACACACGACTCTTTAGCATGACGCAATCGGTCACGAGACACACAAGACGAGAGCCAATGATATTTTACAATCAAAGCTGACGTAATGACACAATTAGTCATGAGACATACGAGAGCAAAGCAATTTCACTATCAGAGCTGATGTAATGTTTCTTCAGGCGATGACACTGGATCATGTGACACTGAAGACTGGAGTAATGATGCTGAAAATTCAGCTTTGATCACAGGAATAAATTACAGTGTAAACAGCTATTTTAAATTGGAATAATATTTCACATTATTACTATTTTTATTGTATTTTTGTTCTAATAAATGCAGCCTTCATGAGCATAAAAGACATAAAATCTTACCGACCCTGGTATATACTGTAGTACAGTAGGACATCCATGTGCTTCATGTCACAAAAAATGTGCACACTATATGAAATAGCATGAGTACAGTAGTGTGGAAAATAAGCCAATGTCATGTGTGTTTATGTTTGTTGTGTATGCATGTTTCACAGTGTACATCAGTGGAGACAAACACGTACACCTGTATTTTGAATAGCATTATTTCAGGGAGGCATTCTTGAGGTGAATATGTTACAGCGCTCTGCATTTGTTGCTATGGTGATCTGTTTGATGTGATTTTGCCTGTTTCATCCGAAGGTGAGAAGTCAGTGTTATCTCAATAGCACGTCAGAATTAAACAGCATCTGTTCATCTAGACATCAAGACTGTACTAAACTAGGATTAAACCTACTAAACTCATGTAGCTCGAATCACGGTGCGCAGAGAAGCACGCGTGAGGCTGCTATGTGTGGAAGTCTTGGAGCGTCCCACCTATGCATAGGCTGTGCGGCTGACCACATGAATGCCAAGTTTATAATTGGTCTTGTTGTGAATTCCCAGCGCTCAGAGCAGACTCATTTGGCCACACTCCTGTCAGGTGGCCCTGCTGAAATAGAATGTTTAATGAAATGGACCGATGCTTGATGGAAGTATGTGTGTTTATGCATGGCTGTGCGGGGGGGAAAAGGACTAGGTTTTTACATTTTCTGAAGTAAGTTAGTGCTTGGCCATGCAAACCTTATTTCTTTTTAATGTGTTGCTATAAGATGTTCTGAGTGGTTTGCATGTTGCTATGCAGTTGTTTCAGCCCCAGTTAGTTCTCACAACAGTTTTGAAAAATGCCACAGAAGTGGGCGTGGTTAAGCAGCGGAGAGGAGAGGAGATATGGAAGAGTGACAACACAACAACAGCTTCCATTCAGTTTTATTTCACTTTCACTGAGATAAAGTCAGACCTTCTCACAAATTCATGCTGTAATTCACCATTACACACAACAAAATGGTTTTGTAAGCTCAACGTAAATTACACAAATACATACATATCCTGTGATGGCTATCATTTAAGGCAGCGGCTATTTGTAAAGTGTAAATAAATAGCAAATAGATTATATTTACATTTAAAGGTGTCCTATAATGCCCCTTTTTACAAGATGTAAAATATATCTCTGATGTCCCCAGAGTGTGTATGAAAAGTTTCAGCTCAAAATACCCCACAGATCATTTTATAGCATGTTAAAATTGTCCCTTTTTGAGAGTTTTTGCCGTTTTTGTGTGTCCCTTTAAATGCAACTGAGCTGCTTATCCCCACCCCCTTTCCAGAAGAGGGCGGAGCTTCAAGAGCTCATGTTAGCAGCTCCGATTACCTTATACAGACACACACTGAAAATGTCAGAAACTGTTCAGCCTTTTATGATCAAACCAGAGTCGGACGATGATGGAGAGACTCAAGAAGAAGAGACACCATGTAGAATGAGACAGGACGTTTCTGAAGGGATAGAGGATGAATTTATGAGTTAACGATGATTAGCATATTCTGTCATGATAATCTATAAACCGCTGGTGTGGGAACTGATGAGCCTTGATATCTGCTGATGAAGAGAGAACAGGGTTTAGTTTAGTTTAATTACGGTTATAACTTATGTTGTCATCTTGCTTTATGACATGCTATTGCATTTGTGTTCGTACTGTATCAATAAATGTGAAAGATGGACGACAGCTTGAGCGACTCCCAGATGTGCTCGACTACAACAACTCTTCCTCTTCTCAACATGTTCCCGGGGGCGGGGTTTATGTAAATTTTAGGGTTAGTGATGTCACTAACTCATTGTAGTCCCTACCAGCCGTTTGTTGTAGTCCTTAAAAAGAGATTTCTGTAAAAGGAAATATCTCCCTTTGCTTTGAACTTTGAGCGTCGTAACTTTGCAGATGTTGTTTATGCTCAAACAGCGACACTACACACTCACTACAGTTAAACAAGCATGATCATAATCAACCAACCATTTCAGTAAAAATAGCATATTTTCTTAGCAATAGCTGCTATTTACACTATTGTTAAGATACTATTTGCACCTCAGTGTTGTACTTTAAACAGTATGCAATAATAAGTGTAAGTTATCATATTTATTAAGATTATTAAATGGATGCTGCTTTATGGGACAATAAAGCCCTCCCTACACGAATCCTAACCGTAACCGATAAACACTTTATTATTAAACGCGTTAGACACTTTATTTCCATTTTTCAAATATTTTCTTAATTTTTATTGAAAATAAATGCTTTTCCGATTTGAAATGTGAGGGGAAAAGGGAGTAGGGTGAGCTTAGCGTATAGTGGGCGGAGTTAGTGTAAATAGCCTCTGCCAACAAGACGAGCTATTTGCACTTCTTGTAAACTGACACTCTAATTAAATACACAGCTGTTCCCATTTGTACTCTGCATTGAAAATATATATGAATTGCATCTTTAAAAACTTTTGAGGCTTGTTTTGTGGAGTTTTTATAAGCTGTTTGATTGGTTAAAGGGCCGTGAAGACCGGTTACACTCACAGTGTGGATGAATCGCGCAGAAACTCTCACAAAACAAAAACAAACACTCATTTTTGATCCATAAATGCATCTCTCACTCACTGTATGCAGTCTCACAGTTTGAAGCGCCTGTCATAGGACATCAAAGCGTGCAGTCGTGAATAATTAAGCGAGGCGTCTTCTCATAAAATAAGGACATGCAGTCCCATGAATAATTATGAGACAATATACTGTAATATAGCCTCATATTTTTAGAAGAACAGTGTTTGGGTCTTTATATTTCAATATCATGGGGTTTTGTGGTTTAGCTGGCATAGTTTTAATATTGAAATAACCTTTGGCTGGCTATATGAATATTTAAATCGCAGCTGCTTAGACCTTTGTACTGACTTGTTCAGATGTGTGACCACTTGTATAGTTTTAATTCATGACAGCCAGAGTATGAAAACTACTAGTGCTAACTCCAGGTACTTCTCTTTAACCGCACCTGCATTTAAGCTTTTTATTGTTTTAATATCATTATAAGAAGAAGTGGAAAGTGTGTTGTGATTGTGGGTTGACAGTGGACTCTGTCTGTGGTTCTGCTCTGGATAAGTGTGTGTAACCTATTGTAGGTCTGAGGTCTGGTTTCTGGTCACATTATTCTCTAAAGCAGAACCGCAGACAGGAAAAGAACCTGTTGTCTACTGGTATTCCAGTAAAATCAAACCAACACACACTTTCCTCTGGTTTCTGGTCACATTAGAGACAGTTGTGTCTTGTGTATGTTTTTGTGTGTGGATGAGTCACTGGACGTGAGCCAACCACAAGACAAACAGACCCATTTCTTTCCACAAACTCATAACTGAGCTGCGTCAGAGGATTCCGTTCTCATTTCACCACCACTCTTTTATATGTCTTCGTTTCTTTGCGTTTTAACTCTCCGGGACACATGCAAGAGACTCATTTCATAGACACATATTCTCTGTCGTGCTGTGAAAGGATTTGTTTTTGTGGCTCATTTGGTACCCTGCTATCTTGAAAGGGTAATTTTAGATGAAGAAAGTCTGGAATGAGGATGAGTTGCCAATTGAGTTTGGCTGGAATCAAATTAAGACTTGGACACTTTGGCTAATTGCAAATTACAAAACCTGGAGCATGTGTAGAGAGCTCAAGTGGGACTTGAGTCCTTCTAGCATTTTTTATTCCTCATTAGATCAAAGGAGGAAGCCAGGAAATCTCAAAAATGATTGGCATCTCCCAAAACAATGAGTTTCATGTATGAAATCTAAACATGGACGCTTATAAAGTGGCTATATGGAATGCTTGTATCAGAGTATATCATTTCCAAATATCCATATAAACATAACATATTTCCTTTTAGGGTTGTGTTGTGATGCAAACTAGATATGTGTTATTATGATGGGAATATTCACACATCTAGACAAACATATCGTTGTCTTGATTGACTGAAAGTGATATAATACCAAAGTGAACACTACACTTAAATCAGAATCATTTGTTTCCAAGGTAACACTGAATCCGTTTCCTTGCATTCTGAAGTTATTCTTAAGTAACCAAGAGAATCATATTCAGTTCAGGTGCATTAAGCAGATCTCTTTTGTTACTGTTGAGAGGTTCAGACATCATCTGACACATCTATCTATCTATCTATCTATCTATCTATCTATCTATCTATCTATCTATCTATCTATCTATCTATCTATCTATCTATCTATCTATCTATCTATCTATCTATCTATCTATCTATCTATCTATCTATCTATCTATCTATCTATCTATCTATCTATCTATCTATCTATCTCTCTCTCTCTCTCTCTCTCTCTCTCTCTCTCTCTCTCTCTCTCTCTCTCTCTCTCTCTCTCAACCCAAGTTGGGTTGAATATGGACAAACCTAGCAACTGGGTTGTTTTAAGCAAACATTTAACCCATTCACTATAAAAATATTGTTGGTTTAACTTAAAGTAAGTAACCCGGTTGCCTTAAAATGTTGAGTTAATTGAAATTAAAAAATTGAGTTAATACAATGAAGGAAATGGGTTTAATAAATAGAAACTCAAAATATTATTGTATCTGAACCACATAAATAAATAAAAAATGTTGTGATAAATCATGAAAATAGCACAATTTGGCATGTTTCACTGCATTATAACAAATAAAACACAATTACACAATATGCTTACAAAATATTTGAATACTATTTGAATAAAGGGTGATGTCAATTCTCAAAAATGTTCCTTGTACTAACTCAAATTTTTAATTTCAATGAACTCAACATTTTAAGGCAACCAGGTAACTTACTTTTTAAATATTTTTTTTACAGTGTTCACAGGGTTAAAACAACCCAATTGCTGGGTTTTTTAGAGTCCGTCCGTCCATCCATCCATCAGTCCGTCCGTCCATCCGTCCATCCGTCCATCCATCCATCCATCCAAATTTTTAAAACATGTTTCAAAACTTTCAATCAAGGCTCTGTCAAGCGAACATTCAAAATTTAGCTTGTTGCACAGTTCTGCATCCTGTGTAAAACCTCATTTAACAGATTTGAGTGTTTTGGCAGAGAGGTAGATTATCTGCAAACGACGACATAAGAATCCAAAGGGCATTTTTCACTGAAATGTAATGAAATCTGATTACTTTATCACTGAGTATTCTGACTGTTGAACGATTTGTCTTTCTCGAAGTCATAGCAAATAATTCTTATCCATTTAATCTGTAAATTTATAACTTACTCTTATGTATGTGAAAGAAGCCAGCTGTGATCCCATCTTTTGACAAATACCACACTCTTTGCCAGTAGTCCAATAAAGGGATGAGGAACTTCTCAAAGAAAAGAAGGAATGTCACACTTCGGGAAGATAAGAAAGACATTAGGGGAGAAAGAAGTTTAGCGACCGGGTTAAGATCCCAAGCAAATAAAACCAGGTCTGCACAGCAGGAAGATGGGCAGTGGTGGAATCTGAGGTTTTGTGATGTTTTTCGAGCCACATCATCATGACCCATTCTCTCCTGCCATAATGCAATTTCTCCAGAAGCTGCTCTTGAAAAGCATTGGCTAGCTAATCTCGCCATATGGACAGACTGATAGATGCTAAGTGGCTTGCTCAAACCTTTCTGGCAAAAAATAATTGTAATTTATGACTCTGAACCGGCTGTTTCACGGCAGAGCATGTCCTTTTTTTGTCTTGCGATGGATACGAGATGGTGTATCACGTTTCCCGGCCATCTCCTTCCTAATCAAATCGCAGCAATGGTTCCAGACCCCCCAACTTTCACGACTGGCTTGGACTCTTTGAGCATTCAATGTAGTAATGCTTTTAATTGAGCTAAGAAGTGGCTCGTAGCTGGACCAAGAGGGCCTGGTAATGAAAGTTTATGTGACGTGTTGAAAGCATTACCCCATTAGTGGGCTGATGGCAGACCCTCATTCAGGTTTGTGAACGCCATAAACCAAAGGAACAATGGGAGAACATCTGCTCCTCAACCCTCCTAAAGGTCTCCGACTCAACAGCCTATTGTCTTAACAGCTGTGTGTACATTTGAGTTTGTTAGACTTAACTTTATTATACAGTTTCAATACTGTGACAGCAATGTAAATGTGTTTTATTTGAAAGTAGCAGAACAGAATATGCAAGAATGAAAATAAACATAGTTCATGACTGCGTACAAACAGAGGAACGTGTCAGCATGCCGGTGTCAGTTTGTCGTTTCTGCCATGACACCTTTTGCCATTCTAGTCCTCATGAAGCCGCCGGTGGCAGTGATGTGTACCTGTCACCCGTGTGTCTATTAATATCTAGCATGTGTTGCGTGCGACTATCCGGAGAAGCTTGCCATTGGAATGAAAGCTTAGGTGTCATCAAGTGAAAGACAGTCACTCTATCTCTTGGTACCCGGCCCAATTTCACATAGCTCCTCAAACAAGATTAGCATTTGTTAGCGGGGTATTTATACCAAGTGTCAGTACGCTAAATCCATAACCCTGCAGCACTGCACCATGGGGAGCCTGGAATTTGAACACCTGTGTAACTACAAGGACAGGGCTGAAACCCATCAGTCAAAATAGCTTATCGCTAATTCCAAGCAGGACGCTTCAAAGACATCAGGAGTCACAGATTGACAGTTATAGCTTATATTTACACACTGAGGACTGGACCATCACAACAGCTTCAGAGTTCACTAAAGAACTGTTTCTGCCTGCCTACATCAGTTAGCGATCGATGACTATTAAAGGAATAGTTCACCCAGAACATAACAAAGGGTAAAAAGTTAAAAAGTAAAAAAGTTTTAGATAAAAAAGGAAGAAAAAAATCTATTCGTACTTTTGAGATGACAACTGAAATTTACAGGGATAGAACACCACCCAAAGAAATAAATTTAATTTACTCCCATCATGAAGTGTTATTTTAGCATTATGCATATACTATTACTAGTATTTATATTTTTAATTAGCTTTTTTTCAGTTTTCATTTTCATATTAGTTGTAGTTTGAATAATCCTGTTATGTGCTTTTCTCATTTAAATAAGCTTATTTTTTATATTTCTATTTAGCATTAATTTACATTTCCTTCAGTTTAGTTATGGTCATCTTATTTTATTTCAGTTATACGGAGCCCCTATAAGGGGACATGGTGTTGGAAAAAAATCTGAGATGGGAGGAAAAATAATAAGTCAATATTTGCATTCTCTTGCAAATGTTTTGCTTTCTCCCAAGAAACTTTGCGTTCGCTAGCAAAACCAATTGCGTTCCCTCGAGAAACTTTGCGTTCACTCGAGAAACTTTGCGTTCGCTCGAGAAACTTTGCGTTCGCTCACAAAACCAATTGCGTTCAAGATTCAAGAGTTTTATTTGTCACATGCACAGTTATATACAAAATATACAACCGGCAGTGAAATGTAAACAGGTCCGCTCCATGGACAGTGCAAATTCACAGTTAAAAACACAAGAGGGAAATTATAATAGAAATAAAAAAGTACTATATATATATATATATATATATATATATGTATCTGTAGAATTATAAATAAATCAAATCAAATAAAAAAAAATAAAAATAAAGAAGTGGAATAAAATACGTGAAGTAAACTGTGCAGTGAGTAGACTTATAAATATGTGGTTAACAAATGTACAAAGAAGTATAATGTGCAAACAGGTTTATAACAGGTTGTTACACAGTAACAACGAGAACAGAAAGTGCAGTGCAATGTCAGTGTATCGATGTTTATCCTGAAGTGAAGTCACGTGATGTTAAGTGACTGAGTTCAGGAGTCTGATGGCCTGGGGGAAGAAGCTCCTCCTGAGTCTCTCAGTTTTGGCCATCAGGCTTCGGAAGCGCTTACCAGATGGCAGCAGCGTGAAATGAGGGTTTGCAGGGTGATTAGAGTCCTTGATGATCTTAGTAGCTCTACCTTTGCAGCGTTTGGTGTAGACGTCCTGCAGAGACGGGAGAGCTGACCCGGAGATACGCTCGGATAAGCGCACGACTCTTTGCAGGGCTTTGCAGTCATGACTGGTGCTGTTCCCATACCACGCTGTGATGCACTGTGAGTTAATACACTTTCTATCGTCCCTAAATAGAAAGTTTTCAGGATAGCTGGTGAAACCCTGAATTTCCTCAGCTGGCGCAGGTGGTACAGTTTTTGCCTGGCTTTTTTCACCTGTGTCTGAATGTGAGCAGTCCAGGTCAGGTCCTCGGAGATGTTTACTCCCAGGTACTTGAAGCTGCTCACTCTCTCTACTGGTGACCCGCTGATCATGAGGGGGGAGTATGTCCGTTGCTGTCTCTTCCTGAAGTCCACAATCATTTCTTTGGTCTTGCCAACATTCAGAGAGAGACAGTTGTCCTGGCACCATGATGTTAGTTGCTCCACCTCGTCCAAGTATGCCGTCTCATTGTTGTTGGAAATGAGGCCCAGGACAACAGTATCATCAGCAAATTTGATGATAGAGGTGGAGCTGTGTGTGGACAAACAGTCATGTGTGTAGAGAGAGTAGAGCAGGACACAGCCCTGTGGAGCTCCCACACTCAGGGTGATGGAGGTGGAGGTGGACTGCCCTACTCTCACCACCTGAGGCCTGCCAGTGAGGAAGTCCTCAATCCAGTGGCAGAGAGAAGAATTCAGGCCGAGATCCAGGAGTTTGGAGGTTAGCTTGGTGGGAACTATGGTGTTAAAGGCTGAGCTATAGTCAATAAATAGCAGCCTTACGTAGTTCCCACTTTTGCTGTCGATGTGAGTGAGGGAGGAGTGGAGGACATGAGAGATGGCATCTTCAGTCGATCTATTGGGACGATAGGCAAACTGAAGAGGGTCCAAAGTGTCAGGAATGAAGGAGCAAATGGTGTTTTTAATGAGTCTCTCAAAGATCTTCATGACTATAGACGTGAGAGCCACTGGACGATAGTCATTTAGGCAAGAGGGTTTACTGTTCTTAGGGACAGGGATGATAGTGGATTTTTTGAAGGAGGTGGGGACCACAGATGTAGCGAGGGTCTCATTAAAGATAGATGTAAACAACCCGGCGAGCTGATCAGCACAGGACCGCAGAACACGGCCTGAAATACCATCCGGCCCAGCAGCTTTCCTGACGTCAACACACTTGAGTGCTCTCCGAACTTCATCCTCCGAGACAGAGATCACGTGGTTGTTGCTGCTCTGAGTGATTCCCTCTGACGCGTCACTTGGCGGAGTCGCAATTACAATCAAAGCGTGCGTAGAAAGAGTTTAACTCATTCACAAGTAACGGATCAGTGCTCACCTCTGCAGAGGATTTAGATCCAAAAGAGCAGATGGACCTCAGACCCTGCCACATGCGCCGAGAGTCGTTGAGCTGGAAATGAGACTCCACTCGATCCTTATAACGGAGCTTTGTGGCTTTAACTGTGCGTCTGAGAGCATAGCAGGATGATCTATATTCAGTCATATTCCCCGATAGGAGACCGGCGTTGTAAGCAGCAGTGCGTGTGTTCACTGCAGCGCAGACTGAATTGTCCACCCACGGTTTCTGATTTGAGAAGGACGTTATTGTTATTGTTTGCGTGGCTTGCTCTGTGAGCGTGTTGATGAAGCAAAGCGCCACATCCGTGAACTCGCTGACGTCAGCTGAACTCGCCCGGAACATGTCCCAGTCGACGTCATCCAGAGCTTCCTGTAGCACGGTCTCTGAGTGGGGTGACCAGCGCTTAACTTCCCGCCTCACCGGGGGTTCCTGAACAAGCCTTTGTCTGTATTCAGGTGTGAGGAAAATGGCGGCATGATCCGATTTGCCAAACGCTGGAAGTGACCGCGCTTTATAGGCATTCTTAAACAAAGAGTAGCAATGATCCAGTGTGTTTGCTCCTCGTGTAGGACAGGAGACGTGCTGGTGAAAGTTTAGCAAGACTTTCTTTAGGTTTGCTTTGTTAAAATCGCCCACGACGATGAACGCAGCATCGGGGTGTTTGTTTATGAAGCCGCATAACCGCATTTCCTCAATAAACTTTGCATTTGCTGGCAAAACCAATTAGGTTCCCTAGCTGTGAGTAAAAAAACCAAAAAAAAATTAACAAGCCAAAATTTAAGTTGTTATATGGTGATTATCTTCTCTTCAAATGACCTATAACCTCGAGAATCACTGCAACTGAGTCAGTGAGTTGAAATCGAGAACTAGGTCAGTCTTATCTATGAATTAATCATTCAGACCATCCAAATCTACACTTTTGTGGAATGGAAAAGTTCTGTGGATGTTAAAGGTTCTTCATGGAACCATCAATGGAAATAATCTTTATTTTTAAGAGCGTACCACGTCAAACAGTGGTCAAATTCTTGGAATTATTAGAAGCCATATAATAAGTGAACCATGAATCAAGAATGAATGTCAAAGGTTAGAAGACTTGGGTTTAGCATATTTTCAACCGTAAACAAAGTTGACCCAAAGGCAGGTACATTTATTCTTCTAATACCTGCCGTACAGCATGTGGGAAGAAATGAGTTCTTGAGTGATTATGTTTGTAAAGCTGTAACTTTCCAGGAGCCTTCCTTCTTTCCTCCTCACAAATTACAAAGTTAGCACATCTCTAATGCATTTTTTTCTGGACAGGACATTAAGTTTACAAGCCATATTTAAGTTTAAAAGCCTGAAGTAAATTAAAGTGACCTCACACACTCAAGCAAAGTTAGTTTTTTGCAGACACTGCTGCCATGATAAATCAGGTTTACTAACTGAATTCATCATCCTACTTTGCTTTACACAAAACAAGCCTCATATTACAGAGGCCCCTGCAGAGGCCAATGGCATTTACTGTTCTTGGCAACCGCTAATACCTGTGAGTGTATAATATATGGAAAACATACAGTCCATTATGCATGGGTTGGCTGGAGAGTAGAGACTGTGGATTGTAACGATGACTGTGACCAGTTTCTAAGAATCTCTCACTCTTATCATGTCAAAGCCTGTATTTCATATTAAAATCAGACCTGAGGGCTGAAAAGAGCATGCTGTCAAAACCTTAGTGTTGGAAAGAGAGACAGGCCGCATCCCTTTGATTCCCTCTATGTTGGAATGCTAATTCAGGAGCGCTCAAAAACAGACAAAACAAGGCTTGTGTAGGTTGATCCGAGCATGTCTTCATCCACAGATCTTGGGATGGTGGTGTGACTAGTGATGGCATGAGACGGCAATGTCATGATATATGATATATATATATATATATATATATATATATATATATATATATATATATATATATATATATATATATATATATATATATAGTACTTTTTATTCTATTTCTATTATAATTTCCCTCTTGTGTTTTTAACTGTGAATTTGCACTGTCCATGGAGCGGACCTGTTTACATTTCACTGCCGGTTGTATATTCTGTATATAACTGTGCATGTGACAAATAAAACTCTTGAATCTTGAATCTTGAATCTTGAATGGCTGAAATATACCATGAAACTGAATTATAACCGTATTCATATAATATAGTGTTTACTTGGGTGGTGTAAAATTTCAGAACTGAATAATAATTAATAAATTGGGATTTGAATAAAATTGGCCGCACCTACATGATATTGACTTGGATTGAAATGAATTAGCTTTCCACCATGGTCTATACAATGAATTTAATATTAAATATACAGTAACATGCATTTAGAGGTTTGAGGGTCAGTAAGATTGTGTAATGTTTTTGAAGGAAGACTCTGCTCACCAAGGCTGCATTTATTTGATCAAAAATGCAGTAAAAATTGTTAATGTATTCCTGTGATCAAAGCTGAGTTTATCATCATTACTCCAGTCTTCAGTGTCACATGACCCTTCACTAATCACTCTCATATGAGGATCTGATCATCAACACACATTTATGATTATTATCAATGTTATAATCTAAAAAATCTCTTAAAATGTTTTAACATTTATTAATTATATTAAATATCTATAAATGATATGATCTATTAAATAAGTATTGTAATGTATTAAATAAGAATTGTATTGAATGTAAATTAAATTGTATTGAATTAAATAGCAACCGCATAGTAACACCCTAGCAACCACCAAAGTACCCTAGCAACCACATAACAACACTATAGCAACCACCCAGAGTACCCTAGCAACCACATAACAACACTATAGCAACCACCCAGAGTACCCTAGCAACCGCATAGTAACACCCTAGCAACCACCCTGAGAACTCTAGCAACTGCATAGCAACACCCTAGCAATCACCCAGAGTGCACTAGCAATCGCATAGTAACACCCTAGCAACCACCCGAGTACCTTAGCAACCACATAACAACACCATATCCACATCTATCCATCCATCTAGTTCAAACTGAAAAACTTCAAACTTTAAACTTTTAAAACTTTTTAAAACTTTCTGGTCCTGCTTTCTCAAGCCAACAAAGTTTGTCTGAACTAACTTTTTTTTATCTAGTTTAATTATACAATTCTTATTAATATCATTTCATGTTTCTGGAAATGCCTCTTGTGTTGTATGTATGATTGAATGGTTTGCAAACTTGGTATTTTCAAAGGTACTACCATGGTAAATCTGTAAAAAGAGTATGTACACTGTAGTACACTGTAAAAAAATATGATCAATAACTTATGACAACAAATGTTTTTACATTGCTTTAACTCATCAAAATAAGTTAAGAAAGTCAGTTTAATGTAATTTAAGTTGAAATTACTTAAACATCCAAGTTGAGTCAGCAACTTGTTTAACAGTGTAACTCATTATCTGCCGAAAGATGCCCGGATCTGTAGTTTGGGAAGTAGGTCTGTTTCCAATGTTTTGGCTCAAGATTTGTTCTTAGCATTAGCATGTGCACCTGTCTGAGCTCCACACTTCCTCTCTGTTCTCCAAGCCAGATGTTTTATGAATTCCATATTCTCATGTTCTGCTGTTTTGATTCATGTGTTTTCCAGCCCCGTCTCATTATTATTCCTTTTCCTTTAGCATGCAACAGATTCTTTTTTCATAATCACACCTTTAAATCCGGCCAGCTCTCACACTCACTCTGTATGATAGAGTAACGTCAGGCTCCGCGGCCCACCTTTGCTTTTTTGGGAAGGTTTATGGCTGTAATTAAGAGATGAAAGATATTGCAATGTAGGAAAAGACATTTGAAAGGAAAAAAGAACATGCCGATAATTTAACTCATTATAATTGCAAAGCAAAGCATTGTTATTTCTATTGCTGATTTTGAACACAATATTAATATTGCAGTGGTGCCACCGTGCAGTGATGTTTCAGATGGTACATGTACAGTTTTTCTGCACTGAGGAAGACTCTTTTCTTTTCTTTTTTTCATTGAGATAATTATAGATATGCAGCTGAATTGAGGAGAAAAAAAAATTACAAAGGAGGAAATGGATGGACGTTTCAAATGTGAAAGGTTAATCACTCCTTTTTTGTTCAGTTTTTCAGATTTTCACTTCAAATGACTTGCCAAAAAACGTGAGGAAACCATTAAGACGCTCTTATGAGGCTTTCAGACCACTTCAGTCCAGCAGGTGTTCAGTGTAACCAGACATAAAAATACTTTCAGTTTTATTCTGAAGAGGCTTATTCTGTGGATGTCCTGTGAGGCGGTGGTCTGGTATTAACTTCCTTTCACTAATCTCCAAGACTGAGAACATATATCTGCTAAAGGACTTGAGCTGCCATATTTTACTCTTAATTTGGTGTGTTAATTCATATAATACTTTAGTGAGATTATGTCTGTACACAATTTTTTTCTTTCTTTTTTTTTTTGATTGGATTTTCAGCCCCTGAATTTGTATTTCAGCTGTTCCTGTAAGATTAGGAGGAGAGAAAACATGTTATCATGTGCTCTGACACTGAGCTGTGCTGCTCATATCGGTAATGCAAGTTCAAATCTGTGCAGCTCTTGCCCATCATTACCTGCCATTCTTATCTACACTTAACCAAATAAAAACTGGTAGAAGAAAAGCAAAGAAACCTTTCTTTAAAGACAGGAAGCTTACACTCTAAAAAATGAGTAAAAAACGAATGGTTTGTTTCAAAACAGCGAATGGGTTGTTTTAATCCAGCGATTGGGTTGTTTAACCCAGCGAATGGGTTGTTTTAACCCAGTGATTGGGTTGTTTTAACCCAGTGAATGGGTTGTTTTAACCCAGCGATTGGGTTGTTTTAACCCAGTGAATGGGTTGTTTTAACCCAGCAGTTGGGTTAAATGTTTGCTTAAAACATCTTCCTACACATATAGTGTACATATAGGTATAGTGGGGCATGTTGTCACACTATATCTGAAACAAAACAAATAATGAAACAGAAAATGTACAAATAAATATTAAAGCTTTGTTTTGTACACCAATATTATTAATAATTTAATTACATATGTGACAGCTTTGCCTCGAGCATTATGAAAAACACCCTTCAATTCTAAAAGTATATTTTTTTAAATAAAAAAAGTACTTTCAGATAGTATGATAATGAAATAAAAGGCCATTAAGTGTAATTTTGCGATATTATCAAATTAAGAGTTTTACTTTAAAGTCAATTTTAAATCGTTATGTTTTAATAATCCTTGGTCATGCTTTAAAGAAGACACTGTAAAATATTATATAATCAATAAGCTATGACAAGTTATGTTTTTACACTGCTTTAACTCATCACAATAGGTTGAGCAATTTACATTTTTGAATAAGTTATACAAGATTCAACTTATTTTTTTATTTCAATTTAATGTAATTTAAGTTGAAATGACTTAAATTTCAAAGTTGATTTTACTTAAAAATTTAAGTCAGCAACTGTAGTGTGTTATTTCTGACGTTAATATATTTCAAATGTACTAAATTACAATTTTATAATTACAAATGTGTAAATAAATACATTGTGTGCAAGTTTAATAAAGTATATTTTAGTTTACCATAAATGCTTGTCAGTAAATTTGTCAGTACTAACTGTGTTTCAAAGATGTAGAATTATGAAATTACATATAAAGATGTATTAACATACTATTCAAAATTTGCATATAATATACATTTAAACTACAATATATGTATTTGCATTAACATGATTAAGTGTCAAACAATATTAAAATATGTGTATCTTTTAAAGTATATTATTTCCAAAATGTATTTATTTGTTACACGGGTACCTGAGAACTATCTAAATCTTTAAAACTATTTGTTTTAAAGTACTAGTATTAGTAATAATAATCATAATAATGACTTTTAATGTTTCTAAGCCATCATGATAAACAACATTCAGAGTCTGCTTTAAAAAAATTAAAAATTAAAAAATCCCCTCAGCTGTTTGTTTACGGGTCAGATTAGTTGGTGAAGCAGAACTGAATCCAGCTGCAGAGGTCGGTCCGCTCTTAATGCAGAGCTGATTGTCTGTGTGGAGAGGCATCTTCAGCCGAACACAGATGACATACCGCCGTTTTTCCAGCCTGTGTGATTACTGCCATGTTTTCAGAGATTTCTGTGTTGTCCTATGCTCTCTAATCATCCTCCTCTCTTGGCCATGGCTGTGTAGTTGTCTGTGGTTTTGAACATACACCACAGACGGCCTAATTTTCCCATCTTTAGCTCGGACCACGTGCCCCTTTACAAAACCTCTTACAGTTGCTCCATGAACATGACCCCCTTTTTTGAGCTCTGAATTAGAATTGGGTAATGGTCCTGTGTTTTGTGTTGCAGTACATTGAGAAATGGAAGAGAAACTATAAACTAAGGATGTTCAAAAAACGACTACACTGTAAAATAGACTAAAGCATGCAAACCGATTGCCTGAAAAACAAGTTAAAGTGAAATAGGAATAGTATGTTGTACTGACAAAATGCTTAGTATAGTTCACTTACACAAGACTTCCAGTAGCTAACTGACAGTACTTGATAATTTACTATAAATAAAATGTAATTGTTATCATTGTTGTGTTTTGATGCTGAATGTTGAAGTCTGTGTGTGACTTAAGCATGGTCAATTACAAGATATTGTTAAAAATATAGAGGAATTATATCAACCTAATTAAAAGTTTCACAGGGTGTTTATGTCATAAGTTTTAGTAACAAAAATAGTTTTATTATCTGATATGAAAGCATCAATAGGAAGAGAATTACAATAATCTGAATGAAGTCCCAAGTGCCCAGCCAAAGGGAACACTGATCACCATAATGGTGAGTTCAAACAAAAACGGTTTAGTAAAATCAACATCAATTTATGAAGTCAGATTATGTGATGTTCCCTCAAATTTGTCAGGTGTATTGACAATTCAACATTCAAGGTGACTTTGGGAAATCAGTGAAAGCAAACAGAGAAAGATAATTACAGAAGTGGAGAACATGAGTGAAAAGTGTTTGCCCTGCCTCAAAAACCTTTTTTTTTGTGTGTGTGTGTGTGTGTCAAAATGGCACTTCATCAAATATCTTAATTTGTGTTCCAAAGACGAACAAAGGTCTTACGGGTGTCGAACAACATAAGGGTGCGTAATAAATGACATGGGTGAACTAACCCTTTAAGTAAAGTTAACCAAAAAGTGTTTGTTAGAATCACTGTTGGATTTTACAGAGTGGGTTGTTTGATCGACTAGTTGGTGTTTAAAGGAATTTTTCACCCAAAAATGAAAAAATCTGTCATCATTAATTCATTCTTTTGTATAATGTCGGTAAGCAAACAGTTTATGGACCTCTTTGACTTCCATTGTATTTTTACACTATCTTCTTTTGTGCTCAGCTGAACAAAGAAATTCATAGAACAATTTGAGGGTGAGTAAATGATGACAGAAATTTCATTTTTGGGCGAACTACCCCTTTAAGCCTTATTAATAATGGTCAAACCCTCCAAACCCTGATCAGATGCATTTCTTAGCCAGCATATGGAAATTAAAGGCGTATACATCCATGCACGTTTTATTCATTTTTTTATCTCATAAATTTGAATCAAAAGTTCAAAATTTGAACTTTTAGTCCACATAAACTCCGCCCCTTTCTTACAATCGACATTAAGCTTGCATTCAGATCTGCCTCCATCCAATCAACAAATGATTGACAGTTCCTGCCCTACTTTTTTTCTGTCAATAATCTGTTTAATTCAGATAAACGTCAAGATCTGTCGCTACTTCTGTTACATCACCACTGTCAGGAGCACAGACAAAGGATGCGTTTTTGCATTAAAAAATAGACAGAATTTAATGGAAGCATTTTTAGCATATATAAGCCAAAGCGCTCAAGGCGTGAGATGCTGAAAAAACAGTAAGATGTGATGCAATGGCCAAAGTCGTTGTATGTGTACAGTGAGTTTTAAAGGAATTTGAAATATGAAAGTGATTATTTTAACATTTATTGCAGAAGGCATTGCTAACGTCTCGGTTACATATGTAACCCTCGTTCCCTGAAGGAGGGAACGGAGACGCCACGTCGGAGTACCAACGAATAGGAATCTCGCTCGCGAGAGCCAATCTACTTCGAGTGTAACTAAAACGAGCCAATGCACATTGGCATGCAATGATTGCACCAGGTGCTCATGCCACGCCGTGCTGGTATAAATGAGACACAGGTGATTGCATCAAATCAGCCTTTTGCTGAGGAGCCGAGTAGGTAGACAGGCACCCCAGCAGGGTACAGAGGACATGGCGACGGGACGTAGCGTCTCCGTTCCCTCCTTCAGGGAACGAGGGTTACATACGCAACTGAGACGTTCCCATTCAGTCGGTCACTCTCGACGCCACGTCGGAGTACCAACGAATAGGAATCCCTACCAAAGTGCCATGGCCTCTGGCCCCTTCCAGTGCCCAGTGTGAGCCGCCTGAGCTCTCTTACCTGATGAGACAGGGCTCACACCAGGAAGTCCATCACTGCTGTTCCGCATGACCCTGTTCAGTGATTATTGGATAACACTGGGAAAGCGTGCCCTAGAAGGGGGACGCTGCGGAGCCCACATCGTACCCCGAAGGAGTTATGTGGAGTACAATGCTGAGCCGTAGCCCGCAAGGGAGGAGGGGGCTCAGTCCCGGTCTCAGTCTGCCTCCATCCAATCAACAAATGATTGACAGTTCCTGCCCTACTTTTTTTCTGTCAATAATCTGTTTAATTCAGATAAACGTCAAGATCTGTCGCTACTTCTGTTACATCACCACTGTCAGGAGCACAGACAAAGGATGCGTTTTTGCATTAAAAAATAGACAGAATTTAATGGAAGCATTTTTAGCATATATAAGCCAAAGCGCTCAAGGCGTGAGATGCTGAAAAAACAGTAAGATGTGATGCAATGGCCAAAGTCGTTGTATGTGTACAGTGAGTTTTAAAGGAATTTGAAATATGAAAGTGATTATTTTAACATTTATTGCAGAAGGCATTGCTAACTGTTAGTTACTGTTACAATGTTAAAGTCCTCCTGTAGTCAATAATTGTATCCCTTAAAACTCATCTTTAATCACCAAAATGACATATATATAAAAAAAAAAAAAAAAAAAGAATAATAATTCCTTGAAAAAATATTTCTTCCTGCTTTAAAATAGCTTGAATGTAGGTCCCCCAACATATGTCAGATAAAGAAGACATGCAAAATATGCAGTGGTGTGGGGCCTCCAGGAGCGTGGTTGGGAAACACTGCTCTACACCATTGCCTCATTTAGTATACGCGGTTCTATGAATATGCAAATTGACCCCGCCTCCACTCACTCACAGCAGCTCAGAGATCCACTCGTTGACGTGATTGGTTACAAGGTAGATTGTGACGTCAGATACACCAGCGATTTCAAACCCTGCTTTTGAGACTGCCTTCAGTTCACTGCAGTTTTAAGGAGAAAATACTTATGAATTTGCACATGGTTTGTCTTAAAGTATATTAAAAACACAACATAGACATATAAACAACATTAAAAAAACTTGGTTTTCACCACAGGGGGACTTTAAAAAAGCCCTCAACAAAAAGTTTCACTTTTAAATTAATCTTTAATCCCCCACCATTAAAATAATTAAAGTTCAAAAACAAACAAATTAAATATTACCACATCCTAACCCATTCCTGCTAGAAACACAGCTGGTTTCTAATTCCCTCGTTGTGTACGCCTCAGGTTTCTTTTGCCTCTCAGACATCATATTGAGTGTTTATTTCAGTGATAAGCAATCATCCAAAACTCACAAGCATGTCCAGTTGGAGTGATTTGGAGGGACACAGCTGGTCGCAGCACCTGCAGCCACTGACCGACCACGTCCCTGTACAAAGCCACGAGAGTGGCATCTGTTTGGCAAAAGATCTCGCTGCTGGACAAGCGATGACCCCTGCAGCAATGAGTGAACGTGGTCTCACATGTAAGCAAAGTCCAAATGAATGTGGAATCACAAAGAATCTCTAGGCTATTTCTGTACTCATGAGCTGTTGTGTCATCAATATTAAGCCTTTGTGAGGATCTGTGTTCATGTTTGTTCTCATCTATCTCTTGAGATTGTGTTTCAGCTAGTATTTCGAGACTACCAATGATTAAATTGGTGAAGTGTGTAAAATACTTAAATACAATGCAAATACTTCTCTATAAGAAAGCATTAATAGGTTCATCTCTCCAAAAAGCATAAACACTGTGACTCCGGTGCTATGAAAGCATTGTTTGGCCCATTGTTTGTTTGACCCAGCAACAGCTCAACCAATGGGATGAGTCTGGGGGCGGGGCTAGCTGTGTTTCTAACCAATAGCAGACAGGAGGGGAGTTTGGGAAACCTGTCTGAAAACAGTCACAGCGCAGATCAGTGCTAATGCTTAACGGGATAGTTCACACATTTTTTTTAATTTTTATTCTGTCATCATTTACTCTACTTTATGTTTCACAGAAGAAAGTCACACAGTTTTTGAATAACTTGAGGGTGAGCAAATGAATGATCTACCCCTTTAATGTTTGTTTGGCAACCATATTGTCTTCTGTGCACAGCTTAGCAACTTTGTAATATAGAAAAAGGCATGTGTGTAGTGAAAACATTATATAAAATAGACATTTCACACATTAGAGAATAGGTTGAAAAGATAACTGGATGATATTATCATGAGACACAAATTGCCTTTCCTTTTCCATTTAGCCAGAGATTTTCCACAATTTTTTCCCCTCACCTTACAGAAAGCGTGGTTGAAATGATGATGGTTAAAATGCTGAACAATTTCCTATAAAAACCACATTATGGTTTAAATCCCAATGTCTGCTTAAAAACATTGACATAAGAAAGTGAGAAAGATGTCTAAATATAACATGAACGTTGAGCTGAAACCTAATGTGATGCCTTGTTTTATTCCAAATGCTGTTTAGACTGATTTTCATTTCTTCTTACTCTTAGATTTCGTTTACACATGGTATTAACACTCATCCAAGTGGGCAGCGCTAATTACATGAGGTCCAAAACATTTTGTGTTTCAGTCGGTAGTGGAAAATGCTTATGACCACCTCAAATTTGTAGTGTAAAAGCTAATCCATCTGGAAAACAGTAAATGAACACCTACACCTACTCAATCCACAGAGCTAAAATAAGGGATTCAAACTTTAACTGAGAAATCAAAGAGCTTTTGACATATAATCAGATATTCTTATAGGTCATCATACTATAAGAATATCCTGTAAGTTTCAGAACTGAAAACTTCCTTGTTTATTGTAACCAGAGAACGACTCGTTGTGGAATGAGTCTGTCATAGATGGTGAAAGACCGCCTCCGCAGAAGAAGATCAACGCCTACTTCATCATCACAACATTGGCCCCCGCCCACTGGCATGTTAGTTAGTATCTAAATATAATGCTATAATCAACACTTTTCACAATTAGTTAATCTTGAGAGCTGTAATAGTAAAAATGTGCTAAATGTTTTCCAGAGAGTACCACATGTAATACTTATTTCATATGCAAAGATGTCAGCCAATCACAGCAGTGGGCGTTTACACTGAAGTCTCACAGCAGCCAATCACAGCAGTGGGTGTTTACACTGAAGTCTCACAGCAGCCAATCACAGCAGTGGGCGTTTACACTGAAGTCTCACAGCAGACACGCCCCTTCAAACAGAGCATTCAAATCAGAGGCTAAAATCACGGTGTGGTAAAAATGCCTTTTATTTTTAAATTATGACAATTTATGATGTAAAACTCATACTAACATTATAAATGCACCCAAGGAAACATTATAAAACAATGCAGTTCATGACCCCTTTAAAAGAGAATGGCTGTCTGATCCAAACATTTGGAAAAGCCTATAAAGACTTCATTAGACATTCAAAGTTCAATTAATATTGGAGCTTGACTAAAATAACAATTAGCAATACATTTGAAAAGTCATGTTTGGGATTATAGATATATAAAAAATGCATGTATTTGAAAGTGTTATTTCAAAATTGGAACATGGCTGGACTCAAACTGGCATCACCCATATGGGTGTCAAGACTCAACAGAAACCACATACTGTACACTAACCACTGCACTACAGTTCAGATGACAGGTTTTTGATAGCTGCATCAGTCCTTTCAGCAAGAGCTCAGCTGGAGGTTTTCAACAGATTTCCTGTTGGGGGTTCATTGAGTGTTCCCTTGAAGATGTGAGCGGGTGGGATGGTAATGGAGTGGAACTTAAAACAATCTCACAAAACAACCCAAGATGAAGGGAAAGGGGCTAAGAAGTAGCACTGCAAACGAGAGCATGGCAGACTTAAGCAGGTATTGAGTCTTTCCTCTACAATGGCTGGCTTTCATGCATAGTAAGCATATTAACCCTCTGGTACTGTTTGTGTGTCGGTCAAAAATTATTATTTTTTTTTTCCCCCAATGAAATAACTGTACTATATTATATTTCAACAATGTTTTTATTTTTTTTATGTAATATTTTGTATTTTTAGGGTATTTTATGGTACTAAATTATATGCAGTAGTTATAATCCATTTATTCACATTTTGAGCATGGACCTGAAAATTAAATTTCCAATTTAAACTGTGGTAAATCTTCAATGCTTTGGAGCACAGACTTAAGATCTCTTTTCAAAGAAGACACTTTATTGCTGAAGTGAAAAAAAAAAGAAAAATAATTTTAAGTTTATTAAAATTTTTTTCCCATTTTTATATGAAATATATATTTTCAAAATATATTATTTTACTCTAATACATATATTTTACTCTAAAACTGTAATAAAATCAAAGCCATAAATGTAAAAATTCCAAATTTGAGACTGATACCTCAAAAAATGAGCTTTCAGTCAGATTTAGTTTGAGCGCAGTACCAAACGCTTCCACTAGAGGAAATTCACCTCCCAATCATTTCCAATGCGCTAATTTTTGACCGACTATTTTTTCAGGACCATTTAACCTTTTCAAATCATGTCCATAATAATAATGATTAAGGAATAAACATTTTCGATCAAAAATGACTAAACAGCAACAGAGGGTTAAACCCAAAATGTAAACTATGACAATAGTGTAAAAAATGTTTTTTATGAATACTAGCATGCCATTTGTCAGAATTGTGTTGTTTATTAAGCCTTTGGAAGGAAAGTGCAATAGAAGCTTGTACTGCATGTCACTAAATGTCCAAATGCCATCGGCCCAGTTTGTAGTGTTAGCTGACTTGTGAAAAAATTGCCCCAATTTAGGCCAAAAACTTTTTTTTTTTTTTACAGTGCTAGAACTACTTAAGGGACCTTGCTTTGGATCTTGTGGGTGTTTAGCTCGAAAAGAGAGTTTTTTCAGTTAATGGAATGTCCTTGCAATGTTGAAATTGCATTCTATGCATTTTTAATTGTTTTGAATTAATCATTAAGAGTGTCCACTCAAAACCCACTAAAAGAGACTCCATTGGGTCTATACCATAAAATACATTACGGCATATTCATTTGTCAAATGCATTTTGCATTGTTCCTCAATGGATCATTGTAATGTCACTGGCTAATAAGTGACCGAAGTTTCTTTTCCTCTAGCTCTTTCACTATCTGTAATTGGGCGTAAATGTGGGCGGCACATGGCCATTCTAACAATTCCTGAAATAACAGTGTGCAGGTGGGAAGGGGTGTTTGGTCCAAAAACTGGGCAACAATGTTGGGCAACAAATCTAGCCAAAGTCACAGTCATAGTCAGTCGATCGCCTCCAGAGAGAGCCCAGCACTGGCAGAGAGCAACAAACACACATGATAAGTTGCATAAAATATTTGTTGTTTTGAAAGGCTGAAATTTCAGCTGCTTGTGTTTGTGCCATATTCACTGTTGAATTTATGAATAAACTAGCCACTGCTGCTATCCATACAAAGTCACACACAAGAATATTCAGGTAAATTTGATGACACTGAATTGGCTACAAAAATACAGCACACTTAAAGGTCCTCACGCCCATCTGGGTCACGGTACCAATGTGACTGGTCTGACAGAAGCTTTTCCATTTGCACTGATGGTACGAGTCACTTACAACAGTATAATCTAATTGCAAGCTATTATTTTATGTCATAACCTTTCATGTACTTTAACTGTGTTTAGTTTTTAGATGGGCTGATTGATTATTTGTTCACCTGGGCCGTGCTTTTCAATGAAGTGTGACCAGCTGTGTGTGTGCGCAGGTGTAAGAGAGTAAGTGTGTGTGTCCAAAGCTTTTTGGGTTTCCTGCTGTTGAAAGTCTTTCATACGGTTAGAATTGAAACATTTGATCAGAAAAATGACCTTTCTCCAGGTAATCTCTAATCGTACTGCCTCAGTGCCACAGGACAAAGAGTTCTGTATTTGTGATGTCACATTTTACAGAATGTAACGTGTATACTCCAATTACAAGAAATACATTTCACGAAAAAAAAAAAAAAAAAAAAAAAAAAAAAAAAAGGCAGCTGTGGTTGCCAGGACTTCTGGCAAATTCTGAGGTTTTACGTGACCCAAGGTTTCCCAGCAGAACATTGCCCAAAGCATCACACTGCCTCTGCTGGCTCGCCTTCTTCCCATAGTGCATCCTGGTGCCATGTGTTCCCCAGGGAAGCCACGCACACGCACCCGGCCATCCACGTGATGTAAAAGAACACGTGATTCATCAGACCAGGCCACCTTCTTCCATTGCTCCGTGGTCCAGTTCTGATGCTCACGTGCCACTGTTGGTGCTTTTGCTTAAAAAACTCGTAAACATTCTTTACTGAAATAAACTGTTAAACATAAAAGTATTATGCAATTAAGATATTTCTCCTTATATTGACTAGAGTTCCCTAGAGTTCTATATAGAACCTTTTTATTAAGAGTGTAGAATTTTTAGTCTTTTACGGTTTCAATTGCAAAAAAAATGTTGGTAACACTATTTTACAATGTCCTTGTTACATATGTTACATAAACTTAACACAGTAATACTTAATATAATAGTACTTAAATACAAAATTACACTGTAACAATGACATCTCAAAATAAAGTGTATTTTTTATTTTTTTATAACACGGCAGCAAGTACCATGTAAATACCAATGGTATATAAGTATTGTAATAATTCAGTAACCTTTTATTCAAAGTCCAGTGTTACTGTATTATTTGATGTGTTCACTATACCTTGGGTACTGTAGTAATTATTATTATTTATTTATTTATTTTGTAAAGGTTGCTCTAATCTCTTCCATGGCCTACTTCTTTCCTCCAGCCCCTGAACGTCACCATCCATGCACTCTTCCTCTCATCTCGTTCCAGTATTATCACTTTTTTCTCCCTTTGATGTCACTGGCCAGAACGTGTGGAAACATCCCTATTCATTTGCATTTCCAGTCCTGAGAAGCTGTCAAAGGCCATTAGCTGAGTTTCAGAAGAGCTGGGAGGAATTATCTTACGCTGCTGAGTGTCATGGTTGTCTGGTTCCGGCCCTCATCTTGCAACAAGCGCACAATCTTGTCCGCTAATAAAACCAGACAACCCCTGGCGGACCGGAGCCCAAAGCGACCGAATCAATTGATCGTGGCAAGGTCAACATGAAAGCAGCTACTTCCATTTACAACATGGAGTAAAGGATATGACGGCACTAATGTCATAATAGAGCTACGATAATTCGGCCCAGCCATTGTCAGATGATAGCTGCAAAATTGGGTAGGTTTGGCCCGGTTCGCGTGCGGAAGGTCTCGTGTCTCCTCGGATCTGATCTGAGTTTTGATGAATTGCATCGAATACACTAAAAACGCTTTAAATTTAAGTTAGAAGCCAATACCACATCAAACACTGAGAGCTTGGAGGAATTCTTTCCATTTTCATGCACTTTCCCCCCTCAGAACCAGCCGTGCTATAATGACGGATGGCCCGGTTTTGGTTTCGGCGCCGCTCTGATTGGTAGCAGCTTTATGGAAGCTCAGTTTATCAGGCTCTTGAAGGAGTTGCTCCAATATATTAAGCTAAAGCCTGTAAATGAATAGAGGCAATTCAAAAGCATATCTATCACTACGCTGAGCACCTGTAATGATACCTGTATAATGAGGCGTATATTGACATGATAATTGTCTGGATTCAATTAAGTGAATAATTCCAAACACGTGCGACAATAATTAATACACTCTATTTCTTCCTCAACAGCCACCCAGCAGACAGATATTCACCCACTAATGTTTAAATGCAGGTGTTTCTGAGAGGGGCGGACACGGATTTTTATACATTTTGTACATTTTGCATTTTCTCTATTGCATGAATTAAAAGCATACAAGCAGTACAGCACTGAGATGATGTATAAAGACTTGTATACATTGATATGTATCATTAGGGTTGTGTTAATTGACGATGTCACAATGCAAAAAAAAAAAAAAAAAAAAAAAAAAAAAAGGTAATGGTTTTACAATAGGTTTCATTTTCTTTAAGCAAAATTACAGTGCTTGCAAGATGAGTGATGTATTGTGCAATTAATTCAGCTCTGAACCCATTAACACAGATGATTTCAGTCTATTTCTGAAAGCTTACTACTTGGCTTTATAGCGTGAAAATATCCCATTTATTCACTGATAGAATGATCAGCAATAAAAATGTAAACAACAGTTGTTATCATTTGCATATTAATTATGATTGGTTTTCTGTCTTGCCTTTATTTGCATACTGAATTGTGATTGATCTATTTAACCATCTATAGTAGATTTACACCAACATACAGTATAAATAGCAACAGATAGCATCTTATTCACACAGTGCACATAGTGACAGATGTTATTTATACAAAGTGTGAATGATATGCTATTTGTACTAAAATAGCCTTAAGGTCCAATGTGATCTCATGAGAAAACATGTCTATTTTTATGTAAAGTGTGGTTCTACTACACGTACATTTACTTGCGCTTTAATACACACTATCACGCTGACGTATTTACGGCACTAAAATGTAAAATATTTGCGTATCCAAGTGTGAATGTGTAGCAGTTCCCAATATTAAAATGTTTTGATTCTATTGTCATATCAATTACACGTTTTTAGTCACGTTTATTAAATGCAGTTTAATCTGAAATATTAAACTGCAAACTCGTTTCGGAGATTGCACTGTAAAATCCAACAGTGCTTCTAACTAACACTTTTTAATGAACTTTATTTAATGTCTTAACTTAATTTAGGAATCTGTACTATTCACACACTATACCTTGTAGATGTTAAGATTAATTGGTTGGTTTGAGTGCCATTTTGTCAAAAAAAAATTCAGTGTTCCATATTCATATTATTGTAATTCTCTATTGATGCAGTGACGCAATAAATCGCAGTTATTTGGTTTCAAAAGAAGATAAGTAATAAATGGGTTGTTTAAATTCACAAAACATGTTCAACTATTTGTTCACTGCAATCCAGATCTTTAGAATCCATACATTTGCGAGGAACAGATCCAAATTGAGCCCAGCGAACTTCATCTCCATTCTCAGCAGCACAATCAAGCATTCGCTATGTGTTCAAAATTGTATAAAACCGCACCCACAAGAAGCGCTACGACATGTTTTATACGGCAGTGATATCAAACGCTCATTGGCTCTCGCCTGCCTCGTCACAGATTGCAACATGTCGTGTTTAATTCGATGTACATTTGAAATGGGAAATGCGCACTTTCACGGAAAGAAGCCAGATTAACATTTTCATGGATTAATACCTCAAATTCTGCTCTGTACCTCATGCAAAACTATTATATACCGCAAGAGAGAACTGGGACTGCAACACATCGTCATTTGAACAACTTTTGGTACAGCTTTTGACATTTTCACAATACATAAATGACTGTCTGTTATGCTTTTATTTATAACAGTAGGGGAGAGTGGGGTAAGATGAGCCAGTGAGTAAAATGACCCACCCCCTTTTTATTGTCATGTGACCATATATTTTGGAACCACCCATTTTTCTGCCTGACTGTGAAAAGGAGAAGCACATGGGAGGAGTGGAAAGCACCCATTACTTTAAAACGTTTTTTTGACTTGTCAAAGTAACAGATGTAATGGCTGTTGCATCTAAGCAAATTTGCCCAGGTCTAAAATGTTTATGATCCATACTGGGGATTTAGCAATGTATGCAAATCATTTAGCTAAATATAAGAAATGATTATGGGTAGCTTTGGTAGGCTCAAAATGGGTAGGCTCAAAATATCGTTTTAAGGCTATATTGTTACTAAAATCGACATTTCCCATGTCCATTACGTTTTATTGTTTCAATATTCTGTATACAGTGAGTGTGTTTAGGTTAGGGTTAGGCATTTATCTGTAAAATGGTAAACGGGAAATTATACAGATGTCTTTATGAAATGAAAGATTCATAAATATTTAATGTTTTTTTATGATTTTTTATGTTTTAGCACCTATCAAACATACAAAAACGTACATTTTGTGTCTTTGGAAGTTAGGTATTAATAACTACGTATTAACAATGAGACCAGGCTGTAAGTTCATAAGGTCAGTTATCTGCGCACAGTGAAGCAGAGAGTGATTAGAAAACTGTGCATTTACTATAGAAATGTTCATGTTTAAGTGTATATAGTATCTGGACGTTAAAGATAAAAAAAAATCACAGAGGAAATAAGAGGGAAGCATTCTGAAATATAAGTTACACATTAAGATCTCCTCTTTCGTTTCTCTCCTGCCGTTTTCCATAGGCAGGGTCTCCGACTGTCAGTTCCAGCCAGCGGTGCTGAAAAGCAGGCGGCCGTTGCTTATTTTGGCCTGGCCTCTGTATTTTCTCAGCTGAAGCCACAGAATAGTTTGGATCAGAAACAGCCTGACCACTGAGGAGCTGCTTCGCTGTAATAAGGCGAAAGAATAAGACAGGCGTTTTCCATGCTCCGAAAGCTGAATGCAACACGATGGCAGTGGATTGATGTAATCATTTGTCAGCCATACTCAAAAGCTGAAACACGATATGTGGGATTTTGCTCTCGTAGTGGTTGGTTTTTATTCATAGCCTCTTCTCCAGCAAAGACGACAACAGAATTGGGTCTTTTGTTGCCACTGACAATGGATGAAAGGATGTTGTGGCAGAGAGAAGCCAAACATGGTTAGCGGCCTCAATGCCAGCGCTGATGAGATGGTAGCTTATTTTGACAGTATTTAGTCTCACAAACTGGCAGCCATCCAACTAATGCTCTCTCGTTAGCCGTCGACGTACACCTGCGTACCATATGCCTGCATCTAAAGGTGCTTTATTTTGAATTCTACATCTTCTTCTCAAAGCAAGATGGAAGGGATGCTCCTCCTGTTTGCCATCTAAAAGATTCAAACTCGAACGATGAACAACAGAAGGCTTTGATGCTGCCGTGTTACGATGACAGTGCCGGCATCTTACGTCTTTGATTCATTTTCTTTAAGAGGGTTATTCTGACACGCTGTGTGAAGAGGAACGGTGAGGATTGCATTGATGTTCTCTTTGAAAAGCACAAGGTTCAAATGGGGGGATGAGAGAGGAGTTTGGGTGAGTGAGTCGAGAGACAAAAGAGAAGACAGGAACAAAGAGAACGAGAGATGATGGATGTAAATGCGAGTAGAAACGAAGGAGTTTGGGATGCTTAGAGGAGGTGTGAGGGAGTGAACTAACAGAGAGGATTGTGGGACGTGAAGGTGTGAAAGGTGTGAACTCAGAAATGGAGGTCTTGGCACTGAGTGTGATGGAGTCAGAAATGAGAAGAGGTGAGAAATGAAAGAGAAAAGCATTGTAGTTAGATTAATGGAGAGGGAGAGAAAATGCATTTTTTCCTCTCTCCTTTTTATGCTACACTATAATATGTAATCAGAAACTATAGCAAATACCTTTTTTTTTTTCTTTTTTTTTTTTTTAAATGATACACATTTTATCACACAGGAGACAACATTAGCAGTACGGCAATTGTGAATGTCAAGAGAAAGTATAGTGGTAAAAAAACAACAAAAAAACAAAAACAGTTTCCACAAAAGCAGCACAACAGTTTTCATCACTGATAATAATCATAAATGTGTTGATCATCAGATCCTCATATGAGAGTGATTAGTGAAGGATCATGTGACACTGAAGACTGGAGTAATGATGATAAACTCAGCTTTGATCACAGGAATAAATCACACTTTACTATATATTCACACAGAGAACAGCTGATCTACACTGGAGGAATATTTCACAATATTACTGTTTTTACTGTATTTGTGATCAAATAAATGCACCCTCCGTGAGCAGAAGAGTCTTCTTTCAAAAACACTTGTTTACTGATCTAGTTATTTAGTATGAGTAATACAAGTAATGTGATCAGTAATTCATTAAACAATTCACTTTATCAGTATGTTAGTAATGCATTGTTTAAATGGTAAGGATAAGGATTAGTTTTCGTTTTTTAAAAGTCAAGTCAAGTCATCTTTATTTATATAGCACGTTTTACAGTACAGATTGTTTCAAAGCAGCTTTACAGTGATAACAGGAAAATAATGCAACAAAATTTGTTTCAGCTGTACAGCCGCTTTGGTGAAAACAGTGATGCCATCGTTGAGCTCAGTTCAATTCTCATACAATGGTGTCAATGCTGGCAGATCAGTAATACAGTTGAAATTTAAGGCGATGGTGGCAGGGAACCAAAACTCCATCAGGTGACAGAATGGAGGAAAAAACCTCGGGAGAAACCAGGCTCAGTCGGGTGCCAGTTCTCCTCTGGCCAACGAACAAACAGTGTATGATTATGATTCAGGCAACATTACAGGTCAGAAGTCAGTTTAGAGCAGAATATTCCGAATATTTATCCAGTTCCATCTGGTTGAAGATCGGAGTCATCACGCCGGAGACAGGCTTGTTGAGGATCAGTGCCACTGGATGCCATGTCGATGAGGCTTTCACAGGGGAGAGTCTAGTTGACACGCTCTCTGCAGACACTTCAGGGATGCATTGGTCGTGTCCGGGCACAGGTCCACCATCTGATCTGGATACGGCCCGGATCCGGCTGACTGCAGTAAACCTCGGGATAAACAGAGAGACTAACATTAGCGTAGATGCCATTCTTCTTATGATGTAACGAGTACATCAGGTGTTATGGGAAGTGTTCCCGGTTCCGGCTGACCTAGTTAATGCAGCCTAACAATCATTTACTGATTTGAATAATAGAGATTGATAATGTTTTATGTGTAAGCCATAGTAAAGAGATGCGTTTTTAGTCTAGATTTAAACTGACAGAGTGTGTCTGCTTCCCGAACAATGCTAGGAAGACTGTTCCAGAGTTTAGGCGCTAAATAGGAAAAGGATCGACCGCCTGCAGTTGATTTTGATATTCTAGGTATTATCAACTGGCCAGAGTTTTGAGACCGCAATAGACGTGATGGAGTATAATGCGTTAAGAGCTCACTCAAGTACTGGGGAGCTAAATCATTTAGTGCTTTGCAAGTAATAAGCAAGATTTTAAAATGTATACGATGTTTTATAGGGAGCCAGTGCAGTGTTGACAGAACCGGGCTAATATGGTTATACTTCCTGGTTCTAGTAAGAGCTCGAGCTGCTGCATTTTGGACCAGCTGGAGTTTGTTTATTAAGCGAGCAGGGCAACCACCCAGTAGAGCATTACAATAATCTAGCCTTGAGGTCATGAACGCATTAATTAACTGTTCAGCATTTTGCATTGAGATCATATGTCGTGATTTAGATATATTTTTAAGATGGTAGAAAGAGGTTTTACAGATGCTAGAAATGTGGCTTTCAAATGAAAGATCGGTATCAAAGATGGACTTCCAAGTCTTGAAATACATCTTAAACTGACTGAGACAGATAGTAGTCAGTGAATTGGTTTTTAATCGACTAATGATGATGATGATTATTATTATGTGAAAAAGTCATTTTTGCTTCAGCATTTTAGACACACACACTCACACACACACACACACACACACACACACACACACACACACACACACACACACACACACACACACACACACACACACACACACACACACACACACACACACACACACACAAAGGTGTACTAGCCAACTAGGATATTGGCTGTTTGTTAGTACTCATATTAATGCCTTATTCTGCATGATCATATTCTACATCCCTTAATCTACCCAATACCTAAATTTAACCACCTTACTAACTATTAACAAGAGTTTCAAGCAAAAGTCGTAGTTAATTGTGAATATGTGTTCCCCATACTAAAGTGTTACCAACATTTTTACCAATAACTGAAAGCTGCATTCAATCATCATTTGGAAAAATAAAAATAAAAATAAATTAAAAGATGTATTTGTTGCCATACAGTGCAATAAGAATATAGAGCTATAAAAATGTGGATTGCATGATAATTTTGGTTTTGGAAGAGTTTGTCTAGGAGAACATTTTTTTACTACCGCACTTTGAGAGAGAAAAAAAGACACAAGATTGAAAAGTGAGTGAGAGAACTTGCCTAGCAGCTGAGGAAAGTGAGGGTGGAGGAGAGAAAATGAGGAGGAGGAGAGAACGAGAGCCAAGAGGAGGAGGAGAGAGAGCAGAAGGAGGAGGAAGAGGAGAGAAAGGAAAGCCGCCTCCCGCTCTGGGACTCTTCCCTGAAGTGGCTGTGGGAAGAGCAGCTGTGGCAGCAGAATAAATTTCAATACTGATCAAGTCTCGCTAATAAATAAGACTGCGAATCAGAGCACCTGGCCCTGCTCTCCAGTGTGACTTCACGGGAGCGTCAGACGAGGATGAGCTGATTATACCAAACCTGCCTGATCCCAGCAGAGACTGAAACAATCACATGCAGCACTCTAGCTTTAGACATCTCTGTATCAGCCTTTCTGGAACTGCACGGGACATGAGGACAGAAAGGAAAGTGCCACACTCACTTCAGGGCAAAACAGATGAGAATATAACTGAGGCTGATGAAGAGGAGAACAGAAAAAGACAGCGGGGGAACCTGTAAGATTGGCTCTATAAATACTCCCCTCTATATCTTTGATAAGGCCATAGCATTTGAAATAGCATAAGAAAAGACAAAATGGAAAATGTGACATCCAACAGATCAAAGGGAGTTTTTTATAAAACTGTTATGATGCAGAAATTATGACGATATGACGAAAAATCTCGTCTCGTTTACCAAGATCACATTTAACAGATTTCTCCAAAATGTTGCTCTAGACTCTGATTGAATGAGCCACATTCTCCTTTGCAATATGGGGAAAATACACCCCTTATTAATAGGAAAATCCCCCACAAACACACACACCTTATTTTGTCCACATTATAAAGCACCATCAGATGTATTCTTCATCATTGAGGAAATCCCCAAATGCTCTATGATACAATACATAGAATACATCAGACTCAATATTATATATATCAACATATCATATTACATTTAAAGTTAATATTTTAAATGTACTAAACATCATCATTCCAAACATGTAATCTAATCACAAATGTATTTAAATACATGACATACAAGTTTCAATAGAAATTATATTAAAATATTTAGTATTTACAATAAATGTTTTATCCATGTTTTAAACACAACATGAGTAATTATGAAATTAAGCATAAATATGTACTTAAGTTGGCTATAGGTCAGCTATAGGTCAATATAAATTTAAACTATTTTTTATTTTATTTTTATTTTGTCCATGTTTATCATGGAATCAACTCTTTAACAGTGTAAATAAATCAGAATGCATGAAATAGCACTAGACACCCCCATTGCAATTAGCATGCAATTACGTGTTTGAAAACATTACATTCAGTTCACACTTATTCTTTTAATGTATATTATTTCTGTAATAAGTACACATTTTAAAAGTATGCTAAAGTGTATGTCACCCGAGGAGTGCCTATAAGGTTCAGAATCAGTCATTTGTGGCAGAATGCATACAGAATGCATACATCTATTGCATATGCATATGTAGAAAAACACAAAGCAGCTTCTGAAACTGAATTTATACACGCAAACTTCTGCAAACTTTCATATCTGGGTCATTGGGAACTTATTAACTTAATAAACACAGAATGGATTAAACATTACTTTAATTACACCAACAAATCAACAGGAAAATAACACAAAAAATAAATAAATAAATAAATAACATGTCAGAATGAAAATTCAACAATCCCAGATGACTCCAAACCGCATCCCACCATCAAAGGAGAGAGCAGGAAAAAAGAGTCATCATTTTCAAAGCGTGATGGCAGACTTGAATTTCTGGGTTACAAATTAACAGTGTAAATATCTTTGCTGTTAGCAATTATACATGCTTCCATCTGTGCATCAGCTCTCTGTAGTTTTCTCTGAACATCATTCGATGGGCTCCAGACCTCCGGCTTCCAGGAGTTACAGTTCGTTCCACTCATTCATAGGGAGGGCTCTTCTGTGGCATTAAACTCGTTCTGCAAATTCAACGAGCTGGGCTAATGAGAAATTCTAATTAATATTCTCATTAGATTTTTTATATAAGTGCCAGCACCCTCTGATTATGGAGCAGGAGGGTATCGCACACGACACAGGCACAATAGATACCAGATACAGATTACTGTAATGTTCAGGCGCTAAACAAGTTCAGCTATCGTGCTAATTACAATATGCTTTGATGATAAATACATGCCTTCAGTCGACTCATTAAGCTCTACGGCGGATTATTTTCCGTGGTGCTAGGTTTACTAGCCGTGCGGCGGAACTGTGTGCATTTGTTTATGCTTATTTACTGTTTGTTTGTGGGATGGGAGGATATTCACAACAGACAGGGAACACAAAATGTGCTCAAATACTGTAAACATGTTTCAGGTCTCTCTGACAGCCTGTACAAAAGGCATGGTCGATGGGAAACATACTTTTAAAAAGAGTACTTATTATGGAAATAATATAATTCAGTGTGAACTGATGTACATTCATTTGCATAATTGCAATTAAATGGAAATGCTACTTTTAGAGTGCTTTTTGACCCACTTAATCTTTGTATGCTATTCCATAAATATTTCTATTGTCTTTGAAATATGATAAAAGTGAATGTACTGACAGCATTTATGGTAAAGGAAAATATATTTAATGTAATTTCTGTTCAAAATTCAACCACATGTATGTAAACATTTTTGATGTTTCTTATTTGAAATAGTAACTTAAATTAAATGTAATATCGAATAACACACTATGGTAAGAATTGTAAATATAGCTGTGAGCAGAAATGGTCAGGGTTCAAGCACTTTAAGACCTTTAAGCACATTCGTATAAAGGTATTATGTTTTATTTAGCAAACATGTAACCACTTAGATCATAGATGGAAAAGACCATTTAAAGTCAATACAATTTACTGAGTTAAAGCTTTTTAACAGTTATAAACAGAGGTTGAGCCAAAAACCTAGGACTAGTTTGCAAAAGTACGTTTTTGAAATATTCTCCAATATTTAACAAACGGTTCGATTGACAGCGGTGGTTCTAGAGGCAAAGTTGCTCAGAATGAGGAGTTCTACCATCGCGTGATATACGATCCTTTACGCACATTGAAAACACGGAGGATGGCCCCCGGTGGCTGATTTCTTTCTATTTTTTGTAGTATTTTTGATTTCTTTTGAATTTCAGTCAAACAAGCCCAGCGAGTTGAGTTCCGATCGGCCTCCATTAACCTTGTCTGACAGCAACTTGAACTTCATTTGACGACGGTGGCTGTGTTTTTTGAGGTTTTTCGGCCTCTTGGACAAAGACACTGCATGCCAGTTTTCAAGTCAGTTGGATTGACTGTTGCGACTGGTGCGGACTGACTATAGACATTTTTGTGTTTTTTTTCCCGCTTTTATAGTGCCATCAAGTGGCCAGTCACTGCGTCCTTTTCTGCATGACCACAGACTGAGCCCATACATAGGTCCACCAAGTTTGGTGAAAATATCTCATTCCATTCAAGCGGGATAGCCGTTTTAGTCAAAGTGGCCATTTTTTAAGCCATCCCGTTGCAGACATCAATCGAAATTTCAACTTTTAGTTTTTTTATATATTATTGATATTGAGGCTCCATAGAATATTTCTATACTGGTTTGGTTCCGAGCAGGCAAAACACCCAGGACTTGTTCGCAAAAGTTTTTCGAAAAATCCAAAATACCCCAAAAATTCTAAGCCATTCTGTACTTTTGACTGCTGTAGCGCCACCATCAGGCCGATTGGGGTGAGACTTGGTGCAGCTGTAGATGGGGTGGGTACTACCATCCCTCAAAGTTTCAAGACTCTATGACTTACGGTTTGGTCTGCCCGATCACTTTTAGGGAAAATTGCTGATCCTTGGAAATTCTAACAATTACAATAGAGTAAGGATTTTGGACAACTGGTGTTTGACTGTGGAAGGAGGTTCCTACTGTAAAATAATATGTCACTCATCATGGACAAACTGTTAGGATAAAAACTCATGCAAGATTTATCACTTGCCCCTTTATCATGCCATGCCTTGTTCCAGTAGGTCTGGTCAGGTTTGTTCAAATCCCTAACCTTAAAAATAAGAAACTGTATTATGTATCCTGACCTAATTAAGGTATTTTGTCTGAGATAAAAGAATGAATGTGCGAGAAAAAAAAAAGTGCCTTAAGTAAAACAGAGATAATGAAACTGGGGTGTATGAGCAGTGAAAGGAATTCCTGTCCCGCATTCCCCCTCTGAGCTGACTTTTGATTGACAGGCGACGGCAGCAGGGATCCAGCCTGCAGGAATGTGTCCGAACACAAAGAGCCCGTTCCTCCCCGAGCCAGAAAGTGTGTATTGATCATGTGCATGAGAGGTACTCGTGGCTGGCCATTAGTTCACATTAGTTAGTTTAGACAGAAAACAGTTTGACCGGTATGGTATTTTCTAATAAAGAGACCTTTTCATTGATATCCACCCCTGAAGAGCAGTACTTACACTTGATTTGATTCTGAACCCGAGGATATTGATACAATCTCTACAGCATGAAGCGAAAAACTCATGACACTGCTCATAAATAAATAGCAAAATGTTAGTTCATGTGGATCTTAAAAGTAGAACCAACCCACAGGACTAAAAAATATAAAAATATCTCTGTTGTGTCTCCTAGACATCAATGAGATCATATGGATACATTTGCTGAAGTCTCAATAATGTCTCAAACTACACTCCAGTGTTATTTTAGCATTATTTAAGAATGTTTTGAAATAGCATACAAGTTGGTTGAACCTAAAATTTAAGGCAGCAATTTTTTTACAGTACACACACACACACACACACACACACACACGTTGTGTTTTCATGTTTTATGGGGACATTCCATAGGCGTAATGGTTTTTATACTGTATAAACTGTATTTTCTATCCCCCTACACTGCCCCTGCCCATCACACACACACACACACACACACACACACACACACACACACACACACACACTGCCCCTACCCTAAACCTACCCCATCACACACACACACACACACACACACACACAGTGCAGAGCTGAACGTAATCAGTGATCTTGTAAGGGTAAATAAAGAACTGTTTTTTATATATATATATATATATATATATATATATATATATATATATATATATATATATATATATATATATATATATATATATATATATAAATGCAGAGATTTCTTTACTCAAGAAATACTATGTCTATAAAGGTAAAAAATTTTTTTTTGTATTTGAGGTCTGAGACGTGTGAACGCTGAAGAGAGAGAAAGGGCAAACCAGACCAGAGTGCAGTTTACTCTCGCGATCACCTGGAAAGCGGCCTGCGATCGACTGGAAAGCGGTCTGCGATCGACTGGAAAGCGGTCTGCGATCGCCTGGAAAGCGGTCTGCGATCGACTGGAAAGCGGTCTGCGATCGCCTGGAAAGCGGTCTGCGATCGACTGGTTGAGCACCCTTGGTCTAAATTAAAACTCAAAACAATGAAAGAATTCCGATTACTTAAAATGTGTCAGTTTTGTGAACTCAAAAGAAAAAGAAAGTTCTAAATACTCACAAAAGTTCATTTGTTTGAACTAATTAGTTTAATTTGAGTTGGCTGTACTCAAACCAATTAATTATTTTGAGCGTTAGGGTCTACAGTGCACACGCGTGAACTTTTACTCTCCAACAAACAACACCGATGTAATTGCCTTACTACATTATGGGCTTGAACAGGATTAGGGTTTTTTTTTTTTTTTTTTTTTTTTTTTTTTTTACAATGATCTGATTATTAAAGTTCCTTTAATAAGTTTGCACAAATTATAGCAACACTGAGAAAAATAAATAAATAAATAAATAACTTTGCCACATTAATGATGCTCCAAATCAAAATGATTCATTCTGACCAAACACAAGAGCACGTCCAAACTGCCCACACAGCACTAAGCGTTTTCACTTCTGAGAAAATTCATGCCTCGCAGCTGAGCGAACTCAGTGAGATGACAGGCTGTCGGGTCACGCCTGATGCCTGCCAACCCCATGCCCAAATGTGCCATTTCCAAATGGTACAAGTGATACCACGGCCTGCTCCTTGGTGCTCCGATAACAGTGGCAGCATCACGACTCCCAAGACCTCCTCCGGCTGTGTGTATGCATGTAGCTCTCCTTCATCATACAGTCAGCGAAAAACAGATGGGCACTACGCACTTCATCTGGACCCTGGGGAGTCACAGGCACCCTGATAACACCCCCATGGAGGAGAGCCAAGCCTGGGCTCCGCTCCTCTGAGAAATGGCTGAGCTTCGGCTGAATACAGCATTTGGTTTGTTTGTATTAAAGATTAAGTTCTGCTTTTTCATGGCTTTGGTGAAAAGAGGGGAGATTGGAGAGTGATTAGACGAAGATTCAATCTCAGAGCTGTCATTAGTCTGATTTTAGAGCCAAATTAAGCATAGACAATAAGCCGAGGCACTTGTATTGAACGGGCCTCAAAGGAGCGATGCTCTGCATTTTTTTTGCACAACTCTAAATATTTTATCCATTTGCATTTCGTGTGATCCATTCCTGCATTTAATTTGTCTAATCCTGCAGTGTGTTTGTCCACTGCTTTGTAGTTGCGCAGCACACAAATAAATAAAAGTATTTCGGGAACTGTATGTTTCTCTTGCTTCTAGTTATAATCCGTTGAAGGTTGCGTTTGGTTATCTGTCCTCTTTCTCGCTGCAAAGCTTTCCCTCCAAATGTTCCTGTGCGGCATTTTCCTGCTTTATTACGTGCCGATTGTGCGTGTGTTTTCTGTTTATCTGGTCCAGCGTGTCAGTTTGTTACAGAGGCAAGCTGTTTTGCATTTGCCCTAATACACAGTGCATAAATATTGGATTAAATAAACAAATCCAGGGGCTAAGGGGATGAATGGTATCGGAAAGTGGGCCTCTGGAGCCAGGAGGAACGCTACGGTCGCAGTCTGTCGCAAGCTTGGCACATGAAAAGGAAATGAGGGAGAAAAGAGAAGGAAGAGAGGGAGAGAAATGAAATGGCAGCTAATCCCCCCGTAGCGTTATCTCTCAGGTGTTTTGCAAGCTTTGCCATGTGGAAACTTTGAAACCAGGCCAAGCTTTCATCTGGAGTCTAGGGTGATAGTCTCTTTCTGGCAACAACCTCAAATAACATTCATGCACTTATAGAAGACCTCATCTTCATAAGAAAACAGTGAAACAATCAGCTTTTATTAGCTCATTAAGAGTAAAACCTCCCACCACTTATTGACCTTGGCCTCAGGCCTTAATCCTGAGCTTTCCTGTCATACATATGCCTCACTCAATGAACATCTGAGAGAAATGCTTTGAATATGCAATATTTAAGCAGTAGAACACAAGAGGAGCCTAACTTCATCACTGTGATTGACCACAGGAAAATAGCAAAAGACATTCCCGATACTGAGTCTTTTTTTCTTCTTAAAGGTTACATAACACCGTCTCATGTTAATCTTGAGTATCTATAGAGTAGTATTGATCCTTCATATCTCAGAAGAGTCTTTAGTTTGATCACATTTATAAAAGAATTTATAAAAGACAGATACACTGTACAGATTCTTTCTGAAAATAGCCAAGCTCATGGATGGAGCTAAAGAGTTACACTCACACACACACACACACACACACACACACACACACACACACACACACACTACATCATGGCATCATGGATAACTTTCGATTCACTATACATTGGTGTAGTTCACATTATATGCACTCACACGCCGACTGCCAACAAAACACACACACACACACACACACACACACACACACACACACACACACACACACACACACACACACACACACACACACACACACACTCTATACGTTGGTGTTGTTCACATTATATGCACTCACATGCCGACTGCCAACAAAACACACACATTTGATGCAGTTTCACTCACCGCCTGCAGTTTCCACTCATGACCGGGAACACACACACACACACACCTGCAGAACTCCGGAAACACAAACTGCATCCACTGTTCCCTTAACGCTGGGTTATTTGGGAAGCTGAACAAGGTGATCTTTTCTCACACCAGAAACACACTGTGTGTGTGTTCATCTGGGATAAGTGCCCTCACAAGGAATTGCCCCCTTTATGACGTCATACAGGGCCATACTCAAAAGAAATTCAGAAACTTGTTTGAATCCTGAAGGAGTGTATTTGACACAGAAATACCCCGTCATACGTCCAACAATTTTTTTTTTTTTTTTTGGCCATGTTTAGCATGAGAATCAACTCTTTAACAGTGTAAATAAGTCAGAATGCATGAAAGAGCATTAGACTTTAACTATAAGATTAAATAAATGGTGTAGAAGTGCAGTTTATTATTATTAGTAGTTAAAGTAGTTAACTAATGAAACTGTATTGTAAAGTTTCACCAAATTATTGTGGCTATCAACATAACAGCACAAATGCTGTCAGTTTACAGCTTAGTTTGTATTGAACAAACTAATTTGAGGCATAATGAGTGACAGAGACATCAGCGATCCCACAAAGTTCATTCAAATATCAATGTATTACAGCAACTACTAATGGGAGTGTGCATAGTGAAGCTCACAGAATCCACCACATGATACAGTCTAACATAGTCCAGACTGTATCATAAAGCAACTAGCAATTGAATCGCTGTCAATGCGAACGCCTCTTCGCTTAAAATAAAAATATCTTAAGTCACTCTGAATTACTACTGAATATGTGTGGATTTCCAGCACGCTGTAAATGTCAGCACATCCAGTTGGTGACTTGAGCTCCAGGGCTTCATAAACACGAGTGGGGTGAGTGATTGTGTTAGAGGGTGGGCTTCTGTGCTGGAATCTGTGGAGTGCCATTGTGCATCAGGTTTAAGAGAGCACTGAAAGAGAGCTGACAGTCTCACCCCGGGATACCTGAACGCCTCTTCCCTCTGAAACGCTCTAATTCTCCACAGAGAGAAAAAGACAGAGCCACTGGCCTGGTTTTGTTGGCTTGGATGACCTTTCACTGGGCTCACCACTTCACATTTTCAATGTGTATGATTTTCCTGCTCATCTCTCTCATTTCTTGCATATCATTTTTCTTGTAGCAGAGAGGTGCCTCCGGGGTAAATATTTGGCCATATGTCATTCCCAGAAACGCCTAGTGAATAAACCTGGTTATTTAAGCAATATCACGCAAGCAAAAGTGCTGTACTGAACATCAGCACAGATGTCACAGCTGTAGTGGAGTGGTTCGACAGCAATTTACTCTGGCCTGCTCAAAGCGATGTAATCACTCCATGTTTTCAAGCTCCACCCTGAGTTTTCCCATTTCCTCTCTGGTGAACAAAACCAACAATTCCTTTCAAGGAAAGTCAGTTCACTCAGCAGCCATATTTGTCTCCGAGCAGCTATTTTAAGTATGCTAGACCAACTCTTGAATCTTTTGAAATGCACAAAATATCTTCATAGAACATGATCTTTATTTAATATCCTAATGATTTTTAGCATAAAAGAAAAATCGATAATGTATTGTTGGCTATTGCCACAAATATACCAGTGCGATTTACAGATCATATACACAGAGAATATTTGTTTTTGATTTGACTTACATTATTTAAAACCTGACATTTCACTTTCAGAGGCATTTCAGAATCTCCCTCACTGAGAGAGAGAGAGAGAGAGAGAGAGAGAGAGAGAGAGAGAGAGAGAGAGAAGAGAGATGCACATTATGTTAGTTATCTTTTTTTTTTTTTTGCAAAAATCAGAACATTTTGTTTTTATTGTTAACAGTTTTGAATGATGCAAGAATAAGGCAAAACCTGGAACTTCTACACCACGCTACTCACATACTCTGGTTTGAAACGCTAAACACAAAGGGCCAGATTTACTAAACAGGGCAAATTAGTGTGAGAGCGCAATTCCCAAAAAAAAAAAACGCAGATAGGAGTGGAAGGTTCTGCGCGTGATCTACTGACGGCGAGCAAATTAAAGAACACCGGATAATTTCCATAATGACCAACACAATCTACAAGAGCAGCGCAATTTAGTGTCTCAAATTATTTGGGTCGGTAAATAATGGCGCAAATACCAGTAAATTGACGAGTGCAGACCATAGTAAATCACCTCATGATTCATTTAAATATTCTCTTCCCATAAATACTGCATCTAAAAGGGAAACTCCTACAAATGCATGTGCAATAAGATCAGCTGCAAAAAAGGAAAACCCTGCCCACGCCTAATTTCTCACTGCGTGTCTTTAGTAAATCCAGACAGTAGTTTTTTTTACGACAAAAGAGGGTTTGTGCTAGAGCAAGCTGTTAGTAAATCTGGCCCAAAGTGTTATGCAAACAGTAAGGAGTGATTGTTGCATAATTTTCATTGCAGTACTGCTGTGATTATAACCTCTCACATTTTTTTTTTTTTTACTGAGGCCTTAACTTATGCCTGGTTCTTTCCAAGTATATATATACTTTTAGGATTAGGTTGCACAAAGGGTCATGAAAAATTAGGTCTGGCAATAAAAACTAGACCAGGAAGCCCGAGGTCCTGGAACTACCCCAAACAGCTGGCTATCAGGTGTCCTTCATATTTAACAGTGGACTAGGACAGTATCAAGTGGCAGCCCCTGGTTTGAAGACGGTGTTTTATTAGATCTGTGCGTTGAGGCGTCTCCAGCTGCCCGTGTTGAACAGCTCCTGAGGGGCCTTAGAGGTTAAAACCCCCCTTGATTAATCACACAAATGTCTCTCTCTACATGCAACATTGGTCATCGTGTTCCATATTTTCAAATGGTAATGGGAGCAATTGTTTAAGGCGCAGCACAGGGAGCCATCTGTTACGAGAGCTAGACGAGTAATGGCCAAAACCGTGGAGAGACACAGATCATAGTGTGTGTTTCAACCACAAGTACGATTCAGGTGGCTTCGTTTTTAGGGTGTATAAATATCAAAGTGTTTGAAGGGGTTAGTGATGCATATTTGATGACTCTGTGTGGAGCGTTGAGGGGAAAAGCCCTTTCTTATGGTAGAGGGATGTCCTCTCTCTCAGGTACCATTAGCCAACACTGCTCACCATCTGCTCGAGCTCGTTCAGATGCCGTACAGCGATGCCTTTCCAGGTAAGCGCTAAGTCACTCTGACACCATACAGCTCCCACATTAGATCACAGAAAGGATGGAAGAGAGAGAAAGTGAAAAAGAACTGGCAGCACGCCCCCGTTAGCTACCTTCTATAGCTACTCGACTACCTGCAGCCCCCAGTGAATTATGGGAAGCCTGTCAGGCCAAATGAGATTCTCCATTTCAGCAGCGTAATTTATTGGACAAATACCTCAGCCCTCAACCAATCACAGAACACCTGATACATACAAACATCCAAGATGTGCCAGAGAGAGTAGAAGGCAGAGGAGATGGACCACTTAGAAAAGTGAATGATGGAATCAAAGTATTCCCATTTTTAAGTTTAGTGAAGGCATCTTCTGGTAAAGGGATTTGCTTGTGCTCACCGTCACACCAAGTTTCTTGTCACACTTTTGAATCACTCATCAAACATAGCCAATTTGATTTATGTTCAAGATTCATAAGGCCATGAGAAATCCAACCCCATGAATCAGACCGCAGGGTTGCATTGCATAAATCACGCCTGTGAGGCAAAGCATCTGCAATTTCTAATCCCTAACCTTCTTTTGGGAGGACCAGAGTCTCCTCAGGGCCTGGTGAATAACATCCAAGTTTATCAGGGAGAGAGATTTGATTCAGAGGCCGAGGAGAAGCTAACATGGGCTGTGTGGAAGAGATTGCCATCAGGGCAGAGAAAGGAGATAAGTCCTGCAAGAGAACCCAGATAAGAGTGATTGGATGGGTCTGGGAGAGGCAGAGGGGTCAGGTATGTTTGGGGATGGGATGGGACGCTTAGCGTAAGGCGATGACAGGTGAGCCCAGGAAAAGGTGCATATCTGTGTATACTTTAATTAAAACATCCTGATAACATATACAAAAAAAATATATATCAACCATGAAGGTTACACTTTATTTTGCTAGTCCACTTTAGACATTATACTAACTATAAGTAACTTTGCAACTATGTCAACAAACTCTCATTAGAGTATTAGTACACTGTTAGGGTTAGGTTCAGGTTACTAGAATAAGTTGACATGTACAGATGTTAAGCAGATAGTCCACTAATACTCTAATGACTGCGAGTTGACGTGTTGACAAAGTTGCCTAAAGTGGACTATCAACTATTGGACTATGGACTATTTCTATGGGCTGCTATGTGTAAGCCATCCACCATATTGGAACAGTCAAAGCTGGTCCGTCAACACTCGAGACTGTGAGTTGACAACCATAGTTATATGCATGTATGAATAAAGTTTAAAAGAGTTAATACATATAAAAACACAAACACACTCACCTCATTTCTTTGGGAAAATACATTCAGAGCCTGCGCAATGTTGTGGCATCTTGGAAAACTCATGGTTTATTGCTGTGTTTTTAACGACAGCATGTAAAATGTTGACCTTTCCAAGATGGTGGACGTGCTGACATTTCTGGACCGGGTGAATGTGGCATCTGTGTATGCATACAACCAATCAGAACACCTTAGCATCTTATTGGTGAGATTGAATGCACCACAATTTCGTTATAAAATGTAGTAGTTTGACTATAAAGTAGCAAACACGCATGTGGAACCCTATAAAAAAAGAGAGTTATTCAACTTAATTTGTTAGAGTGTGGAACCATTTAACTGAGAATTTGTGCTAGGCATTAACCCAAAGTGCTGTATAATGTGCAAAGGAAAACATTCTAGGTGCTTTATTCAAATAAGAACAGGCCAAAGTCACACATCTAAAAGCCTTTCATAAATGCTTCAAGAACGCCATAATTGCATTGAAACATCTCAGCTAAAAAAAAAAAAGAAAAAAAAAGGACTCAACTCTTGCACACAGAAGTCATTGAGTTTATCTGTCAAGACAGCACCATAGTTCTGATATTCTGGTAACACAACCAGGTACAGATATTGCATTTGAAAATATTGCAAAACTCCTGAAGCAGAAGCATCCCTCTGGATTTTTCCCATCTCCCCTCATGCACTCCCTCAGTCTTTGTCATTCTCTTGTTCTCCATGGTTATTGCCCTATTTTTCCCTTTCACTATCTGCCTGTGGCAGTGTTTGTGCAGCAGTGGTGAATGTCAGCCTGTTGCTCTTGTCATCTGTCACTAGAGCTGCGGTCCTCATCACTCTCTCCTGACTCAGGTTCAGTCCAGCGCTCTGCTCTACTGACCATAGAGGCAGGCCAGTCTCTTCTTCCTAAAAATAAATCATCTGTTATTCTGGTGGGTTTGGTTGTTGAGCATTAATAGAGAACAGTACTTTGACATCTTACGAAATGTATTCTGCTTGAGTTAGGGAAGTCATTTTTTTCTGCTATAGGAAAATAAAAAACCTCCAATAATTTCAGAAGAAATCTTGTTTATGTCACTACTAATGTGTTAATTAACATACACTATATTGCCAAAGGTTTTGGGACATCTGCATTTACATGCACATGAACTTTAATGACATCCTATTCTTAATCCGTAGGGTTTAATATGGAGTTGGCCCACCCTTTGCAGCTATAACAGCTTCAACTCTTCTGGGAAGGCTTTCCACAAGGTTTAGGAGTGTGTTTATGGGAATGTTTGACCATTCTTTTAGAAGCGCATTTGTGAGGTCAGGCACTGATGTTGGATGAGAAGGCCTGGCTCGCAGTCTCCGCTCTAATTCATCCCAAAGGTGTTCTATCGGGATGAGGTCAGGACTCTGTGCAGGCCAGTCAAGTTCCTCCACACCAAACTCGCTCATCCATGTCTTTATGGACCGACGCTTTGAGCACTGGTGCGCAGTTATGTTGGGACAGGAAGGGGCCATACCCAAACTGTTCCCACAAAGTTAGGAGCATGAAATTGTCCTAAATGTCTTGGTATGCTGAAGCATTAAGAGTTCCTAAAATGAACAGATATGGCATGATAAAAAATTTGCTCAAATTAAAAGGATTTTTTTTTAAAGGCAAAAAATTACTGAAACCTGTAAAAATTAACAATACCTAGGTAGGAACATTTAGCGACACCCTAGCAACCAAAACACCATAGTTTGCATGCATCAGATTTTCTTTCATTTGCCATGCTACCAATTTTTTTTACTTTTAAATAAAGTAAATATGTTACTTTTTTTTCTCTTATGGATTTCAGAAGATGGAGATACATTTAGATACAATAAAAATAAATAAATAAATAAATGATTTGGGAGGAAAAATTATATTTCAAAACATCAAAATATTTGTGTTCTCCCAAAAACTTTGCTTTCATTTGCAAAAGCACAAAAATAAATGTCATGTTTGGGTAAACTCTTCCTGAGCTCCTGAGCTGTTTGAGCAATAAATTGACCTCTGGTTTGAGTTTGAGTTATGATTTAAAGCTTATTTGTGAAACTGATTACTAGTCACCACTTCTTCTTAGTGCCACACCTCTCACATTCATGAACTCAAGATGCATGCAAAGCAACAGGAAGCTTTTCTTACAGAATTACAAACACAAACTCAGTCTCAGTGCGCTGTGAGAAGACCTGCTGTGAGGAAGTTCAAACCCGTGGCAAACGGCATGCTGGAAATGACAAACTGATCTATGTGACACTTCTTCATTCTCACAGCCACCATGGGATGAAGAGGCAGAGAGAGGAACAACAGCACAAGTGGTGAACAAAGGACGAGACACAGCTGCCATTTGACAAATTCCATAAAAAAGCCTTCTGAAAATACATTGAGAAATCAAACATGCATTTAGTGCTACAAAGATGCTCCCCAGTCGTTCTCAAACTGCCCAAATCAGCACTGCAGATGTGTCTCTGTGAGTGAAGACTGACGGGCCTACTGTAAGACACTGAAGGGGGATTCACTGAATTGCACCCACATATGGCACCATTTAATAGTGCAATTCCTAGTCTATATAAATTGCTAAAACATTTTATTTAGCTGCCCCATGTTTTATGTGCAAGCCATGATTTCCCCCATTACAAAAAAATTGTAACATATACTCAAGTAACATTTTGCACATGCAGTATTGTAGTGTTGCTTGCATTCACACAACAATTCTGTGTCAGGATTGCATAAATTGCAACCCTCAAAGAAAATAAGACAGGTCATTTAATAATGAGTTTGACCTTCTTAAGCTGAGGTCAAGCACCTTCTTTCACTGCCCATTTGATGAAAAAATAAAGCTTTTATTTCTTCAAGCAATAACCCAAAAGGGAAAATTCTGTTATTTACTCATCCACGTCATACCAAACCTTATAAAGATTTGTCTGTTTGTTTGTTTGATGAAAGTCAGATGGGTCCAATGTTGTTTTGTATGGAAGCTTGTTTCCACCACAGAATAAAAGATAATTGTGACTTTTCTTCTCAGAATTATTCTCAAAGTCAGAATTGTGAGATATAAAGTCAGAATTGAGTGATATAAAGTCAGAATTGTGTGCTAGGGCTGTTGCTCTTCACCCTGTACATGCTACCACTGGGAGATATCATTAGGAAGCATGGCATTAGTTTTCATTGTTACACTCATGATTCTCAGCTCTATATTTCTTCACGCCCTGACGAAACTTACCAATTCACAAGATTAACAGAATGCATAGCTGATATAAAACATTGGATTTCTAGCAATTTCCTGCAACTTAATTCAGAAAAAAAAAAAAAAAAATTTAATTATTGGACAAACTGCAAGTAGTAACCTAGAATACTGTCTAACACTCGATGGCTGCTCTGTCAAGTCCTCGTCGTCAGTTAGGAACCTGGGTGTGCTCTTTGATACCAATCTTTCATTTGAAAGCCACGCTTCTAACATCTGTAAAACTCCATTCTACCATCTTAAAAATATATCTAAATTACGGCACATCCTTTCAATGCAAAATGCTGAACAGTTAATTCATGCGTTCATGAGCTCAAGGCTAGATTATTGTAATGCTTTACTGGGTGGTTGCCCTGCTCGCTTAATAAACAAACTCCAGCTGGTTCAAAACGCAGCAGCTCGAGCTCTTACTAGAACCAGGAAGTATAACCATATTAGCCCGGGTCTGTCAACACTGCACTGGCTCCCTATAAAACATTGTATACATTTTAAAATCTTGCTTATTACTTACAAAGCACTAAATGGTTTAGCTCCCCAGTACTTGAGCGAACTCTTAATGCATTATACTCCATCATGTCTATTGCGGTCTCAAAACTCTGGCCAGTTGATAATCCCTAGAATATCAAAATCAACTGCAGGCGGTCGATCCTTTTCCTATTTAGCGCCTAAACTCTGGAACAGTCTTCCTAGCATTGTTCGGGAAGCAGACACACTCTGTCAGTTTAAATCTAGAATAAAAACGCATCTCTTTACTATGGCTTACACATAAAACATTATCAATTTCTATTATTCAAATCAGTAAATGATTGTCAGGCTGCATTAACTAGGTCAGCTGGAACCGGGAACACTTCCCATAACACCTGATGTACTCGTTACATCATAAGAAGAATGGCATCTACGCTAATGTTAGTCTCTCTGTTTATCCCGAGGTTTACTGCAGTCAGCCGGATCCGGGCCATATCCAGATCAGATGGTGGACCTGCGCCTGGACATGACCAACGCATCCCTGAACTGTCTGCAGAGAGCGTGTCAAATAAACTCCCCCTGTAAATGCCGCATCGACACAACATCCTCATTAAACCCGCCTCCGGCGTGACGACTCCAATCTTTCGAATAATCTTACGAATATCTATTTACCTAGTATGACTTAAGACCTGCAATGTTGCCAGAATCATAATCATACACTGTTTGTTCGTCAGCCAGAGGAGAACTGGCACCCCAACTGAGCCTGGTTTCTCCCAAGGTTGTTTTCTCCATTCTGACCCTGAAGGAGTTTTGGTTCCTTGCCACCATTGCCTCTGGCTTTTGGCTTGCTCAGTTGGGGACACCTAAATCTCATCTATATTACCGATCTGCCCGCATTGACACTATATGATACTTGAAATTAGCTGGATAACATCACCGTTTCACCAGAACGGCTGTACAAATTCTGTTGCATTATTTTCCTGTTAACAATGTGAAGCTGCTTTGAAACAATTGGACTTGTTAAAAGTGCTATATAAATAAAGGTGACTTGATATAAAGTCAGAATTGTGTGATATAAAGTAAGAACTGAGTGATATAAAGTAAGAACTGAGTGATATAAAGTCAGAATTGAGAGATTTAAAGTCAGAATTTTGTGATATAAAGTCAGAATTGAGTGATATAAAGTCAGAATTTTGTGATATAAAGTCAGAATTGAGTGATATAAAGTCAGAATTGAGTGATAAAGTCAGAATTGAGAGATATAAAATCAGAATTGAGTGATATAAAGTCAGAATTTTGTGATATAAAGTCAGAATTGAGTGATATAAAGTCAGAATTGAGAGATATAAAGTCAGAATTTTGTGATATAAAGTCAGAATTGAGTGATATGAAGTCAGAATTGAGAGATATAAAGTCATAATTTTGTGATATAAAGTCAGAATCGAGAGATATAAAGTCAGAATCGAGAGATATAAAGTCAGAATTGAGAGATATAAAGTCAGAATTGAGAGATATAAAGTCAGAATCGAGAGATATAAAGTCAGAACTGAGTGATATAAAGTCAGAATTGAGAGATATAAAGTCAGAACTGAGTGATATAAAGTCAGAATTGAGTGATATAAAGTCAGAATTGTGAGATATAAAGTCAGAATTGAGTGATATAAAGTCAGAACTGAGTGATATAAAGTCAGAATTGAGTTATAAAGTCAGAATTGAGTGATATAAAGTCAGAACTGAGTGATATAAAGTCAGAACTGAGTGATATAAAGTCAGAATTGAGAGATATAAAGTCAGAATCGAGAGATATAAAGTCAGAACTGAGTGATATAAAGTCAGAATTGAGAGATATAAAGTCAGAACTGAGTGATATAAAGTCAGAATTGAGTGATATAAAGTCAGAATTGTGAGATATAAAGTCAGAATTGAGAGATATAAAGTCAGAATTTTGTGATATAAAGTCAGAATCGAGTGATATAAAGTCAGAATCGAGAGATATAAAGTCAGAATCGAGAGATATAAAGTCAGAATTGAGTGATATAAAGTCAGAATGGAGAGATATAAAGTCAGAATTGAGTGATATAAAGTCAGAATTGAGTGATATAAAGTCAGAATTGAGTGATATAAAGTCAGAATTGAGTGATATAAAGTCAGAATTGAGTGATATAAAGTCAGAATTGAGAGATATAAAGTCAGAATTTTGTGATATAAAGTCAGAATTGAGTGATATGAAGTCAGAATTGAGTGATATAAAGTCAGAACTGAGTGATATAAAGTCAGAATTGAGTGATATAAAGTCAGAATTGAGATATAAAGTCAGAATTGAGATATAAAGTCAGAATTGAGTGATATAAAGTCAGAATCGAGAGATATAAAGTCAGAACTGAGTGATATAAAGTCAGAACTGAGTGATATAAAGTCAGAATTGAGTGATATAAAGTCAGAATTGAGTGATATAAAGTCAGAATTTTGTGATATAAAGTCAGAATCGAGAGATATAAAGTCAGAATCGAGAGATATAAAGTCAGAATTGAGAGATATAAAGTCAGAATTGAGAGATATAAAGTCAGAATCGAGAGATATAAAGTCAGAACTGAGTGATATAAAGTCAGAATCGAGAGATATAAAGTCAGAACTGAGTGATATAAAGTCAGAATTGAGAGATATAAAGTCAGAATTGAGAGATATAAAGTCAGAACTGAGTGATATAAAGTCAGAATTGAGTGATATAAAGTCAGAACTGAGTGATATAAAGTCAGAATTGAGTGATATAAAGTCAGAATTGAGAGATATAAAGTCAGAATTGTGAGATATAAAGTCAGAATTGAGTGATATAAAGTCAGAACTGAGTGATATAAAGTCAGAATTGAGAGATATAAAGTCAGAACTGAGTGATATAAAGTCAGAATTGAGAGATATAAAGTCAGAATCGAGAGATATAAAGTCAGAACTGAGTGATATAAAGTCAGAATTGTGAGATATAAAGTCAGAATTGAGTGATATAAAGTCAGAATTGTGAGATATAAAGTCAGAATTGAGAGATATAAAGTCAGAATCGAGAGATATAAAGTCAGAACTGAGTGATATAAAGTCAGAATTGAGAGATATAAAGTCAGAACTGAGTGATATAAAGTCAGAATTGAGTGATATAAAGTCAGAATTGAGTGATATGAAGTCAGAATTGAGAGATATGAAGTCAGAATTGTGAGATATAAAGTCAGAATTGAGTGATATAAAGTCAGAATTGTGAGATATAAAGTCAGAATTGATTGAGTGATATAAAGTCAGAATCGAGAGATATAAAGTCAGAATCGAGAGATATAAAGTCAGAATTGAGTGATATAAAGTCAGAACTGAGAGATATAAAGTCAGAATTGAGAGATATAAAGTCAGAATTGTGAGATATAAAGTCAGAATTGTGGGATATAAAGTCAGAATTGTGAGATATAAAGTCAGAATTGAGAGATATAAAGTCAGAACTGAGTGATATAAAGTCAGAATTGTGAGATATAAAGTCAGAATTGTGAGATATAAAGTCAGAATTGAGTGATATAAAGTCAGAATTGTGAGATATAAAGTCAGAATTGTGAGATATAAAGTCAGAATTGTGGGATATAAAGTCAGAATTGTGAGATATAAAGTCAGAATTGAGACATATAAAGTCAGAATTGAGTGATATAAAGTCAGAATTGAGAGATATAAAGTCAGAATTGAGACATATAAAGTCAGAATTGAGTGATATAAAGTCAGAATTGTGAGATATAAAGTCAGAATTGTGAGATATAAAGTCAGAATTGTGAGATATAAAGTCAGAATTGAGACATATAAAGTCAGAATTGAGTGATATAAAGTCAGAATTGTGAGATATAAAGTCAGAATTGTGAGATATAAAGTCAGAATTGTGAGATATAAAGTCAGAATTGAGACATATAAAGTCAGAATTGAGTGATATAAAGTCAGAATTGTGAGATATAAAGTCAGAATTGTGAGATATAAAGTCAGAATTGAGAGATGTAAAGTCAGAATTGAGTGATATAAAGTCAGAATTGAGTGATGTAAAGTCAGAATTGAGAGATATAAAGTCAGAATTGAGAGATATAAAGTCAGAATTGAGAGATATAAAGTCAGAATTGAGTGATATAAAGTCAGAATTGAGAGATGTAAAGTCAGAATTGAGTGATATAAAGTCAGAATTGAGAGATATAAAGTCAGAATTGAGTGATATAAAGTCAGAATTGAGAGATATAAAGTCAGAATTGAGTGATATAAAGTCAGAATCGAGAGATATAAAGTCAGAATTGAGTGATATAAAGTCAGAATTGTGAGATATAAAGTCAGAATTGAGTGATATAAAGTCAGAATTGAGAGATATAAAGTCAGAATTGAGTGATATAAAGTCAGAATTGTGAGATATAAAGTCAGAATCGAGAGATATAAAGTCAGAATTGAGTGATATAAAGTGAGAAAAGTTGCAATTAACTTTTTAATTGTTTTATTCTGTGGTGGAAGCTTCCATAGTTTTAGACCCCATTGACTTCCGAAAAGATTTCGAAAGATTATTCTAAATGCATTTTCTGTGTTCCATAGAAGAAACAAAGTAATGCAGGTTTGGAACAACACAAGTGTAGGTAAACTTTTGGGTGAACTCTCTTTAAGTAAAAAAAAACACTTTTTTAGGAGTTGCTCCAACAAAGTGGAATCGCTGACAGTAAGTGTGTGAGACTCAGAGTGGCAGATTGTGTTCAGAGATGGAAAAATGTGAGACATATGAGAAATCCAAACTCACGACACTTTAAAGTCATCTGATAAATGCGGATCATTGGAAACAGATTGCCACGAGCAGCACACAGTCTGTGGGACCACAACGTCTCATATGGGGTTGGAAGATTGGCGTGATGGTGTTTCCTATCCAGAAAGTTGGACTGATAGAGGAATCGAGGGAGGAAAAGAGGGAGAGGCAATGATGGGCATGCAAGAATGCAGGTTTGGTCAGGCCACAGTCACAACCACAATAAAGTGTCTTCCGTCATTGAGCGTTCCTATGATCTGACATTTCCAGGCATAGATAATAAAAGACAGGCTGTGAGGAGTTAAAATGGAGGGATGAGAGAGGACAGACATCCTTTAAATGGTATAGCATGGATGGAAGAAAGAAAGCCAGACAGGATAGCGTGTATTAGAAACACATGAATTACAGTTCAATGGTTTAATTTACAAAAGCACTTTTTAGTTAGTATAGTTTATCTCTGATCACGTTTAGGTCCTTATTCTGGATAACCCTTTATGATGAAAAAATATTTTTTATACTGGAATAGCTATGAGGATTGAAATGTTTGCTAACTAGTATTCTGCACAGTAACACTCAAAATAATGAATTGGTTTGAGTAGAGCCAACTCAAATTAAACAAATTACTTCAATCAAATGAACTTTCAGGACTTTTTTTTTCTTTTGAGTTCACAAAACTGACACATTTTATTTCACAGTCAGCTCGTCTGCTGGTTCAACATCGAGATGTTGTTCTTGCCCACATGATGGAGTTAGGGCTGAGGCTCAACTCCAAGAAGAGCATTCTTTCTCCAGTCAGAGAATAACGTATCTAGGTGTGAGTTGGATTTCAGTCTCTATGCATGCCCGCTTATTAGAGCTGTGCATAGGGTCGATCCTCTCAGCAGTGAAGGGGTGAAGCTAGACCAGTCACTCACTGTCTAATAGTAAAAGACAGTGGTGGTTTAAGACCAAGGGATTTCCCTGAGGGGAACCCTTTCTCGCATAGTCAAGGCAATGCAGCAGCGTCTCCGCACCTTGGTTATGTGGAAAGGTCCTTGGTTTCTGGCCTAGAGACCGTCACTGGGGGCACCGTGTCAGCGAGTATCTCTGATCACAGACGCTTCCTTCAAGGGCTGGGGATGTCCATGGGGGTGTCGCTCGGCCCAGGGCTCATTTGTGGAAGCAGACATCCTGTCGAGACAGAGGCCAAGGTCCGGGGAGTGGACTCCACACTCAACAACACACTCAGCATGCTCAACACACTCAGCTCCTTTGGGAGAAATTTGGCAGGGCCAAAGTGGACCTGCTTGCCACACACAAGAACACTCTTGTCGTCTGTGGTTCTCCCTAACACCTCCAACTCCTCTTGGACTGGACGCCATGGTACAGGAGTGGCCGAAGCTGCCCCTGTACACATTTCCCCTGATTGTTCTGCTTCCAGGAGTTCTAGAGAGAGTGCACCAGGACAGGGCTTGTCTGCTGCTAGTAGCCTTGTTCTGGTCAGCCCGAGCTAGTTCTCGGACATTGTGTCGCTCCTCCATGGCTCTCTTCTAGAGATTCCGTTCAGGAGGGACCTTCTCTCTCAGGTGGGCGGTGTCATCCTGCACCCTCACCCAGAGCTGTGGAAACTGTGGGCTTGGCTTCTGAGGGGGTCCAGCTCATAAGTTCTGGTCTCTCAACCAAGGTTGTTGAGACCATTCTACACTCTAGAGCTCCCTCTATGAGGAAACTGTACACTCAAAGTGGAGACTCTTCACCTTATGGTGTAGAGATCACCTGTGGGATCAAGGTAACTGCCCCACGAGCGCAGTGCTTGAGTTCCTGCAGGAGAGGTTCTCCACTGGGTTAGCCCTCCACAATAAAGGTGTCTGTGGCGGCCTTAGCAGCTTACCACACTTTTTTGGTGTTTCATATGGGCTACATCCTCTAGTTACTCATTTCCTCTGTGGCACATTGAGGCTAAGACCTGTAGTATGCACCAGGGTGCCAGCCTGGGATTTTGTCTTCCAAGACCTTTCTGAGGCTCCTTCGAGCCGCTTGAAGAAGTTTCTGAGAAGTTTCTCCCTCTTATTAGGTTCATCCTTCTTGCTTATGATATCTGTGGCACCCTCGGGCTTGGAACTACTCCTGGTCTATGAGTAGGCCGGGTTACGTCCCATAGGTTCCCACTATCCTGTGAGACCCTTAGTACGTCAGGCCTTTGTCCTCCTCCTTCTGACATCAGACCGGGAACTTCTGCTTGCCTGTTCATGCATTAGAACAATTGTTCATCTGTTACGGGCCACCCTCGAGAGGGGGTCCAACTTCAACTCAACTAGGAGTATGGCTGCCTCGTAGGCACTTTTGGCAGGGGCCTCCCTGCATGATATTTGTGATGCAGCAGGATGTTACCTCACCACACACCTTTGTCAGTTCCTACAAGCTACACATTAACGTTACTCCGGGGGCTCGGGGGCTCGCCCAGACAATATCACAGGTGGGCATTCCGGCTCCTATGGGGACGTGGGTATTCTCGTCCCCAAAGCGGTGACGCAGCGCGAGTTCCCTTGAAAGGGAACATCTCGGTTACGACTGTAACCTTAGTTCCCTGAATAGGGAACAAGATGCTGCGTCACCCTGCCATACTCACCGCATGCCCGCAAGCATCTTGCTTCTACCTTTCTCAGAAGCTAGCGGCGTGTGTTTGCCGGTATGCTTTTACCTTCCGGGTCTATGATGTCACCCGCCTATGACGTTCCGTCTCTCCATTGGACTGATTACACACGTGCTTCACGACGCAATCACACAGAGGTGTTCCCAAAGCGGTGACGCGGTGACACGGCGTCTCGTTCCCTATTCAGGGAACTAAGGTTACAGTCGTAATCGAGAAGTTTTTTTTTTGTAGGGTTTCCATCATGGTGATGAGTGGAGTATGAGCTTAGTTTGGGAACAGATACTCTCAAAAAAAAAATTATAGGGTTAAAAAAAATACAAAATTGCACCTTTTAAGGTACAAGTGGCCGTCACTTGGGTGGTAACCTTAAGGGTACATTTTTGTACCTCTAAGTAGAGGAAAACAATGGTATAATTGTACCCTAAGGACCGATGGTGTACCTTGACTGTACACATGTTGTTCCCCAAAGAACAATGTACCTCCACTGTACCTTTTTTTCTGAGAGTGTATATGTTAAATGTATTATATTTCTGTTCTTATTCAGTAAGTCCAATGCTATGCTAAGCTTTGTGATTGCCTCAAATTGTTTAAGTTTAAGTAAATGTGTAAATTTGTTTGGTAAAGTTATTGCTACAAAATAATTTATTCAGTGTCTTGAATTTTCAACAGCTTATGTTGAGCTACTCCGAATAAGCACAGAAATAAATATTCTATTACACAGAATATTCCAAATAAGGCTTTTACATAACTATATTGTAATTTTTTTCTTTTGTGTGTGTGTGTGTGTGTGTGTGTGTGTGTGTGTGTGTGTGTGTGTGTGTGTGTGTGTGTGTGCAGGAAATGCATGGATCACACTTTACCTCAATAAAAGCTGGACTGCATGTACTCTTTCATTCCAATAGAGATCTAATCACATTTACCCACACAAAATGCAAATCTGCACTTTCTATACATATTACAAGAGAAGTTGCATTGCAGCAGGGTTTCAGTAATTCACCCAATTCTAATGCTTTTCATCATTTCTTGTTTCCTTTTCTTTACAAACCCACCACTAAAAGATGTTAACAAGGATTAAAGGACAAAAATTAAATATATATATATATATATTTATTTTATTTTATTTATTTTTTTTAAGTGGGATTCCATGTAATCCAGTGAAATCATTTCATAAATAATCAGATATTGTTGATTAAATAGGGTGAAGAAATCTCAAAAGCACAATGTTTGTTGTCTTTTTCAGACTGCAAGAGCTGAACCAAAAAAGAAAGAAAGGAAAAAGTCAAGAATCCGCATCACACACTTTAACAATTTAGTCTGAGCAGAGCTCAAATTAGTAATGAGCCTATAACAAACATCACTTGATAAACATTAGAGTCAATAATAGCCCACATATAGTCTGGGTAATTAGTGGGCATAGCAGACGTGTTGTATATGAGGAATGATGGCAACCCATCAGCCATGGAGATCTTTTTATCTGTTTTATCTGACAAATGGCAGATGGGGTGTGTTTGAGAAACCTCTTTGAAAACAATTATTATTTAGGAATTCTGATGTTAGTAGCACAGAAATACTTAAGCTTTAAGTCAGCAGGGCCAAATCATATTTATAGCCAAATAGTTAAACAATTAAAGCATGTGAGTATCTCAGCATTTTAGTTTTTTTAATCACTCTAAACATTCACATAATAAATGCATTTCCATGCACGACTTCTTTTCATGAATACAAAAACATGTTTGTAGATCCATCAATTATGAATAATTGCTAATTAGAACTGTCCTGTAGGTAGTAATCTTAATATGAGGTTGTGTGCTGTAAGTGTTATATGTTTTTAACGACTCCTTTTCCATGTGTGCTGGGACTTCATCATAGACTGCTAAAGAGCTAACATCAAAGTTTCTCCAAACGCTATCTCTTTAATCTTCATTAATCACAAGTGAGTGCTTGTTTCACACTACAGAGGGATGGAGCTCATGGATCAGTCCAATATTACTCTGGTTTCTGCTGTATGTGGTGTCTTCAAGGAAGAGTAGCCTGTGTAATCTGAATTATTCATCCCCCTCTTCACAGAGCCTCCTTACATGTGCACACTGAAATATGTGGGCAGTAAACTTTAGAAATGTGTATTTCCAAAAAGCCATTGTTCGCTAATGATATCCTTCCAGTTTTATGGTGTGAATACCAATAGTATCTTAATCCCTTAGGCTGTGTGTGTGTGTGTGTGTGTGTGTGTGTGTGTGTGTGTGTGTGTGTGTGTGTGTGTGTGTGTGTGTGTGTGTGTGTGTGTGTGTGTGTGTGCGTGTGTGCGCGTGTGTGTGTGTGTGGTCTTACCAATCTCAAGAAAAACCACAGTTGCACACCATAAATAAGAGAACACAGTAATTTACATACTGTAACTGTAACTATACAATCATAAACATGGCCTTCACATTGCCTATTATATATCATTCTCAGTGTATTTGTACATTAAAATGGGCTTAGTTGTTGTTAGTTGGTAATTTGTGTATTGTGCATTGTTTTTTTGTTAAAATACTGCAATAATAGATAGTAATTTTCTATGTTGATTCACCTGAAAAAGTGTAAACACTGTGGCACTTTGGTGCTTACAAAACATTGCTGTCCTGACCAGCCAGACATAGCAACAGGTTGACCAATGGCATGCATTTGGGGTGGGGTTATCTGATTTATCCAACCAATGGCAGATGGGGAGAGTGCTTGAGAAACCTGTTTAAAAACAGTCATTATTTAGCCATTTAATGTGCTTGTGGCACATAAATTACACACTCCTGCTTCAAGTCAGCAGGACCAAATCATATTTATTGTCAAAAATATCAGGAAAAAAAGAATGTTTTAAACAAGTTTACAGATAATAAATGCATTTTGATGCATTTGAACATGAAGTTGGTATAATACTTTCTATGTGGTTTGTAAGCTTTCATGAATCTGTGTGTTTTCCGTCAGCCCCCTGCATTTTTTTATGTCCCTCTCTAACCTTGGCAGGCAGCATAAACCAGACATAGAGAAGGTTATTTTTATTGTGAATTTCATACACAAAGATCATTCAAAGTGCTTTACATAGGCATAGTAAAGAAAAAGACAAATAAACGTCAAGTCAACTTTAGAATAATTTTAAGACAGGGTGCACCCAAAAATAGAAAGTCTGTCATTTACTCCTGTTGATCCAAGTCTGTATGACATCTTCTGTGGAGCACAAAAGGTGAATTCTTAGGTGAATATCCAGGCAACTCTTTTCAATATGAAACTGAGAGAGGGAAGGGTCTGTCATGTACCATAAAAACATAAAAGTTGTCTATACAACTCATTCATATTTCAAGTGTTCATAAGGGTATGTTAAAAATGATGCCTGTTCACTCAGATACACGAAAACAACTAAAAACTATGTATTCTGCTTCCAGGCCAGTAGATGGCAATGTCACAAATTCATGTTTATTGTATTTTACAATAATATATAGTATAAGTTTGTGGTTTCAGGCCCCCAAAGCACTGTATCCATAAAAGTTTTTTTGTGCGTGTGTGTGTGAGAGTGTGAGAGAGTTTGTGAGAGAGTGTGTGTGTGCATGCATATGTACTTGAGTGTGTGCGCGTGTGTGTGTGTGTGAGAGAAAGTGTGTGTGTGTGTGTGCATGCATGTGTGCTTGTGTGTTTGAGTGTGTGTGTGCATGCATGTGTTTGTGAGCGTGTGTGTGTGTGCGCATGTGCTTGAGTAAGTGTGTGTGCATGTGTGCATGCTCTCATGTTCTAGTAGCCAAAATCAATTTCACTTCCTGCCAGAAAAAAAATATGTTGAATGATTAAATTTAGGTTGTAAATCTTTCCCCATATATGCATAGTAACAAATTAAATTTGATGTAATTTGAACTGACTTAAATGCAAAAACTTGTTAGCAATTACATGGTGGTTTGATGAATGAATAAAAATTATCTACATTTCACAATAAACATGGAAAATTAATTTGACCTCATGTCACTCTTGATGACCCCAGAACAAACAGAACTAAGCAGATATTTCAGGGCATATTTTTTTATCTGTTTGAATGAATTATACTCTCTCATTTACAACTCTCTCTCACCGGCGTGATAAAATCACTCTCAGATAATTAGCGCTGTCACAGCATTGATTGCAGATATTGATAGAATGAGACAGTGAAGTGAGCACATTTGGGTGCTTTAATTGGAGAGCCGTGTTTCAGACCTGGTGTGAGTTGAGTCCTGATCACAATCAAGAGAAAGCAGTCCTTGCGCTAGCGCGTGCTAATGTTCACTGTAGACTGATGTGGAGTTGGTATTGATTAGATCCCTACTCTGTCATCAGATTCGACAATAGACTGATAATTCCAACCAGCACTTCTCGTACAAACATCTGCATCCACTTATATGAAGAACAGCTTCCACACATCACTCGTTTCACTCATGTAATCAAACTCGGACTGGCGCAATGGTTTTTGTTAGCTGTTATCATGTTTTCTCTCTCATTTTCTTCATTTTTGTGGTGGTTGTGGACTAGAAATATTGATTTATGCTCTTTTTTCCCCCCAAGAAAAGACACAAAAAGACAGCCATTGTCAGGTTGAAGGTCATAGATTTGTTGCGTTTAATCAAGCGAGGAATAATGGCCTTGGCTGGGTTGTGTCAAAACCCTGAACGATTCTTCTGATAAGCTTTCGCACCATGTTTGGGAGTGAATTTCATGCTCTCAGCATGTGATGATGTTTTGTACAAATATACAGTTAGCTTACCTGCTGACAAAATATGCTGTTTCTTGTAAGTGGCTTTGCTTAGAAACAGCTTGCAAAGAAAAGAAAATGTAAACATAGTCCAGAATGAACAAAACTATATAGCACCACATTCCAGTTTACTTACTTACTGAGACATGACCAGTGTGCACATGGAAATATACTGAAAAATGTTTGAGGCTATATTGATGGGCTAGTTATACAGGTTGCAGTGATGATCATTGTTGAGCATGTGAGCTCATGAATGCAGGATCTCGTCATTGTAACTGGATTTCTGCACACTAATGAATACTTTCATCATAACTAACAGTGCAAACACAATGTAAATAAGAGATTCGCTGATTATAACGGGAGTTTTGACACGAGTCCAGAACTCAGTCACCGATAAACTCGCGCTGTTTGATTGACAGCTCCAGTGATTGTAAAGAGAGCGCTCTTTGATCGCTTTCTATATATAATTTAATCACAGTTTAAACAACAGATTATTTTCATCCTGCTAAGAGAAACAATGTGACGTTGAGCGTTTAGTCACTGGTTTGATTTACTGACACACAGACAAAGAACATCTGACTGTATATGAATCATATCAGAAATCACTGGTCTCAGATCAGGCATTAGAATTAACACGGTTACTTACATGTTGTGGCATTACTGTCGAGTCCATATCGTAAAAGTCTGTTTGCAAAGCCTGTGCTGAAATTGTGACTGATTTCCCGAAGAATCCACAGTGAAATGTAGCGAATACAAATAAATAATGCTCAACTGAGACATTCACATTGTTGAAAATAAATAAGCACATTCCTAGCATTAGGATCCTTCGGAAGGTAATGTTATTTTTAGTCCAGTGATCCTGTATCGCTCGTCTCTCCTCGTCATCTCACTAACACTCCAGTGGGCTGTGATGATGAAGGAGGCGGTCTTTCACCATCTATGACAGGCTCATTCCACAACGAGTTGTTATCTGGTTACAATAAAAGTTTTTGGACTATAATAACAGATTGGATGATAATTTGCGCAATGGTTTTATTTTTTGATCAGCTGTTTGTGTTATGAATGCTTCCCCACCGAACACGAATGTGCTGGGCCGAAAAAACAAAGTACATTTTTTTTGCTTTAACTCTCGCAGCGACAGAAAAGGCTTCAACCAATCATATACAAGGAAACAAAGGCGACGATATGTTAAATAGATGTCACTAGCTATTCAATCAACATTAACGTTTGCCAGGCATCGCATTTCTCACGAGAATACAGCTCCTGTCGAGTACATGCAAGTCGCTGTAAGCTACAGACAACGATAACATAACCTTTTGAGTTAAAACGTTTTTTTTTTTCCCTAAACCTAATTGTGTCCGCGACCATAGAAAGTGAATGTGTTTCCGTCAGTACGTCTGTGGCACTTCAATGTTTACATTGTGACTCAACTGGAAACAGCTGCTCCGGATCAATTGGTTCCCCGAAGTTTGTCTAGTCAGATGTGGTGCTACTGCCTCTGGAGGAGCTCCTCAAATTGTCCCACGGACATTGGAAAGTAAGTGTGGAAGCGGCCATGGTAAAGTTTTAGCTCCTGTACAAGATTAGCATACTCCCCTTCAGACTCTCTGTTCTTTAAGACTGGGTGCACCCAAAACCTTCTTTTCGGTCTTTTAAAGAAAAGGAAAAGCTAATCTTCACTGGATGATGATGTGTCCATGTTTTCTCAGCTGTCGACGCAAATGTTTTGGAACGTTGGAGTGCTGAAACGTCACAGATGTCGCAAATTCGTGTTGTGGCTGATGTGAATGGTTTTGACGCGAACTATTTGCACGCAAAATATTAGCTTTTCTGCTAATAAAAATGAAGGAAGTTTTTTTTTAAGCTCTGAAACTTACAGGATATTCTTATTGTATGATGGCCTCTTATATGTCAATAGCTCAAGGAAAATTGGATTTCTCAGTTCATGACCCCTTTAAGCTATGTAGAATATGGTCATGCAGAATTACTAATAAACAGCAAATATCCTAGTAATAAACATGCAAATGAGCATCTCGTTAATAGTGAAAATTGGACCATAAACTATACAGGAGTTGTGGAGCTTGAAGCTGTAGAAAAGGTCTGAAGCCATCTGTAAAGATGTATTTAATACCTCTCAGTACTACTTCAGTGATTTTATTACTTTTGATTTACACTATTATGTCAATGTTGTTGACTTTCACCTCTTATCTAATTGTTCTTCAGTTATCTGCATGTGGGATCTCTGTAATCTCTTTAGGGTCTGTTCTTCCTGCTCTGTGATTACAATCAATATGTTGAAATGTTAAAAATACTGACATATCTCAGCGATCACAGTCCATCACTTATGATACCTTGACTTATCTTCTTTCTCTTTTCACCATAACTATACCCTCATAAATAATCAAGCCCTGCATAGCTCCCAATCCAATGTTTGTTTAGAAACTTGCTTGACCGAGCGTGAATATTCAGAGGCTTGTTTACCAAGGATGCTTATGCGGTATTATAGTGTGTAGTACCCAGAGGAACCAAGATCTAATGTTGTTTTTGTAAGGACTGCAGAATTTCCATAAGGAGCCCTTGGGAAGTCATTATGGAGCAGCTCGTTCACCAACCATCAATCTGTAATTAATATATGCAATTCAGATAACTCACTTTGGCCTATATCTCCATTATCATCTGCCCAAACAAGGAATGCATTCCTTCAGATATGTGCGATATTCATTATTGGGATCAAAGGAGCCATGTGGGGAAGATTCTCTTTCATTAAAGACACAAAGGACATCTGCTAGGTCAGGGATCATCTCCAGTGTGCAAACTAATAAAATCCAAATATAAATGAGAGGAAGTGTCTGGTGTGTTGAATGACAGGAAGGAATTGTAGGAATGGATGTTGGCTATGAGGCATTCCAGGATGCCTTTCTCAGGACCGCCGCGGCGGAAGGCGTGTTGACCCAAGGCTGCATTTGCATGAGACTGTGTGAATACATGAGGAATGTACGTTATAACACAATGTCTACAGAGATACAAGAAGCCAAAGAACGATAGAAAGACAAGGAACCAGACTTGAAGGAATTAAAGGACTCACACACACACACACACACACACACACACACACACACACACACACACACACACACATATATATATATATATATATATATATACATACATAGCATGATGCATTGTTTGTTGACACACCAAAATATATAGGCTGAAATGTTGAATAAGTTAAGAAATATTTGCATGTATATATGTATATATATATATATATATATATATATATATATATATATATATATATATATATATATATATAGTAGTTAGATGCTATTTATAAATAGGGGCAGATACTATTTGCACCTCAGTGTTGCTGTACATTAAACGGTATGCAATAGGGAAAAGGGAGTAGAGCGAGGTCGATTTGCGTCAAAACTTCCTGCCATATGCCTTACCCCTACACTATTGTTGCTGATCCAGCATCTTCCCTGATGTTGTCTGGCCCAATCAGACGTTAGTGGGTGGAGTTAGTGTAAATAGCCTCTGCCAATAAGACGGACTATTTGCACTTAGTGTAAATACACACTCAGTTTATTTAACCTGTCATTGACCCATTCAAACTGTTAGAGAACACAAACGTAGAATATATTTTGAAGAACTGTTACAGTACAATGATCGTTTACAATGACCAGGGGCTGCCAAGCTCAAAAACTGACAATAAAGAGCATACAAGCATCATAAAAGTGGATGATATTAATTGTGTGCTATATTCCAAGCCTTCGGAAGTCATATGCTTTGTGTGATGAAATTCAAGTAGTGCACAACAAATGTGGTCAAATGTGATTTATTGTATTCCACACAGAAAGAAAAAAACAGCTTACGGGTTTGGATCAGCATGAGCGTGAGTAAATGATAGATTTTTCATCATTTATTTGGGCTTCGGGTGAACTATTCATTTAAAAAAACAAGAACAGGAGGATGGCTTGTGAAAAAGAAAGAGTAAAGATGAAGTGAGAGAATGAGAGAGAGAGAGAGAGAGAGAGAGAGAGAGAGAGAGAGAGAGAGAGAGAAAGGGGGGCTGTACTGCCAAGAGCCAAGCGAGAAATATTTGCCCGTACGTCTGTAACGGTAGATTGCCAAACCGAATGTGTGTGTTTGCGATAACGCGAGGCTTTGAGTCTTTCATCTGAGGCAGAAAACTGCGAAAAGGAGATGTACCCGACTCCCTCGCTCATCTCCTTGAAAGAGAGCAAGGCGACAAAAGAAAAGGGAGGCCTTTTTTCTCCTCTGCGAGAAGCCAAACAGCTTGTCTCCTCTCGTTTAACTCCACGTACAGTGCCTGTTAATTACGGCTACGGCCGGTGTCTTTTGATAATGTCGTTTTGTCGGGAAGACAGTTGTTTGTCGGTCACGCTTATTAGCATTCTTTTGAAACATTCATGAATTCATCTAAGGAAACAGGTGGGGACTCGTATTGTGCGGCACAGAACTTGTCCAGAGTCGTTATGTTGGCAGTCACTGTTTAATTTGGCCGGCGGAAATGAGAAGACTCTCTCAGGTGGGTTGGCTTCTGTTTCTTCTCCACAGGCAGGCGCGCCTGTTGATGCACAGATTACCTGGATGAAAACACACCTGCGGTTCCTCAGAAGTGTTAGTAAATACAGACTCTTGATTGATCCACGGGAGTCGCTTTGACTTGAAGTATGAACCAATCTTGACTTAGTTGGGCGGTGCAGCAGGTCATGCGTTTGAAAACAGATAACATCATTTTTGTATCTAACACGGCTGACGATGCCGTCGGTTATGTTCACAGGGCCTGGGAATGTTCCCCATCATTGCCATTCCCATTCACACTTCTATCATTTTCCCAGAATTCTTCTGGAGTGATATAGTCTGGCCAAGGAAAATTAACATCTTCACTCTTTATCCAAATCTTATTAGAAAATGTGTTAAAAATGTTGTAGTCATATTGCACAGTTGTGTTTGGAGTTGATTGTATTATTTGTGATAATAACGCAATGAAACATGCCAAATTGTGCGGACATAATTTTTGGCCAGACTGTCATACCTACATAATCAGTTATCAATAACTGATCTTGTAGATATTATTATGCTTATTATGTTTTTTTTTTCTGTGCATTTTCTTTGCATAGTAAAATCACACCTGTAGCTGTAGTTTTCCTTTTTTTGCCAAATAATTTTATCAGATGTTTTATCAGTTTTATCATTTTATCAGAGTTTTGATCTTCTCTCATATTAAAATTATAAAAATAATAATAAAAAAATAAAATAATAAAAATCTAATAAATATTTTACTCATATTTTGATTTAATCAAATGTCTTTAGGATCATATATATATATATATATATATATATATATATATATATATATATATATATATATATATATATATATATATATATATATATATACATACTCTTGCCTAAAGGATTATTAGGAACACCTGTTTCATTAATTTCTCATTAATGCAATTATCTAATCGACCAATCACATGGCAGTTGCTTCAATGCATTTAGGGGTGTGGTCCTGGTCAAGACAATCTCCTGAACTCCAAACTGAATGTCAGAATGGGAAAGAAAGGTGATTTAAGCATTTTTGAGCGTGGCATGGTTGTTGGTGCCAGACGGGCCGGTCTGAGTATTTCACAATCTGCTCAGTTACTGGGATTTTCACACACAACCATTTCTAGGGTTTACAAAGAATGGTGTGAAAAGGGAAAAACATCCAGTATGCGACAGTCCTGTGGGCGAAAATGCCTTGTTGATGCTAGAGGTCAGAGGAGAATGGGCCGACTGATTCAAGCTGATAGAAGAGCAACTTTGACTGAAATAACCACTCGTTACAACCGAGGTATGCAGCAAAGCATTTGTGAAGCCACAACACGCACAACCTTGAGGCGGATGGGCCACAACAGCAGAAGACCCCACCGGGTACCACTCATCTCCACTACAAATAGGAAAAAAAGGCTACAATTTGCACAAGCTCACCAAAATTGGACAGTTGAAGACTGAAAAAATGTTGCCTGGTCTGATGAGTCTCGATTTCTGTTGAGACATTCAGATGGTAGAGTCAGAATTTGGTGTAAACAGAATGAGAACATGGATAACATGAACATGGTACAGGATAATGCACCATGTCACAAAGCTAGAATCATTTCAAATTGGTTTCTTGAACATGACAATGAGTTCACTGTACTAAAATGGCCCCCACAGTCACCAGATCTCAACCCAATAGAGCATCTTTGGGATGTGGTGGAACGGGAGCTTTGTGCCCTGGATGTGCATCCCACAAATCTCCATCAACTGCAAGATGCTATCCTATCAATATGGGCCAACATTTCTAAAGAATGCTTTCAGCACCTTGTTGAATCAATGCCACGTAGAATTAAGGCAGTTCTGAAGGCGAAAGGGAGTCAAACAGTATTAGTATGGTTCCTAATAATCCTTTAGGTGAGTGTATATATATAAAATTAAACAGATTGTTAGTTTTTCAGTTCAGTTTTTTCATTCAAATGGTTATTGTACTAAATAATGATAAAATAAAATATATAAAAAAACTTTTATTAAAATGACAAATACTCTTATTGCGTACTAAAAAAGAAAATAGGCTACCTTCTCATCAGCAGTGAAGTACATACTTGTAATGTGCATTTGAAATATGCAAATTAGAATGCAGCCATTGAAATTCCCATCATGAAACATCATTGCAAGCTCAATAGAGGCTCTTAGATATTACAAACGCATTGCGTGCAGTGGTAGTACACTCAAAATTACACACAATATTAACTTTTTTATAAAGAGATTTTAAGCTCATACAACTTATGAGTTTGCCTCTCCTGGTGTGTACACTGGCTCTAATGTGTAAATAGTGTTATCTGTCATTCTGTGTTTCTACTCGCCACTGATTTCTTTTCTATCATCTCTAGCCGCTTATGGAAGCCCTCAGGGGACAACATACCTTCATTAGCACTTTGCTGCAATGTTGCGTGAATGCTTCACGTGGCTGTAATCTAATAGTAGCAACATGGATGAAACGTGTTGCCTCTGTAGCTGTATTTAAAATGTAAGCAGACACGCAGACAAAGGGCTGGGAATGAAAATAGGATTGTGAGGTTAGTGTGTCACTGCAGCGTTACGTAATGAGCACGGCTGAATCAAACATGTGACGACTGCAACTGGGTTACTTCCCCTTGGCCACCGGCTGACTTCCTGTCCCCACTGGAACAGAGTATATAGAATATGATGAAAACTCTGGTAATAAAGAAAGACATATAGATAATGCTCCAACGGCTGTTGTGTCTCTGAAAAAGTCACCATGCATATTCCCTCAAGTCTTGGTGTTCACAGAGCCACATATTAGACACATATTTCAATGATATCTGTCAGGTAGCAGGTACACAAAAAAGCATGCAAAAGAAATAATGTCTTGAAGAAGATTTATTTAGATGGGTGACATGTGGCTTACAACATTCTTGCACTCGAGACATAAAAATGGATATTGAAAAATTTTGTTGACATCACAACAATCATTCTCCCTGCTTTCAGACCATTTGGAAAACCTCATGAATTACAAAAGCTTATCGCATGCAAAAACATGTTGCCACAGTGATTGAATGCTCTGGAACAATCTCTAACAGGATGTGATTAAAAGCAACACAGTTACACGTGCATGATCCATCACAAATCGGTTTGAGTCCGTCTACAAATTTGCAAAGACATGCCGTCATTGCCAGGTGCATCTGAACTAGTTTTTGGCTCAGAGAAGAATATTTACTTGCTTAGAGATTGCCGATTCATAGAGATGTGATAGAGTTCTCAGTTTACTGCTTCAGATGCAATCAATTTCTGCAATCATCTAATTTCTAATTTGATTTATTTATTGTGCCGAATCAGAAGTTAATTAGGATTGTGTCAAAAATGTCACCAAAAATGTATACAAATGCTCACAAAATTCAAGATATTGTTGCAAAAAGTTCTTGTATGAGAGCTGGATTTATAACGTGATATAATTAACCAATATCGCAAGAGAGCAGTTTTCACAAATTTGAACATGACTGCATGATATTGCTTAAACATTCAATATCTAAAAAAAAAAAAAAAAAAAAAAAAAAAAAACATTATTCTCAACATTATTTATGCATTTGTAATTTACCAATTCATATGCATCTTCTGTATCACCTCTGTAGTGCAAAGATGAATTTAGTTGTTAATGATTTCATTTGATTGACATATATTGTCTAAAAATAAGCCATTTCTCAGGCAGTAATGTATCCACATATCCTCTATAAATGTAAGGAGTGCTGGTCTGGTCTTGACTCGGTCTCAACCCCTCAAAGTCTTGGTCTCGACTTGATCTTGGATTAGGTGGTCTTGACTATAACAGTCTTAGCTTAAGAGTGATTCTGTGCCTAAGATGTTAGCGTGTTAGCGTGTAACAATTTTGGACCTTTAAAAGGGGTTTAGATGCTTTCTGAATTACTTTCTTCTTTACTGGGATTTTTTTCTTTAATCGTTAGAGGAAACGCTCACCTTTCTAAGAATTTTCTTAGAATTTTGTCACTAGGACTTACTCTTTGCATTAAGATTTTTCATGAATATGGGCCCTGATACAGTTGAATGAACATTCTATTAACGTTACTGGAAGAATGTTTGTTCATAACTTTGAGAGAACCTTGTTAATCAAAGTTCTGAGAACAGTCCCTGTTTGCTGGGTATACACTTAATGCTTGTCCATTTTAGGAGAAACACCTGAGACAACCATGTTACATCCAAACACATTAATGATGTTAATAAATAAGTAAGGCAATGCACTGGCAATTTAGTAATATCCCAGCAGCTGTGGTCTTGACCAGTCCTCTTATACCGCTTTTCCACCAGAATGAACCGGGTGCTAGTTCAGAGCTAGTGCTAGTGCCAGTTCTGAGTTGGTTCATCTGACGAGCCTTCTAAGAACCGGTTTGCCTTTCCACGGGCTAGAGAGCCACCACAGAGCCAGGTCTTACATCACTGTATACATCTCATCTTTCTCAGCAATGCTAGCAAGCCAGCGGGAAACACAAACACACCAGGCTTGTTCGAGATGCATCGGCGCCACGCAGACCGATCCACGTATGATATCAAAGTACTGCAAGAGCGATTCAAAAGCATAAGGAGTCGTATGCTCTCAATGTACTTTTTAATGTCATATGGCGATCGGTCTGTACAGCGCTGATGCATCTCGAACAAGCCTTCCATCAACAATGGGGAACGTTGCATTACTATTGATGCACATTGCTTTACGATCCTACATCGGCATCAAAACAGAGAATCCAACGCATTCATGCAGCTCGCCGTAATTTGTATAGACGGAGATTACAATCGAGCAGCTATTAGCTCGATTAGCTGCTATTTCAAAAATGGCGGTCACAAGTTTGTGTTCATCTTGTTGGTCACGGTAACCCAGCACTTGACGCAAGCAGTTCTTACTTCTAGACCAGCAATGTTTTGGTGCTACTTAAGAACCACTTGGCCTGGTTCAGAGCTGGTGCTTTGGGTGTGGAAAGACAAAGAACCGATTTGAAACTAGGCTCTGGCTCTGATCCAGCACTGCCTTGGTGGAAAAGGGGTATTAGTCTGAGACAAGGCCGAGTACAAATGTGGTCGAGACCGAGACAAGACCAAGAGCGTCAAAAATGGTCTTAAGACCGGTCTCGAGTACTACAACACTTCTAATACTCCTATGTAGAAGTTTTTAAAGTAAATTAGGAGCTTTCTGAGAGGATTATTATAAGCTTTAAGAATACGGGCCCTGGTCTTTAATAATGTTCTCAAAGAAAAACATTATTTATACATCGTTCATGGAAATTTGTTTTCGGAAATGTTTTAGAACATTCGTGTAACATGTAACATAAATGTAACTTGTTTCAGAATGCTCAGAGAACAATAGAATAAAGGTAACAATCCCATAATGTTTGAAGAATGATAAAATGGAACGTTTCCTTAATGTTCGCATAACCAAGAAAAAGTTAATTTTTGTTTTTTAAAATGCACATTTTGAATGTTCTGAGAACATTTTCAGATAACATTTTCATAAAGTAGAGCTATAAAATCAATGTGGATAGACAATTTTTGATCATTTGGTCTTGTGAGAAATATTTGGGTCTTTTTCTATAAATATATTAATATCTGAGAAGCAGGAGACTTGTAGAAATGTTTGATAGCTCAAACAATCTTTCTTTCTCATGGCTCTCCACCTTTGGCTAAATGCAAGAGCTCAGCTGGTTCAGATGAATCAATGGGGCTAAAGAACTGAATGGAGACCAAAAGCTGATAAACGAGTGTCGAGGAAGTGAGACGAGCGGGAGACTTTACAGCCAGAGGCCAGAAAGTTCTACTGGAGTTGCACAAGACTGAACAGATGTGATGTGAGCAATTGTGTGGCCTCGACTTCCTCAGCCATGAGGTCACGAGGAGGAAGTGATCCCAAGCACAAATATATCAAGAGTCCACTTCAGGACCAATTCAAAGTCAAATAAAGATTTTGCAATAATGTTTTCATTTCTCATTTCCATGTTTTGCTTCAAACATTCACACTTCTCTTATTTTCACTGAAATCTTATGGAGGGATATAGACATGAAGAATTTAACAGACAACATTATTTTAATAAATTGTCAAAAATATATGAATGGGGTCATGAAATGCATTGTTTTATAATGTTTCCTGGGGTGCACTTATAATGTTAGTATGATTTTTACATCACAAATTTTGAAATAAAAGGCATTCCTACCTTTATTCTTACCTTGATTTTAGCCTCTGATTTGAACGCTCTGTTTGAAAAGGTGAGACTTCAGTGTAAACGCCCACTGCTGTGATTGGCTGCTGTGAGACTTCAGTAAACGCCCACTAGCATTATATTCCAGATCTATGGCATTATATTCAGATCTATGGCATTATATTCAGATCTATGACATTATATTCAGATCTATAGCATTATATTCAGATCTATGGCATTATATTCAGATCTATAGCATTATATTCAGATATTCAGATCTATGGCATTATATTCAGATATTCAGATCTATGGCATTATATTCAGATATTCAGATCTATGGCATTATATTCAGATTTTCAGATCTATAGCATTATATTCAGATCTATGGCATTGTATTCAGATCTATGGCATTATATTCAGATATTCAGATCTATGGCATTATATTCAGATTTTCAGATCTATAGCATTATATTCAGATCTATAGCATTATATTCAGATCTATGGCATTATATTCAGATCTATAGCATTATATTCAGATATTCAGATCTATGGCATTATATTCAGATATTCAGATCTATAGCATTATATTCAGATATTCAGATCTATGGCATTATATTCAGATATTCAGATCTATAGCATTATATTCAGATCTATAGCATTATATTCAGATCTATAGCATTATATTCAGATATTCAGATCTATGGCATTATATTCAGATCTATAGCATTATATTCAGATCTATAGCATTATATTCAGATCTATGGCATTATATTCAGATCTATAGCATTATATTCAGATCTATGGCATTATATTCAGATCTATAGCATTATATTCAGATCTATGACATTATATTCAGATCTATGGCATTATATTCAGATATTCAGATCTATGGCATTATATTCAGATCTATAGCATTATATTCAGATCTATAGCATTATATTCAGATCTATAGCATTATATTCAGATCTATGGCATTATATTCAGATCTATAGCATTATATTCAGATATTCAGATCTATGGCATTATATTCAGATATTCAGATCTATGGCATTATATTCAGATCTATAGCATTATATTCAGATCTATAGCATTATATTCAGATCTATAGCATTATATTCAGATCTATAGCATTATATTCAGATCTATGGCATTATATTCAGATCTATAGCATTATATTCAGATATTCAGATCTATGGCATTATATTCAGATTTTCAGATCTATAGCATTATATTCAGATCTATGGCATTATATTCAGATCTATGGCATTATATTCAGATCTATGACATTATATTCAGATCTATAGCATTATATTCAGATCTATAGCATTATATTCGGATCTATGGCATTATATTCAGATCTATGGCATTATATTCCGATCAATGGCATTATATTCAGATATTCAGATCTATAGCATTATATTCAGATATTCAGATCTATAGCATTATATTCAGATCTATAGCATTATATTCAGATCTATAGCATTATATTCAGATCTATGGCATTATATTCAGATCTATGACATTATATTCAGATCTATAGCATTATATTCAGATCTATAGCATTATATTCGGATCTATGGCATTATATTCAGATCTATGGCATTATATTCAGATCTATGGCATTATATTCAGATATTCAGATCTATAGCATTATATTCAGATATTCAGATCTATAGCATTATATTCAGATCTATAGCATTATATTCAGATCTATAGCATTATATTCAGATCTATGGCATTATATTCAGATCTATGGCATTATATTCAGATCTATAGCATTATATTCAGATCTATGGCATTATATTCAGATCTATGGCATTATATTCAGATCTATGGCATTATATTCAGATCTATGGCATTATATTCAGATCTATAGCATTATATTCAGATCTATGGCTTTATTTTCAGATCTATGGCATTATATTCAGATCTATGGCATTATATTCAGATCTATAGCATTATATTCAGATCTATGGCATTATATTCGGATCTATGGCATTATATTCGGATCTATGGCATTATATTCAGATCTATAATATTATATTCAGATCTATAGCATTATATTCAGATCTATAGCATTATATTCAGATCTATAGCATTATATTCAGATCTATGGCATTATATTCGGATCTATAGCATTATATTCAGATCTATGGCATTATATTCGGATCTATGGCATTATATTCAGATCTATGGCATTATATTCAGATCTATAGCATTATATTCGGATCTATGGCATTATATTCAGATCTATGGCATTATATTCAGATCTATAGCATTATATTCGGATCTATGGCATTATATTCGGATCTATGGCATTATATTCAGATCTATAGCATTATATTCAGATTTATAGCATTATATTCAGATTTATAGCATTATATTCAGATCTATGGCATTATATTCAGATCTATGGCATTATATTCAGATATTCAGATCTATGGCATTATATTCAGATATTCAGATCTATAGCATTATATTCAGATCTATGGCATTATATTCAGATATTCAGATCTATAGCATTATATTCAGATATTCAGATCTATAGCATTATATTCAGATCTATGGCATTATATTCAGATCTATAGCATTATATTCAGATCTATAGCATTATATTCAGATCTATGGCATTATATTCAGATCTATGGCATTATATTCAGATCTATGGCATTATATTCAGATCTATAGCATTATATTCAGATCTATGGCATTATATTCAGATCTATAGCATTATATTCAGATCTATAGCATTATATTCAGATCTATGGCATTATATTCAGATATTCAGATCTATAGCATTATATTCAGATCTATGGCATTATATTCAGATCTATGGCATTATATTCAGATCTATAGCATTATATTCAGATCTATAGCATTATATTCAGATCTATGGCATTATATTCAGATCTATAGCATTATATTCAGATCTATAGCATTATATTCAGATCTATGGCATTATATTCAGATCTATAGCATTATATTCAGATCTATGGCATTATATTCAGATCTATGGCATTATATTCAGATCTATAGCATTATATTCAGATCTATAGCATTATATTCAGATCTATGGCATTATATTCAGATCTATGGCATTATATTCAGATCTATGGCATTATATTCAGATATTCAGATCTATAGCATTATATTCAGATCTATGGCATTATATTCAGATCTATAGCATTATATTCAGATCTATGGCATTATATTCAGATATTCAGATCTATGGCATTATATTCAGATATTCAGATCTATGGCATTATATTCAGATATTCAGATCTATAGCATTATATTCAGATCTATAGCATTATATTCAGAACTATGGCATTATATTCAGATATTCAGATCTATAGCATTATATTCAGATCTATAGCATTATATTCAGATCTATAGCATTATATTCAGATCTATAGCATTATATTCAGATCTATATTCAGATCTATAGCATTATATTCAGATCTATGGCATTATATTCAGATATTCAGATCTATAGCATTATATTCAGATCTATGGCATTATATTCAGATCTATAGCATTATATTCAGATCTATGGCATTATATTCAGATCTATATTCAGATCTATAGCATTATATTCAGATCTATGGCATTATATTCAGATCTATGGCATTATATTCAGATATTCAGATCTATGGCATTATATTCAGATCTATAGCATTATATTCAGATCTATGGCATTATATTCAGATCTATAGCATTATATTCAGATCTATGGCATTATATTCAGATCTATAGCATTATATTCAGATCTATGGCATTATATTCAGATCTATAGCATTATATTCAGATCTATGGCATTATATTCAGATCTATAGCATTATATTCAGATCTATAGCATTATATTCAGATCTATAGCATTATATTCAGATCTATGGCATTATATTCAGATCGATGGCATTATATTCAGATCTATGGCATTATATTCAGATCTATGGCATTATATTCAGATCTATAGCATTATATTCAGATCTATGGGATTATATTCAGATCTATAGCATTATATTCAGATCTATGACATTATATTCAGATCTATAGCATTATATTCAGATCTATGGGATTATATTCAGATCTATGGCATTATATTCAGATCTATGGCATTATATTCAGATCTATGGCATTATATTCAGATCTATGGCATTATATTCAGATCTATAGCATTATATTCAGATCTATAGCATTATATTCAGATCTATGGCATTATATTCAGATTGTGGCATGAAAGGTTGCAGTGATGATCATTGTAGCCGATCACTGACATGTGGAGCTCATGAAAGCAGGATCTCATCATTGCAACTCAATTTCTGCACACTAACGGACGCTTTCATCATAACTAATGGTACATTAACACAATGTAAATAAGAGATTTGTTGATTATTACAGGAGTTTTGACACGAGTCCAGAACTCAGTCACTGATAAACTCACACTGTTTGATTGACAGCTCCAGTGATTGTAAAGGGTGCTCTTCTCTCCTCGTCATCTCACTAACACGCAAGTGGGCGGGGCCAAAGTTACACTGATCCTGAAACTTACAGGATATTCTTATAGTATGATGAACTCGTATGTCAAAAGCTTAAGGAAAAATTTTATTTTTATTTCTCAATCATGTAACTTCTAAAATCATGTTCTAAAATCATGTTACTTCTTTTTCATTTCATCTTTTCATTTCAAATTGGATTCCACTATAAAAGCCCCATAAAAGCAAAATACAATAACTTTAACACTGACATTTTTTCAAATTGAATTTTGTTCGATCTGATATCATTTTGCACTCTCTGATTTCTCTGCATATGAGCAAAGAGAAAAACTCAATCTACGAAACCCAGCTTCCTAGTGTGTATGATGAAATAATTAAAATCTTGATTGCATGTTGCAATCAATAAATGTAATAAAATGTTTGCATGAAAAAGGTCTGGAATCCATCCAACCATTTTCCAAACTGCTCGTCGTGTAAAGGGTGGCGTTACATTTATTTATGTAAAATAAAAGTGATACTCTATGAAATGGAAAATGACAGGAAATCAGCCTTAAAACTGTCATGCAAACTGTCAAGTATAAAAAAACAAAACAAAAATAACCATTTTTTTTTTTTTTTTTATTGATGGTCTCATCTACATAGAATAACAGAAGGCTTGTCATCAGATTGCTGATGCAGTGTAAATCTGAGCTTAAAAACACAGCGTGGAGAAAGTGTGGGCTGTCAAGTATTCACACGTACAATAGGTAGCTTCAAGAAAATCGTTTTGTTATCGCAATTCTACATACAAGCCTCATCAGCAATTTGTTGGCTTTTGAAACATGTCGGATTATACAAGAAACGCAGCGTTTGCTGATTGGTGCTCCTCCGCCAGCTCACACTCATCCGTTTAGAGTTCAAGCTGCTGATTATGAGACACACGACATGGATCGAAAGAACAATCACATCTCAGTCATTAAACTAACAAGCAGCAAAGGGCAAAACTTATGTTGGGTCTTCAGTGTATGCATGATTTCAAACCTCCTCTGCTGCCTGTGGAAACATGCTAGTGAACTACATGTAAGAACTACATGTAAAAGTCCTGTTGCTTTAGAGACAACAAGATGAAAACAGTGATAAACGACCAAGTTGAGAAGCTGAAGGTGTTGGTAAGTGTTTGATGCTGTCATCATATTTCCCCAGTCTAATTCATCACTCAGGTTTAAAAACATTACCACAAGGCCGCAGGACATGCTGTCAGGAAAGCAGATATTGGACAGGATGTGTACAGACTCGTCTTGTTGCGAGCGTCTCATTCAATGTTGTTATGACGAGCTACACAAAGCTGATTCACTAATACTGAACACAGTACAAAATCTGCGTCCACAGAAAGTTTGACTTGTCTTTTATTCACAAAATTGTACACCGCTAAAGTGAATCTTAAGTTTTACTCTTTATCTCCATGTTAAATTGTCCCCAAAAAAGTTTCCTTAAGGTATACCCTTGTGAAAAAGAAGTACACTTTTTATATACTTACAGAAAGTCTACTTAAGGGTGAAATTAATGTAATTGTTTTGGACACTTAATTACATGTTAATTGCAAAAATGAAAACTTATTGTAGGTTTTATAGCAATAACACATTTATTTTTATATGTACACTACCAGTCAAAAGAGAATGGGAAAGCGTGTCCAAACTTTTGACTGGTAGTGTACATAGAACATTTGGTAACACTTTATTTTAGGGTTCAGTTCTCACTATTAACTAGTTGCTTATTACCAAGCATATTACTAGGATATTGGCTGTTTATTAGCACTTATAAAGCACATATTAATGCCTTATTCTGCATGACCATATTCTACACCCCTTAATCCTAGCCAATACCTACATTTAAACGCTACAAAAACTACTTTACTAACTATTAATAAGCAGTAAATTAGGAGTTTATTGAGGCAAAAGTCATAGTTAATAGTGAATATGTGTTCCCCATACTAAAGTGTTACCAAACATTTATTTTAAATGCAATTTCCTAATTACTTCTGATGTCTTTGAAATATTGTAAAAGTGTACTGATAGTCATAGTAAACCGAAATATACCTTAATGCAATTTCTATTAAAAATTTGTAATGTATTTAAAGATATTTGTAACTATTACACATTTGTCAGATGAAGTTGCAATTTAATAGCCTATTGAATAATACGGTTAAAAAATATAATCATGCATGCTTTAGTAAGACAAAAGAAAGCACGACAAAAGATTATTAAAACAGTGATTTAATGTACTTTAAAGTAAATCTTTTAATTTGACAAATTACGATTATTTCAGAGTGCACTAAGTGTATACTTAAAGTCATGAAAGTGTACCCTCTTTAAGTGCACTTAAGTTTTCATATATATATATATATCAATATATATAAAGTATATCAATACAATTAAGCACAATTCTTTTTCACATGAGCACCTCATGTTGAACACAGGGGAATTAATATATAATATATAATATATAATGTATAACGTTTCACTCGTGTGTGCAGGACACTATAGTTCATTTCTGTAAGTGAGGAGAGCAATATAAAGTCAACTGTGACATATACCTAGAAATTCTTCATACAGTGACTAGCAGTAAAACTGGTGAATGATTCAGACACTTTGAGCCGAGCATGTTTTTTGCGTCAGTGTTTTTCCTCTAATTGTTAAAGTGACCTTTGACCCCACAGACTGAACTAAATGAAGCATCGCTTGCTCATTGGTTGCGCTAAAGTGGTATGATCTAATAGTGTAGTTAAATCTAACAGCTGATTGGTTGATTGTAATCCATTACACCTTTCTATCAAAGTTATCTGACATTATGAAGATGAATTTGTTCACAGTCATATTTCATTACCATTTTCTAAACTGTAGCAAATAATCTGTGATGTGAGAAAATGTTTAAGTTGTCTGAATAAATGTTGGTTTGACTGTATATAGGCCTTAAAATTTAAATGTAAAAATACAGTAAAATTTAAGTTGAATTATATTCTTAAATATTTAGGCTATTTTGATAATGCTTTCAGCTAGTATAAAAGTGTTGTAAATGGGTCCATTTGACACATTTTACCATAAATTTAAGTTTAAATCAATCCGGTTTATTTTCTTCCACAATCAGCACAGAAAATGTGCAAAAGTGCAGATTCAGTGTGTGTCTATAGTGATTATTGACAAACCCATAGATGTTCAGGTGCCCTGGTGCACTATTAAACTGCTTGTTTTAAATGTGCTTTGTAAATAGTTGTAGCCTTGTATATGATACTCATATAATAATGTATTTCCCTCTGTTAATAACAGTATAAAATTTTAGTGTCTCATTAAATTTTACACAGCCATTAATGCCAGCTCGGTGTGTGTTGTGAATAACACTGATAACTGCTGGTGTATATGGACTGTTTCCCCAAGTCGCTGAGTGGAGGCTTTCTCTTTTTATATTTATTTATTTATTTATTAATCTTAGGCTTTCGACTTTGATTTCAATGTAACGCAATGTGTAACCGTTGTCTCTAATTTCATTATAATTCCCAAGAGAAGAATCACGCTGGAGAGTATTTCTCTCATGCCACTGAAAATTCAATGAACCCCTATCTTCATGTTTTGCAACTGTTTAAAACCAGATTTGCATGTGTTAAATCGCATCCTTTGCAAGTTGTTAGATGTGCGAAATGCAAAAGCTTTTCTCTCTCATGAAATGGGGGTTAAGAAACAAGTATTTCCAAGAATGCACTCAGTCAATAGCCTTAAGGTGCAATTACATTTATGAAATTTTGCGGACCAAAAAGGTCCATTGTCAAAAGTGAAGCAATGTATGACAGAAGTCACCGTTTACACAGAAGTCACTTTCAAACAAGCACTTTCTGTTGGTTAATGAAGCAAATCTGCATGAATTCCTATTGAAATGACTGGAAATCAAAATTGCCAAATTGAAAATGTGTACAAATTGTAAATTTTTATTCATACACTGGTCTGAATATATGAATGCCTTGTAAAAACTGGATATTCAGTATCAGCCTATTAATAAACATTTAGCATCATATCACTTGGTTAGCATTAAAGGGAAGTTGCACGAGTCTTTTCATTCCTATTGTGCTGTATATCCGAGTGAAGCGCTTCTCAAACAAGAACAAATGTATGTAGGGCGGGCTTGATTGTGTCTGTGGGGAATTGATTGGATGGCTGTGGTTTGCTATTGGTGGATCTCATGTGAGTGACAGGTTGCCCCGCCCTCGTCACCAGAGAAGAGAAGTCGCTGCAAGAGGGAGGGGAAGTTATTACGAGTGTTTTTGAACTATGCAGGTTCTCTGATTTTTTCAAGCCAAAGAAAAAAAAGGCACTGATAGAGCATGCTGGGACTGTGACAGTGTGTATAACATCACATGCTTTACATGAGGGCAAAATACCACCCACAGTTAGGTCAGGGCAATGGTCACAGGTGTCTAGATCCCAAATTTGTCCTCTCCAACTTCAGGAAAAGATCAAACTGTCAATATTGCAATCAGTATTGTAAACAGAATTTCCTGTTTGTTGTCTTTCCTTAATCTGAAATGTCATAGTCATGACATTTGGGTAAACACTGTTATCGTAGAATTCCTGACCTTTGTACTTTGGAGTTGCACTATATTATGGCAAACGGGTCAAAATCTTGCAGGGAACTTTTTCAGCCAATTTTTGCTCAACATATGCTGCTTGGTGAGGGTTAAATTTGGACATGGGTACAATCATTTATCATTTCACACAAAAGCAGAACTTAGCATTCAGGAAACATGTTCATACTCCCACATCATCATAGCTAGCTGATTACATCACTTCATAAGTGGAAGATAGGAATGAAGATAACGGATGTAGAGAGATTTTAGATACAGGTTCAGGTTGTAAATACACATTTTTAAATCTCTTATCTGCTCATGATAAACAGCATAATTTATGGCTAAAGCCACACCAAGAACTGTAAATCTTTTTAGGAATTAGCTTTGGCGGTAAAAGCCAAACTGTCCATATGAAAACATGTGTATGGAATTGTAAAGCAATTTCATGGCATGTGTTTATAGAGGACAAGAAAGCACAGATACAGGCACTCATGGTGTTTGAATACAAGATCATTTAAGTCGGCCTCAATGAACTTGTTCTAATTAAAGATTATGGGAGGCATTTCTTGTCCTCCATAATGACAAGGAGATCAATTACTCAATATTGTTTAGATTTGTGCTTTTAAAAAAAACAGCCAAATAGCAAATACACTTGTAAATCCGGTTAAAACCAAAAGGCTGCAAAAGCTGAGAAGAGTAGTGAAACTCGACTGTGGTTGGGATCATAATTAGTGACGTTTGCTAAAGCAAGTATCACTATTATTACTGTTTATACTTACAGTTTTATGCACTTGAACAAAAGTAGGGATGTGCAATATATCGGTCACCACATCGGTTATCAGCCGATATATGTTAATTTTTAATGTTAATGTCATTGGCCCAATTAGAAAATGTGGCCGATATATTAAAGCTGATAAATAATGGATTATTTCCCTTCAGTTCAACATAATGGATTTGAATTGCTTGAAATATGATTGAAATCACTTCAGAAAGGAAAATACGGATCAGTACAACTTGCACTGCAAAAACAAAAGCCTCACCATTAAATCCATGGTGATTATAATTATAATGTTCTCATTATGGTTTATGTAGCCGATATGACAGACTTGCGCTGCACATGTTGCAATGAACTGAATTTTCCAATCATATTTCAATAAACTCAAAACCATCATGGTGAACAGTGCACATCTGAATTCTCTCAACTGAAGGAAATTATCCATTATTTATCATCATTAATATATCGGCCAAATTTTCTTATCGGGCCGATAATGGTAACATTAAAAACTAACATATATCGGTCGATGCCGATATGGTGGCCGATATATCGTGAAACTTGTCTGTGGTTGGGGATCATAATTAGTGATGTTTGCTAAGGCAATTATTTGATGCATTTGAACAAAATTATAAAACATTGGCATGCAATTCAACCTGAAGTACTGTTTGTGCTATGTTGTCTCAAATCATGGCGGTTTTCAACTGTGTTAATTAGGGATCCACCGATATGAACATTTTGGCTGATAACGATAATTCGTTATATTGTAAAGCCGATAACCGATATATTGGCAGATGAATCTAAATCCAAATTATGTAATTTTTGAGAACCTGATTACAAAATCAAAAGTTTCACCATTAAAAGCGATGTCCCAAACACACAATTATAATGTTCTCATTATAATTTCATGTAGCCTATATAGCAGACAGAAACTGTATTTTCCTTTTTTGAAGTGGTTCCAATCATATTTCAAGCAAATCAAACCCATCATGGTGAACAGTGTGCATATGAAGTTTCTCAGCTGAAGGAAATACATTATTTATCGGCTTTAATATATCTGGCAAATTATTGAGCCTTTAATGATAAAATTTAAAATGAACATGTAGAACAATACCGATAATGGTGGCTGATATATCGTGCATCCCTAGTGTACTTTTCTAAGTGATTAGATGTGCAGTTTTCACTTGGCAAAATGATAAAATGAAATTATCACATAAACTTATATGAAGGAACTGGGCCATTTCTAGACATACTTGACTTTTTTGGGTACAACCACCCAGGACACCCTAGCAACTGAATAACAATGCCCTAGCAACCAAAATTCTAGCATCACTTTACACAGACAAGCTCTCATATTTCCTTTAGAATTATTTTTTTTCACATGTCCAAGGTTTGGTCTTAAAATTCTGTCTCTGTAGCACCACTTGACACCTCCAGAACTGTGATTCAGCCGTTTGGGCTGTCGACTCTTTCAGCTTATCGCTGTATTATGATAGAAACCATTTTGGATGAAATTAAGCACAAACAATCCCCACCAACAAAGGTGGACAAGCCCAATCACGCTCAGATCAAAGTGTTTATCCATAGCTAACGGAGCTTTTGCATGCTTCACGGTCGAGACACGTTCAGTCACCACTCTCTGAAACCAGAAACTAGAAAACAAGGGTTGTTTTGAAAATGTGAATGAAGATATGGTTATGTTTTGAATTTCATCTTAGCAGAGGGGAGCAGAATACGTGCAGTTGGAGACAAGCGCCAGAGGCGAGAAATCTCCCTTGAAAATCCCTCCCGAAGACCAACAACTTTATTGCTTTGTAATATCCAAGGCCTCACGGGAAAAACCCTCGACCTCTTGATCTAAAGTGTTCTAGACCTTTGCCAGACACAGTAACCCTTACCCCAAAATTAGTTAGGGCAAAACCTTCGGAAAGGGCAGCGGAACGTGGGGTGGTGAGTGAAAACCTATCACACCCTTGTCGTGTACCTCCTTGGGGTATGGCCTGACCTTTGACCTCCAGTCCACACAGAGCAAGCTTTCATAGTCCTCCTTTTTCATTCACCTCCTCCAAAACATTTGATTTTTACACATGATTTCTTCCTCTGATTGGCCTTTATAGGTAGGTGTATTCTAAATAACTACTGGAATGTGCACTCAAACAGCGAGCTTTTTGTTTCCCTTTGGAGAATGACCTTTGACCCCTACAACAGGAATAATGCCAAGTTAAAAAAACACAGCATGGGTCTCTACTTTAGTGTGTCAATCATCTAGACATGTCTCCTTTGCTTAAGTGCTTAAGAAACGTCCCCTTCACATGATAAAACACCAGCATGAGCTGTACAAACACATTTACCGCCACCACCACTGTCAAGATAAAGCTGTTATTTACAAGACGCGATATGTTACCGAGCTAATGATGTAGCGTCTGTTTGTTTTATGAATATGAATGTCATGTCTCATAATAAGCACTTTGGCTTTGACAATTCCATTGACTTATACACCAAAACTATAATCTTATATACTGCATTTTATATTCATAGTTTTCACTGAAGAAAAGGCCTGACAGTTTTCCATCTCAAAAGAAGAAATACTAAAATATGTCAACAAAATGCAAGTTTTGGGCACTTGTGATCCATATACAGCAATCTCAATCACTAAAAACAGCGAGATGTTTTAAAACGCTTGGGAAAAACACTTAAAGAGGTACTTCAGCGCTGGGAAGATGAATGTGTATTCAAACTGGGTCATTTATGTTGTAGAAATGTGAAATTATTTTTGAATTTGGTGCCTTCTAGACTGAGAAAAGACAGAAAATTTATTTTTGTCTCATGTGGATGAAAGACAACAACTCCCAGAATGCACTTGCTTCGCTGCCCAACGAGGCCACTCCCAAAGCCACGGCTACTGGTTCACTGGATCACCGCCCCTACTGTTGTTTTAATTTTCATAATAATAAAATCATTTAGTCCAGTTAGAGAACAGACACTACAATTAAAAACTGAAGGCGTCTGTTCAATATAATGTGAGTGAGCCGAGCGAGTGTCATGGCACAAACGCAGCAGGTGTTAGATCTCATTCATCACAAGAGCAGAGCTGAGGTAAGCACGTTTACATGAATCCGAGCCAAGCGCTGTGAGTGAGATCCCACCCCCATGGGCGGGTTGATGACATGCAGAACTAGCTCCTCCTCGGGGGGGGAGCACAATCATTCCAATATACTACCGGGTTTCTACTGATACAAAGCTTAATGCTAATCGCTGAAGTAACCCTTTAAAGCACCTAAACCAGTGATATTAAAAGATTAAATTCAGTACACAGTTTATTGATGATGCATACTATATATGAACACAAATTCTAATAATATTATATAGCTTTATATAACAGTTATTTCTAGTTCTTGAATCTGATTGGCTGAGAGCCTTTTCTAGCCATGTGATATTCCCCCAGTATCAGCACTGGAGCCGTTTCACCATTTGTATCACTCTGTTTTGCTGCGACTGTCATGATGATAAGCCTGTGATAAGCAAATCCACCTTTTATTTTTTACAAAAAAATTAGCTTTAAGTTTTTTTTAGGCGTATGTAGTTATTTAGACCTCAAATATGTGACTCATATATAATCTTAGCGCCTATTTTACAATTTGTTGAGAAGCTTTTGTAGATGTGAGCTCCAGGCCGTCAGCGGCCGTTCAGCGCTCATGTACCTGCAGAGAACAGCTTCATCTCGGACAGTCCTTCGGGAATTTGCCGCTGGCTCTTACTGTATGTAGATAGTGGAGAAACATGAGAAATAATTAATTTGGGGTTTATCAAGAGGGCAATCTTTGGTCTTATTAATCTATTACTTGTGCCAGAGCAAACCGATTTGGGTTAAGGGGAAAATGAAGTTTATATTTAGGCTATATTTAACTTGAATCCTGTACTAGAGCGCTGCTTTTGTACATTTGACTGAATTGTTTGCTTGCGTTTATTTCCTATTGTCTTTTATAATGGCTATTGTTGTTCATTTAAATATTGTTGTTCAATAAATATTATTTTATATAAATAATATGCCGTATTTGGTATTGAAAAAGAGTCCGTTAGTGATTGTAAAATAGACTTCAGTGAAAGTTACATAATTACCCCATTAGATGTGGCAAAGACCGTATTTATGAGTGACTGTTTGTGAACAAGGAAGTTGTTTTAGTGTTGTCATGGGATTCCCTTTGACTTTTAAAGGTTAAGGAAAACTATCACTTTCCTCAGCGGACATTCAAACAGCTTTTTTATAATGGATATAATATTATGACATGGACCTGAAGAATGAATGTTATATCAGATGCAGGCTGATCTCTCTCTCTCTCTCTCTCTCTCTCTCTCTCTTAATATCTCTCTCTCTCTCTCTCTCTCTCTCTCATAATATCATAATACTCTACATAATACAATAATCTTCAATGAAGCGACTCCTAGCTCTGAAGTGACGTGTCAGAATCAGTGACGGAGGCTTGGGCTCGACTGTGAAACCGTCAACTTGAGATGTGAATCTGTGGCGGAAGGAAGTAGTTCTGCTCAAAAGAGGGTTTTTAAAGACTATCCGTTGTCGTTTCTTGTTTATTTACACACTTGTGCTGGCCAACTTTATCGATGCAATATCACACTTGTAGCCATGCGATATGACTGTATATCAGTGATTATCACAGCCATATCGCACTGCTACTTGTGCGATATTGCTCATATATTCTTCTTATAAAAGTAACAGCACATCTGTCCTCAATAAAATCTGTGATTTGAGTCATTATTCATGTCTGTATCTGGGTGAGTTAATGCTTAGGTTGAAGTTTTGTTGTGCTAAACTTACGATTAATGCTTGCTGTAAGTAGCGTCACTGACTACAGTAACACCAAATGTGTTGTGTGCCCAGATATTATGTTAATAACAACAGTCCTTTCCAAGTGACAAAAACAGAAATAGGCATGAATTCCATCCTACATCACCCTATGTTTCACTGACCTTGAAGAGCTGTAGAAAATGAGAGAGAGAGAAAAACATTCACTGGCAGAAACATTCTGAAGGTGTTGGAGAAAATGAAAGAGAAGAGAGGGCATTGGAGGTATCTATGGTTACCTTGGCTTTATCACTATTTGTCTTGGATTGCAAGTGCAATAAAGTGAGAAAGAATGCTGGAGTGAGAGCTGTTATTGCATGAGCATTCTTTCACACAAAGTCACCAGGAGACGACATAGGAGGTCTGGCGTTTCTCCTTCTCTCTCTCTCAGTTCCATCTGCTCTACATTTTTGATAAACTCATTTCTCATTCAAATGCCCTACAATGTCACATCTCATCTATGTGCACCAGGGCCTTTTTTAGTAAGAGAATTAAGTTTCTTCCTGTCTCATTATTTAAATTGAGTGGCGTCAGGGGAGTATGCATTTTTGTAGGTCAACCGGAAGTTTGCAACAGCCTTCCCTCGACAAAAAGTAAATAGGAATTTTTGTAAGCTTCTGACAACTCGGAGATCTACAAGTTGTAATGTTTGAGTTATAGTAGTTTGCAAGAGCATGATTATAAAGTCTGTGAAAGTGACTAGTGAGTAGATGAGTCGGTCTGGTGGCGTTTAAAGGGTTAGTTTACCCAAAAATGAAATTTGTGTTCTGAAGATGAATGAAGGTATAACGGGTTTGGAACGACATGAGGGTGAGTTTACCCTTTAATGTTTCTGACAACCTCTGTAGTCCCATTAAGCCTTTTCAAGAAGTAAAAAGCTTTTTTTTTTAAATAATGACGGGGTGTTTGTAACGTTCAGTTTGTTTTCTGTTTCATTTTCATGGACTTTTAGTTTCTAGATCTGTGTTTCCTTTTTGTTTCCATGGTTTCTAGAATGTTCTCGTTTGTTGTCATGGCAACTTAAATATTTGATTTGTTTCACCTGCTTCTTGTCAAAGACTTTATATAAAGGAAGACTATACTCTCCGAATACTTATGAATGGGAGAAAGGGCAATGCCCACTATGGCGAATAAGCCCCGCCTTCTAAAATAAAGAGCCAATTGTTGATTAGTAAAGTCATCTCATCACTGCAGCTGCAGTTAGAAGCTCCAGTTCCCATAGCGTGTAGCTTTGTCCAGGCTGAAAAAAGATTTTTTTTTGTCATGATTTGACATCTAGAAACCAAATTTATGTCAGATTTCATTGGTGATTTCAAATATGAAATGTAATCGTAAGCTTGGCAAACAGTTTTGGAGAATTTGATGTTTCCCCATTCAGAGAGATAGGAGCTGCGCTCGCATGCCCGAGAGGCATTTCTAAGATGGCCGCCGAGTGAAAGGACTTGTCTTAAAGGGACTTTGTTCTTGTTAAGGTCTTTAGTTAGTCTGTAACTGCATCATTCAAAGGCCGATTGCATCATAAAACATTTCAAAATAGTTTCTAAGGTTTAAAAAACAACTTTTCACTTTTAAGCAAATAAACTGTATCAGCAAGTGCACGTGTAAAACGGAGTAGCAGTTACAGATCAGGGTTATTACTGTTTATTGCAACTAAAATAAAATTATATATATATATATATATATATATATATATATATATATATATATATATATATATATATATATATATATATATATATATATAATAAACTAAAAGCTAAAACTAAAACAAAAATGTATAAAAACTAGACATATTTAAAAAATGACAAAAACACAAAAACAAAATTACTACATTTAAAAATACAAAATTAAAACTATAATAGTTTCTCAAAGACACTAAAATACTTTGGTGCAGATCAAATGCTAGCATTTGTTACTCATGAGAGAAGTCCTAGATCCTATTTAGCATGAAACACAGCATTAAAGTATGGCTAAAAGAGGTATTTTAGAAGCCTTTCCACTGTGAGTGTATTATGATGCTTTAAAATGCAGTCTAGTTAGACAGCGTACTTGGATTTGGAGCAGAGCAATTGTGTGTTATTCACTACAGCTGTATCGTTCTGTCCCCTCCTGATAAACAACATAAAGACTGAAATGCATTCAGCTTCTCTACCAACCCCCCTCAACAGCTCTCCAGGATCCTGGCCCCACAATTCACAGCGTGATCCTCAAGATGGGGGCCAAATTATTTCCTGTGTTACCCCCTCCTCAAGATGTATCATCCCTATGGTTGTAGACCATCATCACCGCTATCTCTCCCTCTTTCTCTGTCTCCCACTCTCCCCTCCAAAGAGGCTGGAGAATTGAACACTCAGCTATTATTAGTCTGTGAAAGGACAATGTTTGGAGGAGCCATTTGGCGAGATATGGGGTGAGGAGGAGAAAGCGCAAAGGGGTGCCAGCCTACCTTTTCTTCTCTATTTCTTTCCTTCGTTCTGCCTTTCTATTGCCCTTCTATCGAGGAGCACAATTGCTTTTCCCTGCGCAGTAGGAAAGATGTTTTCGCCATGAAATGCTTAAACCAGGAGGGGTCTTCCATGACTGTTTTTGTCAAAATATGTCAAGATTTATTCATTCTTGGATTCAAATCTAAAATCTTTACTTCTCTGGGAATCATAGACGTTATTCATTATGTTTACATAAGACATATTGACCCCTTATTAGTACTCTTTTGCAATATACCCTCCAGCGACTGACTTGGTAAAGCGAAACACCATCAGAAACATCACAACACTCAGGATCAGTACTGACAGGCGGACGTATTTCCTCATGCTGTAACAGATGAGGATGATATTTCGGTGGAGGCATGCCCACTCTTTTGGAATGTTTATTAAACATTTTGCTGGCATATAAAAAGTTTTGCCAAATTTGGACAAAAATTGCAAATGAGAAAAAGAAAAAAGCATGAAACTACAGAGAACAGCCATATGTATTTGCCACATCTCACTGTAAATGTAGTGAGGCCATCTGAACAAAAGCTTGCAAAAACAACCCAACCCCATAATCCCCCCTCCACCAAACTTTACACTTAGCACACAATGCAGTCAGGCAAGTACCATTCTCCTGGAAACCGCCAAACCTAGACTCGTCCATGGGATTGACAGACAGAGAAGCATGATTGGTCACTCCAGAGAACACGTCTCCACTGCTCTAGAGTCCAGAGGCGGCGTGCTTTACATCACTGCATCCCACGCTTTGCATTGCACTTGGTGATGTAAGGTTTGGATGAGCTGCTCGGCCATGGAAACCCATTCCATGAAGCTCTCTATGCACTGTTCTTGAGCTCATCTGAAGGCCACAGAAGTTTGGAGGTCTGTAGCTATTGACTCTGCAGAAAGTTGGTGAGTTCTGTGCCCTGTGACCCTCAGCATGCGCTGACCCTGCTCTGTGATTTTTAAGTGGCCTACCACTTCATGGTGGAGTTGCTGTTGTTCCCAATTACTTCCACTTTGGTATAATCCCACTAACAGTTGAACGTGGAATATTTAGTAGTGAGGAAATTTCAGGAATGGACTTACAGCACAGGTGGCACGGTACCACGCTTGACACTTGAGGGGTGTCCCAATAATTTTGGCAATATAGTATATATATCATCATAGAGCTAACAGAGATGCTTTATGACCTGAAGTGCATTGTACCTTTAAGATTTGCAATAATAACAAAACTATGTGAATTTTAACACACAAAAAAAATATTTTATGAGCATTATTTTTATTTCCTAATTCAAAAAAATGTTTCAGTAGTTTATGATGTGCATCATGATGTACATTATAATGTAATTATGTCTATATTCACTTGTAGTAATCTTGTTAAATCCTGGTTTTGTGTGATAGGTAGGTTTAGGGGTAGGGTTAGTGTAAGAGGAGAGAATATACAGTTTGTACAGTATAAAAACCATTACGCCTATGGAGAGTCCCTATAAACCATGAAAACCAAATGTGTGTGTGTGTGTGGTTTATTATACATTTATAATGTCGGCCACACAGTTATCAGCCATAGCATTAATTAGCAGTATATCAGTATATAGCAGTATATAATATCAGTCCCTCGGACCAAATGGTTTTATTCTGCTCATACTTCAATGCTGGCCTCTTTTGAACCCATCACCCCGAGCTCTGTATACAAACAGATGTGTGAGCCAGAGACCTAGATAGAGTGCCCAGATCAATTTGAGATTGAGGGATACATTATGAGAAAAATGCTTACAGAATATAACGGCAAGATTATTTTAGATATTATCTAACCCACTTGTCAAATCCTGCCAACCCATAACTGAGTACTGAGAATTTTCTGGATTTTTCAGATTTAACAAGCAAAACACATTGGAAGCAGAAAGCTGCCATTTTCATTGTTACCTATAAACAAACCACCATCAACCCTGAATCAACATTTCTCTGCCCTTTAGATAGTTGTACTCCCAGAGCAACTTTCGCTTAGGTTGTCAAATATTAGCTGAGGAAAGAACTCGTCTGAATGTAACCTCAAAGAACATAGTACAGCGTCTTTTCATTAATTTATCATTCCATTACTTTTTTTTTTGCGCCTCTTCATCTTATATAAGGTCTACAGAACCATCGATTTTTCCGCTACATGCTGTAGAGATTGTATCAATATCCTCGGGTCCAGAATCAAATCAAGTGTAAGTACTGCTCTTCAGGGGTGGTTAACAATGAAAAGGTCTCTTTATTAGAAATACCGTACCAGCCTAACCATGTTCAATCCCAGTCAGTGCGCTCGCATGACGGACCACGACCAACACTCGAACACTGATCAATACCAAACTCTCTCTCATCAGAAATAATCACAGAGTTCTTCCTTCTAGCTTCTCCACCCAATCTTGTTGATGGAATGCCAAGGCCAGGATTACGGGGTGATTGTCACATGGCTTTTATAATCACACACCATGCCTCGTCAAATATAAGGAGATATTCCTTCCTTACATTGTGCGCAGTCGGAATTTCCAAGTTCTACTAGGAATGTACGCCATTCAGAATTGAATCCTTTTGTACTGTTTTAACGCTTAAAACTCCTTGAAGTTTTAAAGATTATAGAGTCCTAAAACCTGGAAATTAGTTGTTTTGATCATCCAGTTCCATTGTCCTGAATTCAATGTTGGGGCTTTTGATAATTTTGTGTTTAGTAATTTTGTGTAATCTTGTGTTTAGTGGTGAACACAAGCCCAAGATATTTCCACTTTCATTTTCTATGACATAAAATACATCAGTAATAACCCCCCTTGTGATTTTTTTAAGTGTTTACTTGTCTTGTAAAAGGCGGTGGTTAAGTTGTCTGGCACATTAAATGTCATCAGCCGAACCCTAACCTAACCCTTTTACAGCCTTGTTGTATTTATACTCGCACTCTTTCAAACTATTCTAACTCAAACTTTCTGACTAGATCATGCTTAGTGATGGTGACACTAAAGTCAGGCAACTGTGGTGTTTTTATATAACTTTAGCTTTTTACTTCTGGCGATTGTATTTGGGCTTCAAAATCCATTAACGTTATGTTTATCAAGATTACCTTGATAAGCAAAATGTTGCCCACAGAGCTTATTTTATGCAATAACCAAGGCTTGACATTAACTTTTTTTTGCTGACAGGTCACTGTGGCTAGTGGTTTTCTAAAGTTACTAGCCACTCAGCATTTTCACTGGCCACAGTTTTGACATCGACGCCATGGGGAAAAACTGCCATATAGATATGTTTAACATTATCTCATACACTCACCTAAAGGATTATTAGGAACACCTGTTCAATTTCTCATTAATGCAATTATCTAATCAACCAATCACATGGCAGTTGCTTCAATGCATTTAGGGGTGTGGTCCTGGTCAAGACAATCTCCTGAACTCCAAACTGAATGTCAGAATGGGAAAGAAAGGTGATTTAAGCAATTTTGAGCGTGGCATGGTTGTTGGTGCCAGATGGGCCGGTCTGAGTATTTCACAATCTGCTCAGTTACTGGGATTTTCATGCACAACCATTTCTAGGGTTTACAAAGAATGGTGTGAAAAGGGAAAAACATCCAGTATGCGGCAGTCCTGTGGGCGAAAATGCCTTGTTGATGCTAGATGTCAGAGGCGAATGGGCCGACTGATTCAAGCTGATAGAAGAGCAACTTTGACTGAAATAACCACTCGTTACAACCGAGGTATGCAGCAAAGCATTTGTGAAGCCACAACACACACAACCTTGAGGCGGATGGGCTACAACAGCAGAAGACCCCACCGGGTCCACTCATCGCCACTACAAATAGGAAAAAAAAGGCTACAGTTTGCACAAGCTCACCAAAATTGGACAGTCTCGATTTCTGTTGAGACATTCAGATGGTAGAGTCAGAATTTGGCGTAAACAGAATGAGAACATGGATCCATCATGCCTTGTTACCACTGTGCAGGCTGGTGGTGGTGGTGTAATGGTGTGGGGGATGTTTTCTTGGCACACTTTAGGCCCCTTAGTGCCAATTGGGCATCGTTTAAATGCCACGGCCTACCTGAGCATTGTTTCTGACCATGTCCATCCCTTTATGACCACCATGTACCCATTCTCTGATGGCTACTTCCAGCAGGATAATGCACCATGTCACAAAGCTCGAATCATTTCAAATTGGTTTCTTGAACATGGCAATGAGTTCACTGTACTAAAATGGCCCCCACAGTCACCAGATCTCAACCCAATAGAGCATCTTTGGGATGTGGTGGAAGGGGAGCTTCGTGCCCTGGATGTGCATCCCACAAATCTCCATCAACTGCAAGATGCTATCCTATCAATATGGGCCAACATTTTTAAAGAATGCTTTCAGCACCTTGTTGAATCAATGCCATGTAGAATTAATGCAGTTCTGACTAAAAGTATGGTGTTCCTAATAATCCTTTAGGTGAGTGTAATTTTAAGACCTAACTTTAAGACCTGATGCACGGATCCATTACACTGTTACACAAGTGTTTTCGTTCTCAACTATTCTCACTTAAAACAGAACTGACTGTGTTTACGTGAATACTCGCCAAGTCAAATTTTGACATATTTTGTGTGTATTTGACTGTTTAAGCTCAATAAGGAGTGAAAAAGAACTCACTTTAGTGTTGAGAGGTGGCTTTATGTGCGATCACTTTGGGTGTGAGAACAAAATCTGCAGGAATTAGTAAAATTATGCACAATCCCACACCGAAATTCAAGCAACAATAGTCATCTGGAGCAAATGAAGCCAAATGAGGGGAGGTGGGATTGTGTGTAACTCGCTGTTGGGGAGATGAGAGAGAGACTGCTGGTATTGTGTGTTTATTCTGTGTAATTATTATTGGAAGCATTTCAGATATTTCTGTATGGATTTGTATAGACAAATCCATATTTTTGATAACACTACTTTGCACTTATTTCAGAAGCCGTTTTTAAAAGTCTACAATTGAAAAATGTAGATATTATATAAAAAATTCAATCCACCAAAGTGGCTAGTGAGATTTGATCTTAGTGCTGCGTTTGACACTATAGATCATAAAATACTCTTAGACTGACTACAAAAATACACTGGTATTCAGGGACAGGCATTTAGACATTCTTTTGTCTATTTAAACAGGGAAAAATCTAAGATAACGTCAGTAAATTATGGAGTGCCACAAGGATCTGTGTTAGGCCCTCTGTTATTTTCAATATATATGCTGCCACTTGGCAATATTATAAGAAAACAGGGAATTAGTTTCCACTGTTATGCCGATGATACTCAGTTATATATTTCATCACGACCAGATGAAATCTCTAAATTATCCAAATTGACAGAGTGTGTTAAAGATATAAAATATTGGATGACCTGTAATTTTCTTTTGTTAAATTCAGATAAGACTGAACTTTTACTTATTGGACCAAAAATTTGTACACAGAATCTCTTACAATACAATTTGCACTTATAACGATGTACTGTTACTTCATCCGCTACAGTTAAAGACCTGGGTGTCATATCAGACAGCAATTTATCTTTTGAAAACCATATTTCATATGTTACAAAAACAGCCTTCGTCCACCTCAGAAACATTGCTAAGCTACAGAACATGCTATCTGTCTCTGATGCAGAAAAGTTAGTTCATGCATTCATGACCTCTAGACTGGATTACTGTAATGCATTACTAGCTGGCTGTCCTGCATCCTCAATAAACAAGCTACAGTTAATCAACATGCAGCTGCTAGAGTTCTTACTAGGTCAATAAAATATGATCACATAACATCAATTTTATCATCTTTACACCGGTTACCTATTGAGTTCCGTATCAATTATAAAGTATTGCTAGTGACCTATAAGGCCCTAAACGGTTTAGCTCCTGTGTATTTAACTGATCTTCTATCGCCTTATAACCCATCACGATCTTTAAGATCACTAAACTCTGGGCTTCTGGTAGTACCTAGGATATCTAAGTCCACTAAAGGATGGAGAGCATTTTCACATTTGGCTCCTAAACTCTGGAACAGCCTTTCTGATAATGTTCGGGGCTCAGACTCACTCCCCCAGTTTAAATATAGAAATATGAAGTATAAAAAAGAAGCATGAAGGTGCACCCCTAAACCTAACTTTCAGTGTGGTATAAGCAAATCACATGAAATCGTTAAAAACTGAATTACCAGGAGAGTCTAAAATCTAATTTGTTGTGTTAGAGAGAATCAAGGTGACACTACCTTTTGGGGTGGTCTGCAAAATTACTCCATCCCTCCAGCGCAGTGCTCCATAGTTTCTATAGGACAGATCCCACTTAATCTTGGACTGTAGAACTTTTGCTCAAGCATCAGACAACAGAAAGCCTTTATTTTCTGAAGCTAGCAAGTAAAGCATCCCACGTCGTCCGACTTTGCATATGACAACCATCTCTAGTTCAACAGGGTTAGGTTGGACATATTTCAGGGTGTAGGGTAGCAAACATGGGCATGTTAGCAGTGAACCAACGATCATCCCATGTGACTGGCTTTGCAGTTTTAAGCTTTAGACGTGGAGTGAGATAAATGTGATGTAAACTCTCCTCCCCTCACCACCCTTCCTCACGCCGAGCCCAGTATGGCATCTCCAGCCTCATGTGGAGCGTGGACTAATTGCGGTAGGCGAACACTTTAGGCCCATTAAAAGGTGTGAGACCCCCTCTTTGTCCCCCTGTTGGAACAGATGGCTTTGGCATCCTTCAGGATTCTGTTTAACTAATTGCCAGCACTCCGAGGACCCAGAAAGGGGTCCACAACACCGTCACTGCTTCTCGGGCACAAGCCAGGCGCCTGAGGGGGAAAGGTCAAGGCCAAGGCTAGAAGCAGGAGGTGGTGAGGTAAATATAGGCGTGGTGCCTAGCCACCCGCGGTCCTCTCGGGATGGAGGGAGGAAGGAAGAGAAGATTGTTTCAGGAAACTGAGTGCTGTCAATGCAGGATCTGTTTTATGGAGACATATTGTGATCAGTATGAGGTGACATCCAAGGCAGGGGAGGGTCATTGAGTTCATATTGGATGTGTTCGACTTCGGCTGTGCCTGGATTTATCCGATCGGAGATGTGAAGTCAGACGCGTAGAGATGCTTGCACTGTGTTTGCATCACAGATGAAGTGGGTTAGATGCAATATTTATCAAATACACAAGCGTCTCAGAAGTTTTTATGTAGAAACATAAACAGTTTTGGGTTACACTTTATGTTAAGATGATGTTACGGTGTAATCACACAAGTACTGAGTAAATAACTACATGTACTTACTATAGGGTTAAGGCTTGGTTTAGGGTTAGTGGCTTGCAATTATGCATAATTTACTGTTATTTCTATAATAAGTGCATGTAAATTCTATAACTACATCACCTTAAAATAAGTGTTATACAGTCTTAATACTTCATTTTAATTATTTAAAGTCAGATAGTTTTTTCCATATTGGCATTTCTTCCATATTGTGACAAAAATAGAAAAAAAGTTGGCACATCAAAGTATGCAAAAAGTTGTAATAGTGGACTCACACATGGGTTATGTTGGGTAGCAACACAGACTCTTTGTAATACAATTAAAACTTTTTCAACAACCTTTATACTCACAGGATCACATGACCTTAAAAAAAAGGCAAAAGTCAAAATTTAAACATGCATTAATAATAATAACAAAAATATAATAGCTGCATAAACCATTGAGTCCACTATTAAAACTTTTTGCATATTTTGGAGAATTGGTGTTTTTTACTTTTATTATTTCTTTTGTCGAGCACCCAACTTTGAGCATATTTTTGCCAGCGATGTGAACGCTTTGTTCCAGTTTTTCCATATTGTGACAAACATGGATTATTGAAAAAGAAAAAAAGAAAAAAAGGGGGAAAAAATCTTGTTTCTATACATCAGTTGTAAATTGGACGTTGAGGTGTGGGCATGGCTCACAAAATTAATGTGAGTTTGTGGACAATAGTGCAGAAGTGGTGTTTAAGTGGACCAGAGAGAAGTCTGTCATGCCAAAACATGGATGATTGATAATAAGATTCATAACAGGGGTGGGCAATTCCAGTCCTGCAGTGTTTAGCTCCAACCCTGATCAAGCTCACCAGCCTGTAGCCCTCTAGTAATCCTGAAGACATTGATTAACTGGTTCAGGTGTGTTTGATTAGGGTTGGAGCTAAACTCTGCAGGACAGTGGCCCTCCAGGACTGGAATTGCCCACCCCTGATCTATAACATGCACTAGCAAAATACAGTAGATTGTGCACATTTTTATTTCACGTCTACTTTAAAGGGGGCAAATTAAGAATGGTTTTGCTTCAGGACTTTTTACCATGATTTTTGCCTTGTTCAAATCACATCTTTGGAGGATGATATAAAGTTGACATGAACTCACAGTAAATCTGAAAAGTCTGAAAGGACCAACAACAGCACAGAAGTTAATAAATGAGAGGGTTTAAGTGTGCTAACAATCAAATGTCAGCATTTGCTTTTTAAGCAACCAAAAATATTAAAGGAATCTACATGAACTTGTTGGAATCTACTGTGTAAAATATCATATACTAGTCAAAAAATATCAGTATGCTTTAGGCACTACAGTAGTGTATGCATTTCAAACAGTTTTAGTCTGTTTGCAGCAGGTACTTGTCAAGGCCTTGGCAAACATTGTGGTTATAGTACTGCAAAGGGAATGGTGTGTGGGATTTATATATCAGTGATTACAGTGCCATTTAGAATCAACATCCCATAATAATGCCACTTCTACAGATCAATGTTGATTAAAGATATCAATGTCTATTAAATGCAACTCACATACGCCCACGCATACATTAATATAAAACTCGATGTGGTTGCATAATGCATTCAGAAATGGACCTCTGGAGAGAGAATACTAATTGAAACCCAAAACTGTATGTTGGAGAGACAGAGGTTGAGTGTGTGTTTGCAAATGTGTCCGTGTGTAGCTGGGTGGCTTTGGGGGCACCAAACGAAGGGATTTATTCATTGCCTAATGAATGTGACATTTAGCTGATATTTGCATGCCATGTGCTGTTGCTTTTCGCATGCAAAACGCTAAACTTAGATTAAATAAGTCTTGGCAATTACATACAATGATCCATGCACTTATTTAGTACGAGTTGCCCGCACTGGTCTGGATGTTTGTCCCCGGCAACTTAATGTCAGAGAGCTCATTAGCCGCTACAAACTGACCTGCGAAACATTCAAAACAAGGAAACTCAGAACTGAATTTAATATCCAGCCTCTGCAGATCCCCGAGTGATGTGATTTTGTTCAAGTGTCCATAACCTTGAAAAAAGGATGCAGGTTGCCACGGTGACCCTCTGTCACATTCTATTGGCTCGTTGCTCATCACTCGTGTGATGAGGGAAGATTACAGTTAACAAATTTACCCGGTAACCGGGCGAGTTGCTCGGGCGCGCTCCCTGCAGATTTGCTCCCCCCGGCTCAAAGGACACATGATGAGATTGTAGGGCTGTCTAGGGTGTCGACTCGTGCCGGATCAGATCAGATTCTGGGAGCAATGGCATTACTTGTCTAATGGATATGTCACGGTCACCGTTTGACTGGCAGGCTGCAGAATAACACACGTCTACTGGCTTCATTTAAGACGTGTTTAACTGTGTAACCATGTTAGCCTGCCAACCTGAGGCCTGAACTGTCGGTTAATGTTAAATGACAAGGGAAAGAGTATGAAACCGAACAGAAAAGAATACTT
>CM031966.1:5270931-5305931 GCA_018749465.1 Paracanthobrama guichenoti | reverse complement strand
TTTAACATCAGTTGGGATGCCACTAGTACTTGAACCACAAATGGTTTATATTACCCAGAAATAAAGGTCTAAATTCATAATAAAGGTTTACCAATATAAATAAATAAATACATTTGGACGGGACTGAAATCACGCCTGTCAAACCTCCTCAGGGAAAACAAATTCCACCCAAGTCTTATACAGGTAAGACTATAAAAAACAATAATGTGAATAATAATATGGACATCTAAACTGATGTTTTCTGAGAACCGTGTTCCATTATGAATGCAGCCAGCAATCCATTAAACACAATTCATAGGAAAATAAGTATCAAATGAGAAAAATACAAACAGACTGCAAATTACTCGACACAGATGCTATTTTCTGATGTCCTTGCCTATGTGAAATTACATTTGAGGGCACATGAAGGCAGATGCCCTGTTGAAGATAATAGTCATAACTACAAATGTTCGAATCCAAAAACAGAGAGGAGAAAAAATTCATAATGGCATTGCCATGGAGACTGTAATTATCATGGTCTGTCTCCACAGATGTGAGGAGAGCGAATGAGTGAGGGCGTAACGGCGGTGAATATAGTAGCCCTTGCTGCCAGTAAACAAGCCTTTCCATGCAGCCAGCATCCCGCTGTAAAGTACACTATCTTTCTCGCTGGGTTGCCATGGAAACCAGGAAGGAACAGAATGCTGTTGAAAGTGTGACGGAACGGCTTCTAGACCGACGGGTCAAGGTGGACAGTGTGAAGTTATGTGACCTCGAACACTGGAGTGTTAGTGCAAAGATGTGGGATGTTTAGGTTGTACATGTTAACTGTACATGCAGACTGGATATATATAGTACCGCTAACAGTTTGGAAGCATTTCTAGTTTTAATGTTTTAAAGCAGTCTCTTATGATCACCAAGCCTGCATTTATTTGATCAAAAATACAGAAAAAAAAAAAATATTGTGAAATATTATTACAATTTAAAATAATTGTTTTCTATTTTAATATTCTTTAAAATCTCATTTATTCCAGTGATCAAAGCTGAATTTTCAGCATCATTACTCCATGATCCTTCAGAAATCATTCTAATATGCTGATTTGATACTCCTCAATGATACTTATCAATGTTGGGAACATTTTTTTATAACATTAAAAATAGTAATGTTTCCAAATACATTCAGCAAGAAAGCACTGCATTGATCAAAAGCGACAGTAAAGTCTTTTACAATGTTATCAAAGATCTGCATTTCTAATAAATGCTGTTATTTCTATTTATCAAAGAATCCTGAAAAAAAGGAAGAATTTTATAATATGTAATTATTATTATGTAATGGCACCTCTTATTTAAACTTTATTAAAACTAATTTTCAGGCTGTTAATTCCTGTCATGATGATGGAGATGGATAAAGATGAAGGTACACAGGATCCAACTAAATTATTTTAATACAATTAAAAGAAGGTGTAACAGTGCATGTGTGAAACAAGGGTAAACACACAACACGCAAACATGACCGACAACTGAGAGTACAGGGAGGAGCTCGTTCATGATGGTGATGAACTAAATGATGATCAGCTGTGATGAGTTAGTGTCCATGGAAACAGATGAGTGGCAGAAAATGAAGACAAAGAACATGTGACTGTTGAAAACAAACTCCATGAAAAAAAAAGTCCATGAAAACAGATCTATGAACAAACAAAACTGAATGTGTGTGACAGAACGCCCCTTCCAGAAGGTGCAACCTTGCGGCTTGGTGAGGAAAAGGAGGAGAGTGTGGAGATGGTGCAGGGTTGGCAACAGAAGATGGCGAAGGAATGGTGATGACGAGACCCCATGGCGGAGTCGAAGGAGGGAGGGGCCAAAGTGGAGTAGAGGCTGACGTCAGCTGGGGGACGACTGACAGATGCAGCCTAGGCTATGCCGCAGCGATGAATGTCTGAGGTGGAGCCGGAGGACTGAGGCAATGCCGGTGTGATGGCATATCCGAAAGGAAGGAAGAGCCCACTGTAGCCATCGGAGTGGAGGAACGGAGCGTAGCGGAATATCCGCAAGTCCATGGCGAAGGTGGAGTGACAACTGATCAAGGGGGAGCCAATAGGATGAGGGAACCCGGTGAAGTCGAAAGGCAGAGGGTGTCTGGTGGAGCCAAGGTGAAGCCGACAGGTCAACGAGCCGAGATGGAGCAAGGTGATCAGATGCTGGAGGCGGAGCCACAAGATCCACTTGCTCTGGAGTCAACTGGGGGACGACCAATGGAGGCAGAGCCAATGGATCCCAAGGCGCAAACGGAGAGCCTGGCTCAGGTGACCTAGGTGATGCCACGGCGACAAGCATCTGAGGAAAGAGTGCCCGAGGAATGAGGCAGAAGCAGGGCTGGAGGACTGACTGAGAAGGGCGGTGATAGATAGAGACTTGACAGGGTCGAAGGTAATAATACATCATCTATGCAGGTCTCTGTGTTTAGAAACAGTGATGATGGTTCAGAGAAAATGGACAAACTACAGTTCATAGTGATGTATAGAAACAGCGATGAAGAACGAGAATTGGGGTGGGATAGGGTGAGAGACGATACCTCCGTACTGAAGTCCATCAGCCAGGCTATCACGAGCGATCGCAGTGAATTTGGCTGCATAATCAATTCTGGGTCAGTCGATCTGTCACGATGATGAAAACGGATGAAGACAAAGGTACACAGAATCCAATATGAAGTTACGACTTTTCTGGTCTCAGGTGCAATCACAGTTTTGTGAAAGCCCATCTTTATGTGCATCATCTGTTTACATTTTTTTTCAATTTCATTTCAGACTTATACCCAACTTGAGTCTACTGCCTTATATCTTAAAGAGTACATAAACAAACTTCACAAACATTCGGAAATTAAGTAGCTAGTTTGAAATAAATATCCCTGAACATAAGTCTCAGCAGACAGGTAATTTCTCATAAACTATGATTACACTGACACATATCAGTCTGTCAAAGCCACAGGCTGGTTTTATCCAGCGGAGGAATATTCCTGTCAGCCGATGCCATTGTGTCAGGAGACGGCTGATGGCTGGGCTTTTTTAATTGGCAGGTTGAAAGCTGTGGCCCTGGTGTCCTTAATCACTCCACCAGCATTAATTAGCCATTTCTCCTCTCTGCCAATTAAGCATGCATAAAGGAAAGAATTCAAATAAATCATCCAGTCTGGGCCCCATATGTCTGCTGTACTCACAAAGCCCAAATACAGTTCTTGTTTTCGCTCTTTTCACCAATTAAGAACTGATCAAAGTATTGCTTGATTTGACAGAATCAGATCTGGCAGGGAAGAAAGCAACTCCGCTGTATAATTTATTTCCACACAATAAATACATTTATAACAAGATTAATAAGTAAATGAGCAGAACTCAGTGTGATGGCACCTTCAAAGGAGTTTAAAAAATGGGGGGAAATGTGTGCATATTCTAGTCTAACAAGAAAAATGCTATGCAAATACAAAAATTTGTATTCGTAAACTTTGACATGCAACGTGTTTCTCACATTTTTGGACACTGACATGAATGACAATAGGCTCTTTAGACATGGTCCAGCAACCATACAGAAACGCTCTAAAAACCCTCAACAACTGGTAATAACTTCAGTCATCCAGACAATTGTTTTTTTACCAGGAAATAAATAACATGTAGACAGCATGTAGACAAACAAAAGTTAAAACATTGAAATCTTGCCAAAAGTGCATTCAGTATCTGCCATAAAATCCTCAAGTATCTCCCTGGAGCCTTTCATAACGGATTCAACATGTTTCAAAATTCTCCCTTGAATGGTGAACTCACACCCACATATAAACACATTGTTAAATGTAGATGCTTGCACACGTCTGTCTCAGATCAAGGGCAGGGAAGCACACACTTAACCTCAGAATGTAGATGTGCTGCCGTCTTTTGTTTATCTGTATGCAGATGAAAGGAAAGACCTCTGGAGGACCTTTAAGACGCAATAGAGCTCCTCCAGGTTACCTTTAATCAAACGCGCCAAAGCGAAACGTCTGAAGTTCACGCTCAGCCTCATGCTTCTCTGCATTCTGGATCCTTCATCTGTAAATAAGTTATTTATGGACTACTCAGGCACTGCAAAGTACGATTGTTATGTCTGTCAGTCAAATGATGCAAGCAACAGTCTATCGCAGGCATGTTCTTTTGCGTGCAATGAATTCACAAACCTGAAATGCATTCTAGAATACAATAAAAACCCTTATGTTTGCAAAGGTGTTCACATTTATGATGAGGGATTCAATACGCCTGGAATAAAAGCAGAGGAGCCAAAATGCATTACTGTAAAGTGTCAGAAACTGTAGTGTGAGATCATTTCATGACCAACACAAAAGAATAGCAAATTCTAATTCTAAGTACAAGAACTTCTCTCTTGAAAAAAAAAAAATCCTGTGAGTGTTTTCTGATGGAAATAATGAATTTATTGAATTATCAAAAATGTATTAATTTTTTATCATTGTAGCATTAATCTCTAGAAATCAGCATTGTAGTCATTAACCATCTACCATGTTGCCTCCAAGCAACATAGCCTATTTTATTATTTGTTTTATTATTATTAAAATTACACCCCCATGTATCGGGGAGGAGAACTCAAATACGAATCGTTAGGTGTGTTGGACATCGGCTGTGGCTGGATGTAACCGATCGGCGAGAGTAGCCGCGTGCAGGCGGGGAGGAGCTGCGAACGGAGACGTGAAGTCAGACACTTTCTGCTTCCCGTAGTGACACTCGCGCTGTGTTTGCATACTTTATCACAGATGAAGTGAAATAATTGCAATACACAGATGTTTCAGAGACATTATTGTAAAGTAATACTTTATGCACTGTTTAATACAGCGTCTGTTTGTACAAGAATAAAGTTTAACATATAAGCCTACACTATCAATGAAGTGGGGTCTGTGTTTTTTATCAGTTTTATTTTGATAAAAATGAAAATATAACATTGCGACTACATGAAAAGAGGTTTTACTGTTATAAAATACAGATTTGTGAGCATTAGTTGAGCTGAAAGTTTTAGAATAAACACGAAACACACGTGATTGTTGTCATGCGGTGAATCTGGCCAATCATGGAACAGCGGTGTCGTCATCAGAGCTCGTGCAGTCGCTCTGGAGAAGCTGCACCGGTTGCATTAGCCGGCTGCTCTCGAATCGCTCTCGCGGTACTTTGTTGACAGTCACGTGCCGTCGGCGCTGCCTCAAGTCGGACAAAATTCTGTAGAATTATAAATAAAATAAAATAAATAAAATAAAGAAGTGGAATAAACTGTGCAGTGAGTAAACTGTAGACTTATAAATATGTGGTTAACAGAAATGTACAAAGAAGTATAATGTGCAAACAGGTTTATAACAGGTTGTTACACAGTAACAACGAGAACAGAAAGTGCAGTGCAATGTCAGTGTATCGATGTTTATCCTGAAGTGAAGTCACGTGATGTTAAGTGACTGAGTTCAGGAGTCTGATGGCCTGGGGGAAGAAGCTCCTCCTGAGTCTCTCAGTTTTGGCCATCAGGCTTCGGAAGCACTTACCAGATGGCAGCAGCGTGAAATGAGGGTTTGCAAGGTGATTAGAGTCCTTGATGATCTTAGTAGCTCTACCTTTGCAGCGTTTGGTGTAGACGTCCTGCAGAGACGGGAGAGCTGACCCTGAGATACGCTCGGATAAGCGCACGACTCTTTGCAGGGCTTTGCGGTCATGACTGGTGCTGTTCCCATACCACGCTGTGATGCACTGAGTTAATACACTTTCTATCACCCCTAAATAGAAAGTTTTCAGGATAGCTGGTGAAACCCTGAATTTCCTCAGCTGGCGCAGGTGGTACAGTCTTTGCCTGGCTTTTTTCACCTGTGTCTGAATGTGAGCAGTCCAGGTCAGGTCCTCAGAGATGTTTACACCCAGGTACTTGAAGCTGCTCACTCTCTCTACTGGTGACCCGCTGATCATGAGAGGGGAGTATGTCCGTTGCTGTCTCTTCCTGAAGTCCACAATCAGTTCTTTGGTCTTGACAACTGTCTCTCTCTGAGTGTTGGCCTGGCACCATGATGTTAGTTGCCCCACCTCGTCCAAGTATGCCGTCTCGTTGTTGGAGATGAGGCCCAGGACAACAGTATCATCAGCAAATTTGATGATAGAGGTGGAGCTGTGTGTGGACAAACAGTCATGCGTGTAGAGAGAGTAGAGCAGGGGACTCAGGACAGAGCCCTGTGGAGCTCCCACACTCAGGGTGATGGAGGTGGAGGTGAACTGCCCTACTCTCACCACCTGAGGCCTGCCAGTGAGGAAGTCCTCAATCCAGTGGCAGAGAGAAGAATTCAGGCCGAGATCCAGGAGTTTGGAGGTTAGCTTGATGGGAACTATGGTGTTAAAGGCTGAGCTATAGTCAATAAATAGCAGCCTTACGTAGTTCCCACTTTTGCTGTCGATGTGAGTGAGGGAGGAGAGGAGGCCATGAGAGATGGCATCTTCAGTCGATCTATTGGGACGATAGGCAAACTGAAGAGGGTCCAAAGTGTCAGGAATGAAGGAGCAAATGGTGTTTTTAACGAGTCTCTCAAAGACCTTCATGACTATAGACGTGAGAGCCACTCATTTAGGCAAGAGGGTTTACTGTTCTTAGGGACAGGGATGATAGTGGATTTTTTGAAGGAGGTGGGGACCACAGATGTAGCGAGGGTCTCATTAAAGATGGATGTAAACAACCTGGCGAGCTGATCAGCACAGGACCGCAGAACACGACCTGAAATACCATCCGGCCCGGCAGCTTTCCTGATGTCCACACGCTTGAGTGCTCTCCGAACTTCATCCTCCGAGACAGAGATCACATGGTTGTTGCTGCTCTGACGCGTCACTTGGTGGAGTCGCGCTGCCGCGATTACAGTCAAAGCGAGCGTAGAAAGAGTTTAACTCATTCACAAGTAACGGATCAGCTCTCACCTCTGCAGAGGATTTAGATCCAAAAGCACAGATGGTCCTCAGTCCCTGCCACATGCGCCAGGAGTCGTTGAGTTGGAAATGAGACTCCACTCGATCCTTATAACGGAGCTTTGCGGCTTTAACTGTGCGCCGCAGAGCATAGCAGGATGATCTGTATTCAGTCATATTCCCCGATAGGACACCGGCGTTGTAAGCAGCAGTGCGTGTGTTCACTGCAGCGCGGATTGAATTGTCCACCCACAGTTTCTGATTTGAGAAGGACGTTATTGTTATTGTTTGTGTGGCTTGCTCTGTAAGCGTGTTGATGAAGCAAAGCGCCACATCTGTGAACTCGCTGACGTCAGATGCACTTGCCCAGAACATGTCCCAGTCGACGTCATCAAGAGCTGCCTGTAGCGCGGTCTCTGAATGGGGTGACCAGCATTTAACTTCCCGCCGGGGGTTCCTGAACGAGCCTTTGTTTGTATTCAGGTGTGAGGAAAATGGCGGCATGATCCGATTTGCCAAATGCTGGTAGTGACCGAGCTTTATAGGCGTTCTTAAACAAAGAGTAGCAATGATCCAGTGTGTTTGCTCCTCGTGTAGGACAGGAGACGTGCTGGTGAAAGTTTGGCAAGACTTTCTTTAGGTTTGCTTTGTTAAAATCGCCCGCGACGATTAAAGCAGCATCGGGGTGTTTGTTTATGAAGCCGCTGGTAACATCGTGAAGGCCAGATAAAGCCAGCCCTGTGTCTGCCTGTGGTGGAATGTAAACGGCAGTGGCGATGACCGAGGAAAACTCTCTCAGCAGATAGAATGGGCGGCAAATGATTGTTAAATGTTCCAGATGAGGCGAGCAGGATCGGGAAAGAATGGAGATGTTCCTAGGATCACACCATTTCTTGTTGATCATGAAACACTCCACCGCCTTAAGATTTACCGGCCTCGGCTGTTCTGTCCATCCGAAAAACAGAGAAGTTCTCAGACGGCGTTACAGCTGTGTCCGGGACCGCGGGCGTGAGCCATGTTTCAGACAAACAAAAGATGTTACAGTCTCTCATGTCCCGTTGAAAACTTATCCTGGCTCTAAGATCGTCCATCTTATTCTCCAAGGATTGGACATTTGTGAGCAGAATGCTCGGGAGAGGTGGGCTGAATGCCCTTTTTCTCAGTCTGTTGCGGATCCCCGCGTGTTTCTTGATTCTTCGCCGTCGACTCCATTGTTCCACTCGGCGTTCCGATGAATCTCAGATGGCCACAGAGGTTCGGCAAAAGTGTCCTGAAACAGTCCAGTGTAGCGGTAACCAATGTCCAAAAGTGTTTTGCTGTCATAGCAGATCAATGCAGATGATAAATTTGTTTCATTGTTCATGTTGATTTCATGTTTCAGGTCAAGTCCTTGTTTGTTTTTGTTTTGTAAATAAACTGCACTTGGGTTCTTAAAGCTTGCCTCCAGTGGACATATCGTTACATATATATTTAAGAAATATTTGCTTATATATATATATATATATATATATATATATATATAAAATATTATATTTTTCTTAAATATATACATGGTTATGTGTATTTATATTATACACAGTACACACACATATATTATGTAAACACAAACTTTTATTTTGTGATTAATCGTTTCCCAGCACTAAAATAAATACATTTAAAAATAAATGTTTAATGTAAAGTAAATCTAAATGTTTATTGATATTGTTATAGTGTCCAATTTTAAGCAGGAAAAACATCACAAATAATGTTTTCCTCATTGATATTATATTGTGTAGGGTTAAATATTTGCTTGGTTAAAAGAATATTGTTGATTACCAAAAAAAAAATTCCCTTATTTTCACATTTTAAAAGTAAAATCAAGGTTGAGTATTTTAAGATTTATGGATTGGCCTCATTCTCTTCCACTGTTAGTGTCTCACTGTAACACTGTTTATTTATTTTGGTAATCAACAATATGCCACAAATAATGTTCATTACGGTTTACTGTACATGGAATATCCCTGTAAAAGTGTGTTTTAGATGACTGGGCGTACACGATGGAGAAACCTTCTTACAAACACTTCCTGCTGGACAGCAAGTCCGTAACTTCAAACACAGCCGATATTTCTCTTTCTCTCTCTCTGAGTTACAGCACAGATCCATTCATCACTACTTTTTCTCATTTTCAAGGAGGAAAGAGGAACCACAGTCATCTTGCAGAGGCCCTAATAAGAAGCAATGGTTTCCTTTATTACTCCTGTGTTTAGTGGTCCAACTTTATGGCATACTGGCCCTTCCTCTGTGATGTACTGTCAAACTGGCCGAATCCTTCGTTCTCTCCTTTTATCTACATGATGGAAGACACAGTTCCTCAGCACCACAACATCTGTGGAAAGCTATTACAGAGTTACTGTACCTCTACTGAACACAGCACTTAGAAAATCGGTGATGTTTTTAAATGGGGACCACATCTATAATTAATCTAAAGGTTTACATTGAAAGGAATAGCTCAAGCTAAAATGTCATAATTTACTCACTCCCACGTTGTAGTTCTCAGATCATATTTATTGATATAATTTACATCATCCTGTTTCTTTGACACATCCTCTTCCTCTGTCTTTCAGATGCCTGCAATCCACATGTCCTTCACTGTTAGTCATCGAGGGATGAACTGGATAAAGTGCATGATGCCGAGGGAGTTCAACAAGAGAAATGCGACCGCTCCATTATCGATCTCCTTTGTTTCTTTCGGTCAGACACCCAGAGCTCCGTCAGGGCGAGAGGAGAGGCCATAAGGCTAGAGACAGGGAGTTGCTCTGCCATAATGCGCTGCTTACACACATCCACACGCACACACACACACACACACATACAGGGGGATGAGAAGTGCAATAAAAGGCCTGCTGAACATATTGCATTTGGGACCGGACTGGAGAGCTCTGTGACAGATCCTGACCTCCAGTTGTGATCAGATTGTCTTGCACTTACAAGAAGCTAACAGTTAAGATTTAGAGAGAAAGGTTAGCATCCACTATTTTTTTTTTTTTTTTTAATCAGTGGTAGAAATGAATCTATTGTTATCTTACAATGAGATCATTGGCGTTTTACTGTACATGCAATTGCATAGACACCGAAACATACATTATTAATGGTAACACTTTAGTATGGGCAACACATATTCACTATTAACTGTAACTTTTTCCTCAAACTCCTAATTTACTGCATATTAATAGTTAGTAAGGTAGTTGTTAAGTTTGTAGAATATGGTCATGCAGAATAAGGCATTAATATGTGCTTCATAAGTACTAATAAACAGCCGATATCCTAGTAATATGCATGATAATGAGCAACTAGTTAATAGTGAAAACCAGGAGCATTTTACATATGAACAATAGAGACATACACATTATCACATGATTTTAGATTCATATTGAATTTGTTGGTTAATAGGTTGATATATAGTATTTAAAAAAGCACCAACAGTGGCACGTGAGCATCAGAACTGGACCACGGAGCAATGGAAGAAGGTGGCCTGGTCTGATGAATCACGTGTTCTTTTACATCACGTGGATGGCCGGGTGCGTGTGCGTGTGCGTGTGCGTGTGCGTGGCTTCCCTGGGGAACACATGGCACCAGGATGCACTATGGGAAGAAGGCAAGCCGGCGGAGGCAGTGTGATGCTTTGGGCAATGTTCTGCTGGGAAACCTTGGGTCCTGCCATCCATGTGGATGTTACTTTGACACGTACCACCTACCTAAGCATTGTTGCAGACCATGTACAGCCTTTCATGGAAACGGTATTCCCTGGTGGCTGTGGCTCTTCCAGCAGGATAATGCTCCTGACACAAAGCACAAATGCTTCAGGAATGGTTTGAGGAGCACAACAACGAGTTTGAGGTGTTGACTTGGCCTCCAAATTCCCCAGATCTCAATCCAATCGAGCATCTGTGGGATGAGCTGAACAAACAAGTCCGATCCATGGAGGCCCCACCTCGCAACTTACAGGACTTAAAGGATCTGCTGCTAACATCTTGGTGCCAGATACCACAGCACACCTTCAGGGGTCTAGTGGAGTCCATGCCTCGACGGGTCAGGGGGACCAACACAATATTAGGAACCCCTGAAATTACTGTTACTAAGAATTTTAGAGTAAAACAGAGGTCAAAAATAGAAGCTCAGTAGACCTTTTTAAATTATGTATAGTTGGTAAAGTTAATTACATTCTTTTGCATTAAAGCAAACAGTAACTTTGAACTATTGTAAACAAAGAGCGTGTCTCCTGCAGGTTAACAGATTAAGAAGCCAGTAGAGACATCGAAATACAACATATGATGCTGACCCAGGATGCCGTTACATTTCATGGTGGAAGGTCGCGCTCCAATCCCTGTCTGCCTCTCAAACACACGCGCACACAGCCGCAGGTGTGCTTCTCTAACAGTCCTGCCCTCGCGTCTCTGTGGTGCAATGATGATGGGTAACAAGCATTGTATAGCTGTCGGTGGCATAGGCCATGTCCTTTTCTCTCCGCCTCTAACGGGCCACAGGCGATCGCGGCGACACAGGGTATCTCCGCCCGGCCATCTGTTACAGCTGCCAATCACCTCAGACAAAAACTCCTCAGCAGGAACCACGACCAGCCACAGCGCAGCCTTATGCTAGTTAGCATGCTAATTACTGAAGTCTTTGAAGGCTTTTATACCTCATTAGGAAAATGTGCCATTTTTCTTGCATAGTAGGCTAGTCATAGCTTAACTCTGGTATTAGTATAAAAACCACAGTAACCACACGCAAGTTTATGGATGGATCCGTATTATTATGGTTAGATGATGATTGATGATTAATGTCACTATGGTTGCAACAACAACAACAAAAAAACATGTAAGCTGCATGGCATTCTATGTTAAGCATTAAAATAGTGTACAAACAATGGATACACAGAAAATAGTGGGTGGCACAAATCTCCATGGTTTAGGCTAGTTTATGCTGATGATTAGATCATTAGAGATGATTTGGTGCTGGTCTGGCAGATGAATGTTAGTGAAGCTGGTCGACCACCATGGACTTTGTGGCCAAGGAAGTATTGCTCAAGTATATTCTAAATCATTAATATTGCAAAAACCTTTAACATTTGACATAGAACTGACATAGATTTTAATGTAACGTATTCCTGTGAATATTACAGGAATACGTTATTACCCCTGGGGGGGGGATCTAGTGCTATTTCATGCATTCTGACTTTTTCCACTGTTAAAGAGTTGATTCTCATTATAAACATGGCCAACACTTAAAAACAAAATGAGTTTAACATATGACAGATTATTTCTGTGGCAAATAAGGAAGTTTCAGAATTATTTTTTTTATTTTTTTATTTTTTTAGTATGGCCCTGTATGACGTCATAAAGGGCAGAATTGCTTGTATGGACACTTCTCCCGGATGAGTATGCGTGCACACACACACACACATCACCCAGAGCAAGAGCGCGTCCATCACTGAGCTTTGTTCGGGTTACGGGAGCCGTCGGCAGCGCTGGCATTGTGTGTTTAGACACGAGATCAACAATGTCACTAAAGAAGTGTGTTTCTGCTGTGAGGGAAATATCACCTTGTTCAGCTTCCTAAATAACCCAGCGTTAAGGGAACAGTGGATGCAGTTTGTGTTTCTGGAGTTCTGCAGGTATGTGTGTGTGTGTGTGTGTGTGTGTGTTCCCGGTCATGAGTGGAAACCGCAGGCGGCGAGTGAAACGTGTCAAATGTGTGTTTTGTTGTGCGTAAGTGTATATAATGTGAACAACACCAACATATAGTAAATCAAAAGTTGTCCAGGGATAATGCCATGCTGTGTGTGTGTGTGTGTGTCATATTTGGGGATCTTTGGTATCAAACTAGACAACTTAGCAATCATATTATATAACTGTGGTCTATTGAAGATGTTTCTCCTCTTCTGATCAGCTTCATCAGTGAAGACACTGTAGCTCCACTAGTTCAGTAAATGTTTCATCTTGCCTTAGAGGAATAAACATATGTGGCATGAATGCACTCACGGGCAGATGAGGCTCTGCCACAGAGTATGATTAATTCTGGAGCCGTCAGTCAGTGTTAGTCGAGAAGATGTCAGTGCTGATTGAACTGATGACATTTTCACTATACATTAGAGTGTTTGCAGTCTCTCTGATAAAGCCCATCAATATCGTTAGCCATATGAACGGACAGCGTCTTACCGGGCTATTTGTTTTGCTGTTCATTTCATTAAAGTAGAATACAGGTTTTGTATGTTTGTTCCATTTTTTAGACCTTTTATGACATTTTCTTTGACATTAGCAATAAATCAGGAAGGCATAAAGCTTTTGTCTCTGACTAGCACTATTGATCACGAGTTCACTGAGTTCTCATGGAAATCATGTTCTTTGATTCCAAGAAAACATCCTGAAGTGACTCAACAGTATTACTCAGAGAACCGTTTTCATAGGTAAAGTGTCTCTCAGTGCTTGAAAAAGTTATGACACAACCGGAAGCCCTTGATGACAACAATAAAAGACTTAAATAGACTAAAAGTAAAAGAATGGATCCACTCAAACTCATCCACCTTATTTTGCAACACAGAGCTGTTTTTCTGTGTGTTCTTCCGATTCATTAGCTACTATAGGCAAATACTTAGAAAAATAAAGTGCATTAAACAGAAAAACTATATGCACAACAAACCAGTTTGAAACTGAAAGCCTCACGCATTCAAGTTACAAGTAGCTGCAACACTCTTACAGTACAATAACCTGAATACAAAGCAATAAGTGACTAGGCTATTCATTTTCGAAAGCTCAAACTAGAGTTTCTGGTCTTTGGAGAAATGACATCAAGATGGATGTTGTTGGCTATGCTAATTCTGCCATTGTGTAAGGGTTGAACCCGAAGACAACATGATAAATGTCTCATGAAAGATCGCTACATCCCTCCAACCAGCATTCTCCTTTATGTGAACTCCTTGTTATGTTCCCACTTTACTCCTTGCTCTTTCTTTCCCCCATCCTTTCTCTTGTTATCAAATCATCCTGTTTTTCTTCTAGTCTTCAAAGCAAAGCTTGACGTCGTGCTCCAGACGCTGCATGGGGCCGATCATCCGCTACGCTAAATGTCTCCAGTAATGCACAGACTTTTTCTAGCGCAGTCTGAATTCAATCAAAAAGATTGTCCTCGACCCAAACTATGGCATGCATCAAATGTGCCTTCAGTTACACTTTCCAGCTGTTCCAAGAGCCCATGGTGTGTAAATGTGCAATACAAAAGAGATTTAGTGGCTCAGTTTGTCGGCTTTCATCATGAAGCCTGTGGCAATACTGCCAGGAGCTGTGGGATAGAGTTTAAGAAAGAAAAACTTGGAAAAAAACAGGTCGGGTGGCCAAACTGGTTACGTTGATCCCCACCATCTAAGCATAGTTAATCCACTAGCTCAAACTGACCAAGATGGTATTTCAGGTCAAACTTTACCTTACCAAGGGCTCAGCTAACGATACCTAGCAGATAAAGCTCAGCGAAAGCCGTTAGCAAAAGATGTTATAACTACACCATCTGGTTCTAACGCATGTTCTCCATTGATGGCCATTCAAAATTAGCCATAAATTTAGACTAAACTACATTTATGCAGACTGATATACCAGCAGAAGTCTTACCAGTGCTCTCAAATGGACATTTTTGTGATAAGCATTGTCATGATGTGTTTTCCCTGCGGCTCCAAAGTGATTAGTTACAGTTCAGGGGCCGTATTCACAAAGCATCTTAAGGCTAAAAGTAGCTTCTAACTTGTCGATTTAGGAGAAAATCTTAAAAATAATCTATTTTAATTTTAGGACTCCTAACTTTTTACACATTTTAGCACTAAAACTAGCTCCTAAATCTGTGAAACGTTAGGAGTAGTCAAGAGGACTCCTAAGTCACTAAGACCAAATCCCAAACAATCCTAATGGATGTTTTGGACCTTCCTCCAATTTCTCTCTTCCACTTCGCTTCTTGTCTACTCACTGTCCTATCATAACAAAAAGGCAAAAATGCCAAAAAATAAAACCTGTTTAGGAGAACTAAGATAAGTGCTAAGATAAAATGTTTTGTGAATACGGCACCAGATGATTGGGCTAAAAAGTTCTCTCGTCCCATAGATGATAGCATGCAGTTTGATCATTTCATTTAGCTTTCGTGGGGTCCTGTTGGAAATCATTTTTATGAGTTGAACGCACATAAACGCCTCCACAATGGCATATTTACGAGTGTACCGCCAGTACATTATATATTATATACACTAAATGAATGCAGAATCATTCTCGCATTTTGGTGATTCGCTTAGTGTTAACGGCTAGAGCGACAGTGAAACCCGAGCACTGAACACTGAGGGGCGGGGCGGGGTGGGGTGTAATATATTTTCGTAAATTCTCGTATTTTCAGCCATTTTTTTATTTCGGCCACAACCAGTCGCCAGCATCCCTCTTGAGGCAAGAGGAGTGAGGTTTTTACACACAGCTCTTACTTGCCTACGTTACACTTACCACCCTAAACCTCACTCCCATCCGGGTCACGGCACCAAATGTAGCGTCTTGTGACCAAAGATAGTCTGCGATAATTCTGCGACACTGTCAGAAATTTAACACGATCATCTCAAAGTGTGTTTGCTGCTATGACCTACGTCTACTGACTAGCCAATAAAAATAAAACATGAAATGGCATATTGATTAAAGCGGCATGCCGCTAAAACTTAAAAATATTACCTCAAGCTCCATTTGCAAGTTGGCATCTTTTCCCTAGCCATGACCGCGTCCATACTCTCCTCTTTTGCATCCTCCTTTTTTTCAGTGCACATAACTGCCAAAATGTGATTCATCTTGCTCTATTTGTTCACCACTGGTGCATTCTGATGACGTTTTATTCTTCTATACTTACTTGCATCGTAGCCTACAATTCAATAGGTTTCATCATCGTTCAAAAGTAAACACAAGTTTATTAGATCCATGTCGTATCAGTTCATTCTTCGATCTCGCTTGAAGTATGTCTGGGCCTTTATAGACCTCTTTGGGCCCTACCAGCTGAAAGTCCAACCACATAAACCAGCTTTGAATAGCTAAAGACCACACAAAACAAGCTAGAAGCTATATAGTTTCAGCCGGATTTTCCAGCAGGGAACAAAAGTCAATCCATATGTTTCAGAATTAACACAACCACATGTATGTTCAAGTTGCTACAATTGTTTTCTTGTCTCATTCAGAGCATCACTGAAGAAACGTTACCCTCTTCGGGCCTGCATTCCAGCTTCATTTTTCTGCTGTTCTAAACACTTACAGTACAGTATCTCCAGAGCGGAGATAAAGAGAGAAGACATACGCAGTAAGATAAATGTCACAACACTTCCCATTTTCCTCTCTGTGCTCAGATAAGACCCGGCACAGATGAAAGCCCAGGCTGAAATAAAACAGAGAGCCGCATTTGTTCTGTTCCAGATAGCATCGGCAGGGATACACACAGAGGACAGAGCTGTTTTAAGATGAATGTGACAACTCCAATGGAGATTCTCACACATCTATTCAAAGACGTGAGATGTGACGCCTCATATTTATCAGTCCTCGTTGTCAAAATACACTCTTAAAATCAGCTCAAACATATTTGCTTTTCAGGAAAAGAAACCTGCTGAAGGGAGGAACAAAGCACGATCCAACAAAATTAAACCGTCCTCTTGTGTGATCTATATCTAAACAAGCACATTGATCTAAGAAATGAAGATATGGAAAGAGTTGTTATTCCTTTTATCAAAATGGCCAAAGGGGGATTCTTTCCCAATTTCAGAGGAACAATAAAATAGAACCACCCAATAGAATTTTTGCCAGAAACTCCCTTTTAAAAAAAAAGTGCTGGAAATGGCAAGATTTTCCTTGAGGTGAGAAACAATCTCTGGTGATTTATTGCTCTTTTAATGTAGACTTTCAACATGACTGCTCTGCAGCGGAGAGAAAAAACACAGGGCTTACAACACTTTCCCTTCCATAAGTTACGAAAGGAGAAAGGAAAACACTAAAACCCCTTCTGGGATGTTTTCAGAAAGTAGAGTCTACTTTCTATGTGTCATATTAAACTAAGTTTAGTGGATACCCTGCTAAGTAAAACAACTTAAGTCTTTCCTCGCCACTGACGGACACTAATGATCTCTTCATCACGGCTCCTGTTAGTGGGTGGGATATATTAGGCAGCAAGTGAACATTGTGTCCTCAAAGTTGATGTGTTAGAAGCAGGAAAAATGGGCAAGCGTAAGGATTTGAGCGAGTTTGACAAGGGCCAGATTGTGATGGCTAGACGACTGGGTCAGAGCATCTCCAAAACTGCAGCTCTTGTGGGGTGTTCCCGGTCTGCAGTGGTCAGGATCTACTTTTGTGTGATCTACAAGTGCTTCAGGAATGGTTTGAGGAGCACAACAACGAGTTTGAGGTGTTGACTCAGCCTCCAAATTCCCCAGATCTCAATCCAATCGAGCATCTGTGGGATGTGCTGAACAAACAAGTCCGATCCATGGAGGCCCCACCTCGCAACTTACAGGACTTAAAGGATGTGCTGCTAACATCTTGGAGCCAGATACCACAGCACACCTTCAGGGGTCTAGTGGAGTCCATGCCTTGACGGGTCAGGGCTGTTTTGGCAGCAAAAGAGCGACCAACACAATAGGATATTGTGAGGATATATAAGACATAATGTTCCACCTGTAAATCAAAACTGCCTAACGTTACACTCTAAAAACTGCTGGGTTAAAAAATAACCAAACCTTAACCCCACCACTAGGTCACTATTGGACAGAACACGCGCTGGGTTGGTTTGACCCAAGTGCTGGGTTTTACCATTTAACCCAGATTTCGGGGGTCATTCATTGACCCAACCAGTGGGTGAAATTAACTCTCTTGCTGGGTTAAATATTTTGCATTGGATTATTTCTCATTGCCAAATTTTTTTGTTTTGTTTTGTTTTGTTTTTTTTTTTTTTTTTTTGTTTTGAATACAAATGTCAAAACTCCTTCCAACCTCCCCCACAGACTTTATATAAAAACTTAAATAGGAACATGTCAATCTGTCCAGACATTTAAGCATTAAAAGTCATTAAGTTATTAATTAATTAACTCTTATTTTACTATTTCATTTATTAAGATTTATTTATTAAGAACAAGGATTCCAACAGAAACAAACTTTAAAAAATAAAACAGGTTTGTTTGTTTGTTCAAAAGCAGTTCTTCTTTTGATACTGCATCTTCAGATATCCATACAAAATATTCTGTGGGTTGTGAAACTTTTGTGAAAATGATCAAAAATGCTGGCACTGGCTGGCAACTTAGACATGGGCAAAACCTCCGTAAGATGATTCAAGTTGGTTTTTCAGAACGGTAACTGCTAGAATGTTATCTTATCTGAGGTGATTTGTGGTCTTGTGTTGGTGTTGAACTTATTAAACATTGGGAAGGTTTAATTAAAGGTGTTTGACTATAAGAGGCTGGAGAAATGAAAGAGTGATAGCAGGTGTTTGGTCAGGCTGTAATTATTAGTTTTGAGAGTAAAAGTTTTTGAAGGACAAACATTCATCTGTCTCTATACAGCGCCGCTGATATGAATAGAGCAAACGAGTCCAACTGTTTGCTCTTCACAGGTTATAACTCTGCTGTCTATTAATCTTTTTTCTTCTTTCCTCCCTTTTAAAGTAAGAGTATACATGAAAATGAAAACAAGAACAGGCGAGGGAAAATAGTTCAATATTGACTTAAATTTGTTTCTTACATTTATGCATTTTCCAGAGCCATTTACATTGCACTCAACGTATGCATTTTTATCAGGAATGCATTTGAACCCGCATGACCTTCTGTCGCTATAGTTACATGAACCTGCTTTTCTTTGTTATTTTTGGAGCTTGATACTACATGATAACTGCTATGCTTGTAATAAGGGAAAATGCAGCTTCAAAATATTTTCCACAGAAGAAACAAAATCAGGTTTAAAACAACACGAGAATGAGCAAATGAGTTATTTTTGAATGCATGTTTGAATTGGGCAATAATACACTTTAAAATAATACACTTAAGTGTGAATTAAATGAATGTAATTCTTTCTGACAATTAATTGCATGTTATTTACAATTAAATGATTTGTATGCATTGTAGTTTAAATGTATATCAAATGCAGTTAGGTGAACTTTTTTGACTCACTTAAGTAGGAGTTAAGTACATCTTTCTATGTACATAATTATTTCTATTGTCTTTTAAATATGGTTGTAAGTGTACTGAATGCACTGAAACACATTTATGGTAAGCTAAAATATACTTTAATGTCATTTCTACTGACATTTGCAATGATAAAGTTTATTATCATTGTTTATTTATAAATGTACAATGTAGTACATTTCAAATATATTAACTTTAAATTTAATATCAAATAAAACAATTAAAATCAAGTACTTTACATGTGCTTTAGTGTGTTAGTCAACTCAGCAAAATAAATGTACTTCTTTAAAACACAACAGAAGTTACTTAAGTGTGTTAAGAAACATGAAAGCGCACTCTTTAAGTACACTTAAGTGGCCTTTTATTTCATTATTATTATATCACAAGTATGTACTTTTAAGATCTATTTTTCACAAGGGTATAGGGAACAATGTTGTGTCTCATGTGTGGGATATTTCAAGCTAATTCCTCACTACTATTACTGTACGTGGTTTACTCACAGTTGTAGGAGGGAATAGGGTCCTCCCACTGAATTAGACACCATCTGTTTTCTAGTGCCCTAAAAAGCTTTCTGAACAACAGAGAGTGATTCAAGATGCACTGCTTGTCAGTATGACATCACATGAGATGATGCCATATTAACTCACTGGTCTATGATCATCTCCATGGCAACCACAACAAATCCACATTGTTACACTCTCTGCATGAATCTCCAGGAATCAAAAGCTGCTCATAATGTGCAGTTTAATGCTCTCAAAAGGCACAGTGAACACAATGTGCCAGGGTTGAATAGATTAACAGTAGTTCTGGAAATGAAGTTAATTGGTTAAATTGTGCTTGTACTTTTATGTGTATTGTGTTAAGTAAATGATTTCTTTGTGGAATCACGGAATGCATCTAAATCTCAATTTGAATGAAGATAGTGTTGTTACTACACAGTAGCTCCATTAACCTGTACAGGGAACATGAACAATAAACAGAATGTTGTGGATGGATAAATGGATGGCAGAACCTGACTTCACAAGTTTAACATGATCCTGATCAAAAGCTCTGTTGATCTTGGAACAACATTCTAATCAACCAGGATTTAATGGGCAAGTTTGCAGTTTATGTAAAGTTTAGCCTTACTACCAGGGTTAGGTACTTCTACATCAGTGTAATTCACCTCATACCCCTCTGATTTTAGGGAGAAGTTACAGGTAGGGCTAGCTTTAGGGGTGGATGGATGGATGGATGGATGGATGGATGGATGGATGTATGGATGGGAGGAGGGATGCATGCATGGATGAATGGATGGATGGATGGATGGATGGATGGATGGATGGATGGATGGATGGATGGATGGATGGATGGATGGATGGATGGATGGATGGATGGATGGATGGATGGATGGATGGACTTGCATTCAAAAAGCTTTGATGCTCTAAACAAAAAGTGAAATAATCATAAACCATTTCAAAGATGTATTGTGGGGGAAAATAATTATCATTCAAAAGTTTGGCGTCAGTATTTTACAAACCCGATTCCAAAAACGTTGGGACACTGTACAAATTGTGAATAAAAAAGGAATGCAATAATTTACAAATCTCATAAACTTATATTTTATTCACAATAGAATACAGATAACATATCAAATGTTGAAAGTGAGACATTTTGAAATGTCATGCCACATATTGGCTCATTTTGGATTTTTTTTTTTTTGGAGCTACACATTCCAAAAAAGTTGGGACAGGTAGCAAAAGTCAAGATGGGCAGAGGATCACCAATTCCCACAATGCTGCGGCCAAACATACTGGAGCAATATCAGAAAGGAGTTTCTCTGAGAAAAACTGCAAAGAGTTTGAAGTTCTCATCATCTACAGTGCATAATATCATCCAAAGATTCAGAGAATCTGGAACAATCTCTGTGCGTAAGGGTCAAGGCCGGAAAACCATACTGGATGCCCGTGATCTCCGGCCCTTAGACGGCACTGCATCACATACAGGAATGCTACTGTAATGGAGATCACAACATGGGCTCAGGAATACTTCCAGAAAACATTGTCATGAACACAATCCACCGTGCCATTCGCCGCTGCGGCTAAAACTCTACAGGTCAAAAAGAAGCCATATCTAAACAAGATCCAGAAGCGCAGGCGTTTTCTGGGCAAGGCTCATTTAAAATGGACTGTGGCAAAGTGGAAAACTGTTCTGTGGTCAGACCAATCAACATTTGAAGTTCTTTTTGGAAAGCTGGGACGCCATGTCATCCGGACTAAAGAGGACAAGGACAGCCCAAGTTGTTGTCAGCGCTCAGTTCAGAAGCCTGCATCTCTGATGGGATGGGGTTCATGAGTGCGTGTGGCATGGGCAGCTTACACATCTGGAAAGGCACCATCAATGCTGAAAGGGATATCCAAGTTCTAGAACAACATCTGCTCCCATCCAGACGACGTCTCTTTCAGGGAAGACCTTGCATTTTCCAACATGACAATGCCAGACCACACACTGCATCAATTACAACATCATGGCTGCGTAGAAGAAGGATCCGGGGACTGAAATGGCCAGCCTGCAGTCCAGATCTTTCACCCATAGAAAACATTTGGCGATCATCAAAGAGGAAGATGCCACAAAGAAGACCTAAGACAGCTGAGCAACTAGAAGCCTGTATTAGACAAGAATGGGACAACATTCCTATTCCTAAACTTGAGCAGCTTGTCTCCTCAGTCCCCAGACGTTTGCAGACTGTTAGAAAAAGAAGAGGGGATGCCACACAGTGGGAAACATGGCCTTGTCCCAACTTTTTTGAGATGTGTTGATGCCATGAAATTTAAAATCAACTTATTTTTCCCTTAAAATGATACATTTTCTCAGTTTAAACATTTGATATGTCATCTATGTTGTGTTCTGAATACAATATTGAAATTGGAAACTTCACATCATTGCATTCAGTTTTTATTCACAATTTGTACAGTCACAACTTTTTTGGAATCGGGTTTGTATTATGTATTTATATATTTGAAAGAAATTAATACCTTTAATCAGCATGGCTGTATTAAATTGATCAAAAATGACAGTAACATTAATGTTACAAAATGTTTCTATTTAAAATAAATGCTGAAAAAGATATGAAGCAGTGCAACTGTTTTCATCACTGATAATAATCATAAATGTGTGTTGATCATCAGATCCTCATATGAGAATGATCAGTGAAGGATCATGTGACACTGAAGACTGGAGTAATGATGATAAACTCAGCTTTGATCACAGGAATAAATCACACTTTACTGTATATTCACACAGAAAGCAGCTGTAATAATATTTCACAATATTACAGTTTTTACCATATTAATGCAGAATGGTGAGCAGAAGAGACTTCTTCCAAAAAAATTCAACAAATTCTCTGTTGTAAAAGATGGTTTTATAAATGACATTTGTTTATGATGGTTTTAGAGAACTCGTCAGATGTATTCTTGTTCTCCTCCTCCTCCGTGTCTCATGCTCAGATCTGGCCTGAAGGACGAACACTCTCATAGAGAGGCCATGACTACTAAATCAGCCCTCTTTGATGATTCGTCTCTCCTTCCAAATGACAAACAGATACAAGGACACATTGGGTAATCATGTAATCATGTGAACATGCTCTTTAGATGAGCCAATTTCCTCTGTGTTTTGCTTCTGTCTCTGCTCAGCGTCTCAACACGAGCTCCATCATACCTGATTACCTTTAAGCCGAAGAGACAAATAGACTCCACCACTGCAGCCAGAGAGTATTATGGGATATATTCTACCACTCCCTAAACAATCAGTCATATGTGAGCGTATGTATTTGTCTAAAAGAGAGACTGTAACCAATACACAAAAGAACTTCCCAGATTCTGAAATGATTGGCTCCATTACTCTGATATAAAAGCGAGCAGCTCTTCATAGAGTGAAGAGCCACTAGTGTGGCAACACTGTAATAGTGCTCAACAAAGCGCTCATTAATACCTGCTGGATGTGGTTAATTAGCTAACGCATGGAAAGTCATTTTCAATAGAGAGATATGGAATAATTGTTTCTTTTGTGCGTATTGTCATGCCAATGAGGAAGAAATATTCCGAGGCTCAGGGGAGTGAATAACCTCCACACTTTCACAGTTTAACTGCTGTGGATCTTTGCACTTCTCTTAATAATAATTACATTTATTTCTTTTGATTTAGGAAAATGTTTAATACATTTAATACTCTTTTTAAAAAATTGTTTCAACAATTTCTCTTTGCTAAACGATGATGTAACTGATTATATTTCATAACATGCCCTCAATATTTAAGAGAAAATATTTTAACATCCATAATAATTTAGCATCTATAGGTAACAGTCAGATGATCTTTGAATATATAATACATAAAAGTCTTAATTTACACGATACTGTCAGTATAGCATGATATTTATAAATCAAATATACAGTATTTGACTCTATTTAGCCTTTTATTTATTATTATTATTATTATTATTATTATTATTATTATTATTATTATTATTATTATTATTATTATTATTATTCTCTTTTTATACACAGTTAGGACTCTGTATGAGTGTTAGGGGTCCCGGGTTATTATTTAATAAAAAAAATTAAATAATAAAATATGAATTGAAATAAAACTGAAATTACATAAAATATAAATATTAGATGAAATACGTTTTACAGTAAATTTTCATTTGAAGCAATAATTACTAACTAAATAATAAAAAACATAAAGCTAAAACTGAAAAATAAATCATAAAAACACAAATCCACGTTAAAAATACTAAAGATGAAACAAAAATACAAAAATAAAAAATAAAACGCTAATTCAAAATATTAATAAAAACTACAATAGTATATAAATAATAAAAACTGATTCAAAGCCCATTTTTCCAACCCAGACTTCAACCCAGGTCCACATTAAAGACATAAGCATTATAGATTCTATTCTACAAACATCATCATTTCAACAACGAGCACAGGCGTCAGTTTGTCAGTTACTGAGAGAGACTGTGATGTTGTTGGGTACAGAGGGCAGGTAAGAAGTGAAACAGAGGAGAACGCTAATCAAAGTGAGGATTAGCCAGCTTTAAACTCATGACTGTTTCCAGCAGATAATCGTGCTCCGCTAAAGACTTCAGGACATCCCTGAACACTCCTAAAGCCGCTTTCCTCCGCAGGTTTATGCATATAGAGGAGTGAAGTCACTGCAGTGCATTCAAAACTCTTTTGAGACTAGCCTTGTCTTTGTCCAAAAGCATGATACACTCTTAAATATAAAGGTTCTTTATAGAGTGTGTTAGTGCCTGCCCCCTTTACACAGCTCTCTGAAATACTTCATTCTGATTGGTCAGTCACAACATTCCGAGGTCAGTTATTTGTCGCCGTCAATAGAGCACATTAGTGCCCGCCCCCCTTTTCAGGGGCACTGCTTCCGGAAGGTTTTTTTTTTTTTTTCATTAATTTTCCCCTTTGGGGAGTCTTTGTTAAAGAGTTATAAGCCATGAACCAAACCAACCAGCTATGAGGTGAATCCCAACACTATAAAGTTTGATTTGATGCAAAAACATTTTTGAAAATCAGTCAAAAAGACAAAGATACACGACTGTGAACTTAACGGCTTTAGTGAGGGAAAGAAAACTACAGTCCCATGAAACAGTCAACAGCATAGTTGAATTAAAGAGAAATATAAAACTACTCATTTACAGATGTTGATTATATGTATAAAAACAATATAATTTAAGTTTATTGCAAAATATGCACATATATATATATATATATATAATTTGCAGCCAGGGTGTCTAGCAACTCTCCGCTGGCTTGCGAGCTGGAAAAACCAAACTCTGGTCAGGCCAATCACATCAGATCGATGGGCGGGCTTAACATAATGACGGCAGAGTTGCCGCGGCTCCGCGTGCTACTTGAAAACAAAGAAGCTGGTGAACAGCGGTCTTTAGAATCGGCTTTGGCCGCGACTCTGGGAGACTTGGAGTTAAGATTTTCTTTGAGAAAAGAAAAAAGAACGGCACTGAAGTCATTCTTAAGAAAGAAACTAGCTCGGTTTCACCTTCTTCGTTGCTCTGGTTGGTTGTAGCGCTATCCTATTGCGTGCAGAGGGACTTTGAAAGACAAGCGTTTATCCCGCCCCTCGGATTGAGCCCTGCCAATGGTGAGTTCCCAGGCTTTTCAGGCTATGTTTTACACACTAAGAAAAAAAAAAGGTTCTTTTAAGAAGTGATCACTGAAAGGTTCTTTTGAGAACCAAATGATTCTTTATGGCATCAGTGTGAAACCCTTTATTTTTAAGATTGTTTAGCTAGAAACAAGCAATCCACCTTCTGTTCTCTTAACTTTTACCTTGTGGTTAGGAAGTCCTAAAGGCTTTGCAAATGGAGGTCAAGGGTTAGAAGGGTGATCCATGACCCATGATCAAGAACTCCAGTTCCCTGGTTAGCTTCAGGAAAAGGCTATTCCTGAAGCCTGTGATGGAGAACATCAGCAAGAAAACCAGATCCCAGAAGAGGAATGAAAAGAATGTGGAGTGGAGGCAGGTGCATTGACTGTTCTGTGTGTGTGTCTGTGTGTGTGTGTGTGTGTGTGTGTGTGTGTGTGTGTGTGTGTGTGTGTGTGTGTGTGTGTGTGTGTGTGTGTGTGTGTGTGTGTGTGTGTGTGTGTGTGTGTGTGTGTGTGTGTGTGTGTGTGTGTGTGTGTGTGTGTGTGTGTGTGTGTGTGGTGTTCACAGCTGCTGGAGAACGGCACAGATGGGCTGGTGATTATTAAAAACTCATGACACGACATCTTTTATCTGGTCAGCTTCACAAAAGTTTCTTTCAACTGTTCCTCAATGATAGTATAATTAAAACCCTGATCAAAGTTTTGATGAACCAAAAGAATCAAGATTTGTATATTTTCAGAAGAGCAAAAGTTGCCTCCAGGATGCTGTAGGCAGTTGTTTGTGGTTTTTATACGTTGCTGCGTTGCTCTGGGTTGTTATTTGGTTTTCCTTTACTCTTTAAAAGAAATCAGCTGTTTTGTGAAATGTACACTCCAATAAAAGTATGTAAAAATAGGTCCAAATGTGCCCATATTTTGAATGACAGATTATATCAGGCTTAAAGGAAATGTCTGTAAACTTAACGCATAATGTCCTGACAGAAATTATCAGTAATTTTCCTTTTTAATGGATGTAACACTTTATTTCAATGGTCCACTTTATACATTTTACTAACTATAAGTAACTTTGCAACTACATGTCAACTAGCAGTCATTAGACTGTCTGCTTAATACCTGCTAACACTTTATTTTGATTTTCCCTATCAAAAAAAAAAATTTATTTTTAAAATAAATTGGCAAAACTCAAAATATTTACATTTATTACACTTACATTTATGCATTTGGCATACGCTTTTATCCAAAGCGACTTACATTGTATTCAAGGTACACATTTTTACAAACATTGCATTTTACAGACGTTACTATTTGAGGTAATCAGTTACATCTACAAATCTTAAGTTAAAAAATTCACAGTTTTATTAAGCAGAACTGGCAGATTTTTATTTTGTACTCATACATTTTAAATGCTCTAACTTGAAATAATTGAGTAAGATAATTCATATATTTAATTTAAAATGATCACGCAATCCCATCTTAAATATTTTTAGTAGTGGAAACTACCTAATTCATTAAAAGTTAACTTACATAACAGAAACTCTTCTAAATTAGCATAGGAAAAACATTAAACACTACCAAATATCCCATTTAAAGGTGCACTATGTAACTTTCCTTCCGCTAGAGGTCGCCTATTCAAAACTAAGGTATAGTTTGATAACGCCAAGCTTGAGCGCAAAATCTTGGGACATATGGTCTTCCCCTCACAGCCGGTGGGAAGACTCGGGATAGGACTCGGGCAGAACTCATGTCCATGGATGTGATTATTAACGTTACTGTAGTGTGAAGCGGAGCAGGACCGAGTGTTGTGGAGCTGAGCGAGGCCGCTGGAGCGATTGTTAATGAGATGAACTCAACACACGCCTCACGAGCAGCGGGACTTTTATTATGCCACAGTCTCCGGCGCCATTTCCGCTTTTCCGCTCATGAGTATGAGGGAACGCAGCTCTGTTGATCATATTAGACACATCTGAGTGTGTGGAGAATGATGCTATGACGTTACTCTGTGTGTTCGCTCGCGGCTGCTGTGACACTCGTTCACACTGCAGTGAGAGTAAAGCGCTTCTGCAGAATAACACCGCAAACTGAACGCGGATATGATGTCATCGACAGGCCACGCCCTCACACGTCCCGGTTCATTGGTTAAAATAGCAACTCTCACCATTTACAAATAGTTGGAAACATTTGGGATATTGTAAGTACTCAACTGAACAAAATATATAACACTGGCCTACACTCAAACAAAAAAAATAAAAACTCATTGGACAAACTCAATTTAATTGAGGGCAGGTTTTCCATCCAATAAATATGTGTAGCCTCAGCTCATAAAAAACTAATTCATGCAATGAAATGTAATTGAGTTGGTCCAACTCAATTTTATTAAATGCAGTTTAAATTATATTTATATACTTACAACATGACTTTTTTATACTTGTCAAACTTAAATTAGAACATTTAATCGGAAAATCAATTATAAGCAGTTTCATTCATCATCATACACAATGTATGAAGAAAAGAGGTGTCACTTCTGACATTAGCATAGATCACTGAGTGCCCACAGCCTAAGCACAGGCGCCACTCTTCAGCACAACGGTAACCACAAAATTAAAACACAGTACAGAAACTCCTTTAAATGTCCAACATAACTGACCATTAGCCCTTGTGTTATGTTGCGGGTCAATTTGACCCGTTTAGATGTTCTAGTTGTTGGAAATACTGGTTAACCTATGTTTTTTTTTTCTTGATATTTTGTGACATTTTCTCATTTATCATCATGAACATGCATGCAAAGTTTCGACATGCTGGTGTTTTTTGACATCCAAGCGCGACAGCAAAACCAGTGCCGTGTGTGAAGTGCAAGAAATTCATATGCAGAAAGCACACACTTGCTGTGCTCATCATGTCAGACTTTATGAAATGAGTTTACAAAACAGCTAACTTAGGAAAAGTAAATATTTTTATTATACAGCTACTTTTAATTGTTCAGTTATGATGTTCTAAGAAAAAAAAATGTAAAAAAAAAAATTTATATGCAAAACAAGTCAGCATACTGTTTATTTTCAAATTTTGTCAAAACAAAACAGTTTTAAAAAATGGTTAAAAACATTTTCATTAAATCATATCTTCAGATATATATATATATATTTTTGGAATATTTGACAAATGTTGATATTAAAGTTTACTGTTTGTGTTTTTCATAGTGTGATTTTTGAGGAATTGTATTGAATCCAATTGACCCACTCCATAAAGGGTGTACACAGACATCGAACAGTACACAAGGGTTAAACACTAACATTAACTAACAACATCTTTCCCTTTACAGAAAAAAACACATAAAATAACACTTTAATCCCTAAATTTACTCTCCTAATGGAGTCCCTTGCAAAGCATGCTAGGAACTACAGATCCACTGCCCAGTTAGTTATGCCCAGTTATGTCAACACAAATATTTAATGTAGTTTTAACACAACTTAATTAAGTAAACTTCAGTTTTAAATATATACTAGGTTGATTGAACACAATTAAATTAAGTTGTGACAAAATTAGATATGTTTAAGTAAAGTGAACAGAATTTAAATGCCATATCTATGAAGGGCCTGAATCATTTTTATTTTTTAATTTTTTGAAACATTAAATAACACTTTTAGCATTTACTCTCCCTTTTGAGTGTCATGGCAAAGCATGCTGGGAAATAGAAATCCCAGCCCAGTTTCAGTTAAATTTAAGTTTGTCTAAATTAAAACTCAAAACAATGAAACAATTCAGATTGCTTATAATGTGTCAGTTTTGTGAACTCAAAAGAAAAAGAAAGTTCTAAATACTCACAAAAGTTAATCTGATTGAAATCAAGCGTATAGCGTCAGTTCTGGCAGGTCACATTAGTCAAACTCGCATCAGCTGACTGTCAGCTGATCACGTCTACCTATAGGAACACGACGTCCATCGCGGCACGCATATATAAGCTCCTTCGGCACTGTCAGCCGATCGCGCCTACCTATAGGAACACGACGTCCATCGCGGCACGCATATATAAGCTCCTTCGGCACTGTCAGCCGATCGCGTCTACCTATAGGAACACGACGTCCATCGTGGCACTCATATATAAGCTCCTTCGGCACTGTCAGCCGATCGCGTCTACCTATAGGAACACGACGTCCATCGCGGCACGCATATATAAGCTCCTTCGGCACTGTCAGCCGATCGCGCCTACCTATAGGAACACGACGTCCATCGCGCACGCATATATAAGCTCCTTCGGCACTGTCAGCCGATCGCGTCTACCTATAGGAACACGACGTCCATCGCTGCACGCATATATAAGCTCCTTCGGCACTGTCAGCCGATCGCGTCTACCTATAGGAACACGACGTCCATCGCTGCACGCATATATAAGCTCCTTCGGCACTGTCAGCCGATCGCGTCTACCTATAGGAACACACGACGCCCATCGCGCACTCATATATAAGCTCCTTCGGCACTGTCAGCCGATCGCGTCTACCTATAGGAACACGGCGTCCATCGCGGCACTCATATAAGCTCCTTCGGCACTGTCAGCCGATCGCGTCTACCTATAGGAACACGGCGTCCATCGCGCACTCATATATAAGCTCCTTCGGCACTGTCAGCCGATCGCGTCTACCTATAGGAACACGACGTCCATCGCGGCACTCATATATAAGCTCCTCGGCACTGTCAGCCGATCGCGTCTACCTATAGGAACACGACGTCCATCGCTGCACGCATATATAAGCTCCTTCGGCACTGTCAGCCGATCGCGTCTACCTATAGGAACACGACGTCCATCGCGCACGCATATATAAGCTCCTTCGGCACTGTCAGCGATCGCGCCTACCTATAGGAACACGGCGTCCATCGCGCACGCATATATAAGCTCCTTCGGCACTGTCAGCCGATCGCGTCTACCTATAGGAACACGACGTCCATCGCGGCACTCATATATAAGCTCCTTCGGCACTGTCAGCCGATCGCGTCTACCTATAGGAACACGGCGTCCATCGCGCGCGCATATATAAGCTCCTTCGGCACTGTCAGCCGATCGCGTCTACCTATAGGAACACGACGTCCATCGCTGCACGCATATATAAGCTCCTTCGGCACTGTCAGCCGATCGCGCCTACCTATAGGAACACGGCGTCCATCGCGCACGCATATATAAGCTCGCCGGCACTGTCAGCCGATCGCGTCTACCTATAGGAACACGACGTCCATCGCGGCACTCATATATAAGCTCCTTCGGCACTGTCAGCCGATCGCGTCTACCTATAGGAACACGACGTCCATCGCGGCACGCATATATAAGCTCCTTCAGTACTATCAGCAGCTGTCGCGTTCTCCAGAGCTCTACCCTCCTCCATCCTCAGCTCCTCCTCTTGTCAGTCAATATTTAGTATTCTAATTCCACTTGAATCATACTAAATTCCTACATTAATTTCCAACTTTAATGATATCTGCAATACATTATGTTGGTTCTGTTCTGTTTACCCTTATGGGGGGTTATTGCTGTTCTCCCTGCTCTTATCCATGCTAGGCTTCATGGATGCGCAGGGAGTTCTTGCCCAGAACAGAACCATACCGCCAATCCAAACTGTATGCTAATAGTCAATCAATCATCTTTGACGATAGTGGTCCTGACAGAACTAATTTGTTTAATTTGAGTTGGCTCTACTCAAAGCAATTCATTATTTTGAGCGTTAGGGTTTACTTTCTACTGAATATAAGTAACTTTACCACTAAATGTCTAACCTGAACCCATAACCTAGCAGTCTACTAATACTCTAATGAGAGTTATTTGAAATGTAGTTGCAAAGTTACTTATAGTTAGTAGAATGTCTAAAGTGGACCATAAAAATAGTGTAACCAGATATTTTTCTTACAGTGTAAAAGGAAGTTGTAGACCCTAAATGAGACATGATGAAGTGTTCACCTTGGTTTTTGAAGGTGCAGGTAAAAGGCAAAATTTAAAAAAAATTAAAAAATAAACAAAGACATACAAATTCAAATCCCTCTTATTCAAATGATTTGAAGTCCCAGTGATATTTCTTGAGAACAGGAGAGAAATAACTTGAAATGAATTGCACATTAACAGACGATCCGAGCCCATTTGAATGGGAGGCGGCGAAAGAGGAAGAGATTAAGAATTTTAATAATCTGCTGGAACGAACCACAATTCATGCCTAATGCCACAACACAACAGCACGGGCCTCCAGGGGCGAGAGAAATTATCTCCATCAAAACACCACCTCACCCGGCAGAGAGAGAGAAGGGTGAGGAAATAAGGAAATGAGGAATTATTCTTTTCCTCTGCCTTTATTAAGTCTTTGTATCTGAATGCACAGAATAACGTCTTATGGGGGAAGATGGTGTGATGGGTAAACTGACAAAGTTCAACATGAAAGTTTGTATTAAAGAGAGAGTTCATCCAAAAATGTAAATTCTGTCAATGTTTACTCTCCCTTGTGTTGTATCAAACTCCTTGGAATACAAAAGAGAATATACAGAAAGAGGCAGAAAATGTATGCGTTTCTATACAATGAAAGTGAGTGAGAGAAGGATGAAGCACCAAAATGGCCAAAATGTGAATTCTGTCATCATTTACTCACCCTCATGTCATTCCAACTCCATCCGACTTCCTTCTTTCCTGGAAAACAAAAGGAGATATTCTGAAGAACGTCCAAGCCCTTCTTTTCCATAGAGTGAAAATTATGCTGCTGATCTCCAAAAAAGTGTCATCAAATATTTCCATATGAATTATGCATTATATTCCAGGTCCTTTAATGGGGTCCTATAATGCCCCTTTTTACAAAATGTAAAATAAGCCTCCCTAAATGTCCCCAGAGTGTGTATGAAAAGTTTTAGCTCAAAATACCCCACAGATAATTTTTATAGCATGTTAAAATTGTCACATTTTTGTGTGTCCCTTTAAATGCAAATAAACTGCTGCTCCCGCCCCTTTCTAGAAGAGGGCGGAGCTTCAAGAGCTTGTGTTAGCAGCTCCGATCACCTCACGCAGACACACACTGAAAATATCCGAAACTGTTCAGTGTTTTATGATCAAACCAGAGTCGGACGATGATGGAGAGACTCAAGAAGAAGAGACAACATGTAGAATGAGACAGGACGTTTCTGAAGGGATAGAGGATGAATTTATGAGTTAACGATCTTCAGTCATTGATTAGCATATTCTGTCATGATAATCTATAAACCGCTGGTGTGGGAACTGATGAGCCAGAGAATATCTGCTGATGAAGAGAGAACAGGGATAGTTTAGTTTAATTACGGTTATAACTTATGTTGTCATCTTGCTTTATGACATGCCATTGCATTTGTGTTCGTACTGTATCAATAAATGTGAAAGACGGACGACAGCTTGAGCGACTCCCAAATGTGCTCGACTACAATAACTCTTCCTCTTCTCAACATGTTCCCGGGGGCGGGTTTATGTAAATGTTAGGGTTAGTGATGTCACTAACTCGTTGTAGTCCCTACCAGCCATTTGTTGTAGTCCTTAAAAAGAGATTTCTGTAAAAGAAAATATCTCCCTTTGCGTTGAACTTTGAGCGTTGTAACTTTGCAGATGTTCAAACAGCGACACTACACACTCACTACAGTTAAACAAGCATGATCATAATCAACCACCCTTTAAGAAACATAGTCATGAAACTGTACTCTCTTTAAGTGACCTTTTTTTCCATTATTATTATATTATCTGCACATACAGGTTTTATTAATTGTACTTTTAAGGTTTGAGGTTTCAAACCTGACACAATGCACATTGACATTTGAATATACAGTGTATGAATGAGATTTGAGAGCTCAGGTGGAGAGGAATGTTACTGTAGGAGAATAAGAGGATGATTGAGTCATACAGACTGCTTTTGTGATGCTTTTTTTGTCATTTTTTGAGCTTGACAGCATCAATCATTTTATTATCTAAGATAGCTCTTTTTGTCTTCCACAGAAGAAAGTTATGCAGGTTTGAAATGACATGAGGGTGAGGAAATGATGACTGAAGTTTCAGTTTTGATCACTATTCCTTCCAGTGCTCGTGATAAGATAGAAGCCATAGAAATAAATCAGAGAGTGCATCTGCATATACGAGGGTGAGCTTTAGATATATACTGTAATCAAGAACGCATTTCTCTCTCTCTGCGACACTTCCCAGAGGAGTCAACAGATGCGTCCCATTCAAAGTGGCACATCGCATTACGCACACAAATGTTATGGCTCCACAAGATGCATGATAGCTATTTTCTCTCTCTCTCTCTCTCTCTCTGTCGGCTTCCAGGGAGTAAGTGAAACGGCTTTAGCTGTTGGTTGATTGGATGTTGAACATACTGTGGTGAACCCTGGGCTGTCACTGTCTGACAGCTCACGAGAGCGAGGAGATGAGAGGGGAACATCTCTGGGGTGCATTGGGAGGTCAGGCCAGCTGTTGCTCCTCTATAGCATTACTGTGAGAATTGCATCAAACACAAAGCAGCAGTAATTCGGTCTGCACCGCTCGCCGTGTATACGGGGCACCAGAGAAACATGGTTACATCATTAATGTCTGATGTGAATGACACATACTAGAGGAACACACGTTCAGGCTCCACCACAAGTGGAAACAGACAGAGATTTGTCTTTATGGAAACAAATTTTGGCATAAGAAAGGACAGAAATTGAAACAAGTCCTTTAGAAATCATTCTAATTTGTTGATTTGCTACTCAAGAAACATTTCTGGTTGTCAATGTTAGGGCCTTATGACGGGACATGGACTGAATCGCGGAATTTGTCAATTTTGATGAATGCCTAAAACGGAGTGTCTATTTACACCAAGTGCAAATAGCATGCCTTACTATTAGCACTAACTCAGCCTAACAATGCCTGGTTGGGCGAAACAAGATTAAAAAATGACGCTCATGTATGAACATATTTAGTGGTGCAGTCAGTCGAGCGTAAGGGTGAGGGATCTTGGTTTTGGCGTGATTGACCTGGGTTCGAATCGGCCTTTGGAGTTTTCTCTTCTCCCTGTTCCCATCACATATCACATCGGAAAGGCATCTACTTTCAATAAAAAATTAAGAAAATGTTCTAAAAGTGGAAATAAAGTAAATAAACGAAATGTTTAATAATAATAAAATCATTTATACGGTAGGGTTAGGGGTCGGTGTAGGGAGGGCTTTTATTGTCCCATTAAGGCGGCATCCATTTAATAATTTTAATAAATTGTTATTATTGCATCCTGTTAATGTACAGCAATACTGAGGTGCAAATAGTGTGTCAAAATCTGTCAAAATAAAGTATAAATAGCATCTAATTACTATTTACACATTGGAAAGAACTGCTACTTTTACATAGAATATATCACTATTTTCACTTAGTAAACAGCATCTACAGCTATTTGCACTCAGTGTAAATATCATCTATCACTAAAAAAATAAATGTTATTTTCACTTAGTGTAAATAGCCGCTGCCTAAATAAAAAACAGGTCAGTAGGCTACACTTAAATCAAATCAGGATATAGACTAGTGTCTGTGAATATTGAACCGCAGAAGACTATTTAAATATCAATCCTGCATGTCTCTGTGTGAATGAATGGTGCAGACACACGGTTTCACACACACACACACACACACACACACACACACACACACACACACACACACACACACACACACACACACACACACACACACACACACACACACACACAC
>CM031966.1:5253431-5263431 GCA_018749465.1 Paracanthobrama guichenoti | reverse complement strand
CACACACAACTACCCCAAAACCTACCCATCACACACACACTACCCCTAAACCTACCCATCACACACACACACACACACACACACACACACACACTCACACACAAACACACTCACGAGCACACTCAAACGAACACACTCACATGCACTAATGCGCGCACAGACACAATCACACACACACACACACACGCACACTCTCACACACACACACACACACGCAAACACTCACACACACACACACGCAAACACTCACACACACAATCTTCAGCTCCAGCTGTTTCTGTGTTGTAATGAACATCTTATGTTGCCAATCAAAAAAACCTCTGCAGTTGTCTCTGAAATCACATTACACTCATTTCTTCATGTTTTCCTGAGCTCGGCCTATGTAAATGAATGGAGATCGTATCTGTTTGATTTGGCTCCCCGTCCGTCGAACAGAAGAGCTCACCGCTGCACTTTATTATGGCATTGGAAGGAAGAAGTGTTATTTAAAATGTGTTTGTGGGAAGTCATTATTGCTCTGTGGCATTTAAACTGAATGAGAGATTGTGTTATTGTGAAGCTCTCAGGGTACGCAGGACAATCCAATAAGAAAACAGTGCATGGAAATAAAGACTTATTAAAGACAGCATCAGAGGAAGGGATCTTGGCGTGCAATCACACACTCTTGATTGGCTTTTGTCTTGCCTGGCTATTTTAATTTGATCAAGCTCACATATATATATATATATATATATATATATATATATATATATATATATATATATATATTATTGATCGAATAAAATGCATTTGAATTAAAATATATATATGTTATAATATATAATGATGATCTTTTATCTGTTGTATTACTTTTTTATTTGTTAGTTAGTTGGTTAGTTAAAATGAGTTCTAATGTGGGTTTGAGGAGTTTATTTTATTTATTTATTTCTCTTTATTTATTTTTCTTAAATGTGGGTTTGTGGAGTTTTTATTTATTTATTTATTTATTTATTTATTTTTCTCTTTATTTATTTTTCTCAAATGTGGGTTTGTGATTTTTTTATTTATTTATTTTTTATTTTATGTATTTATGTATTTATTTTATTTAGTTTTATTTGATTTATTTAGCTGTATATATTATTTTCTCTTTATTCTATTTTTTCCTCAAATGTGGGTTTGTGTAGTTTTGTTTGGCTGGTTGTTTAGTTATTTTATTTTATTCTCTGTTTTACAGTTCATTGATGTTATATTGTTTGATGTTTGTTTAAATTGGTACGTCTGATCATAATTGGTCTAATCAATGATGTGTGTTTTGATATATTGTTGCCATTTTAGAAAATACATCTTTAATAAGAATTTGTTATTGTCACTGAAAGTTACAAAGCTTACTTAAATTGTGAAATAATGATCTAGACTTTTGTGGTAAATACTAATGCCAACATGTAAATACTTACAATCAACTTTTTAGGAGAAAACTGAACTGAATTAATTTGTATGTCAGAAAGAAAATAACGACTTCTAACTTGAGCTCTATCTTTGCACTTGACTTTCATTCAAAATGTGCACGTTAGCTTTGGTTAGAAAGTATCAGCCCAGAACACTAAACATAAAAAGTGCACATGTAGCTTTCGGTGTTAGTTAACATCACACACCCCATCCCTTGACCCTCCACCTCAGCTCTTTATCTGCTTCCTTCAGCAGATAGATGTGGTTTGGCCCCGCAGAGCTTCACACTGTACGCAGGTCCTCCCACAGTGTCTCACTCAGCGCAGGGTAATGTGCTCGGACTCATTAGTGCGGGAGGATGAGTGAGACAGTCAGTCTGCACGCAACCCATGTCAAACACACACATACACACTCATTCCTATCCTATCTGAGCTGTTATTACATCAACTTGTGTTACTGTGATAAAAACCAGGGGCGAAGTCAAGAGTTCAAGAGTTACGAAATATCTTAGACTTCTTATAATTTATCTTAAGTGCACTTCTTGAAAAAGAGTCTCAAGTTCTCAAATACTTTCTTACAGAAAAAAAATGACAGGCTTTGGTGTGTATCTGATGGACCCGGTTTCATATTTTCATTTTTCATGTACATATAACTCTACACTTGTTTTTTTTTCTTGTAGTTTCCATTCACCACCAAAGAAGTTCATATCTATCATGAGACATGTGAAAAGTGTCCAAGGTATGCCGACTAACTGATCAAATTCAGAGAACTTGTGCATATTCCTAGTAAAAGAAATATGTAACTAGGGTTATATGTTGTTATGCTTAACATTTGAAACAACCCAATACATTTCTTTTCAGGGTTTTTTCAAGTTATCCTAACTGTAAAGGCCCCGATATACTTCAAGCTAAATCAAAGAATGAACTGGTGTGACTTCATTTCCAACAAAATCAGGCCAAAAACCTAATTTGTTTGGAGTTTAAAACAGCTTGCCATAGCTTACTTCATTTCGTTATACTGTACTTGTACATGTGTAATGACAAATAAACTTGAAACTTGAGCTAACACATCAGTAAAGTTCGCTCTGACTGGTAAACACCTCTGAACTCTCATTGGTCCATGTGGTGATGATGTAATAGGTGGGTGTGGCTCTGAGGCTCCGCCTTCTTTGATGTGTAAATCTTCGTTAATTTCTTCTGTTCAGTCCATCCAAGTCAGACCCGTGTAAAAACCATAGACTGTAAAAAAATATGGACGTAGTGTCCGTGACGTCACCTGTAGGTTTCCGAAGAGCATTTTTGAAGCCTAAAAGCTAGACGTTGCCATCTTGACCATAGGCAATCCACCTGTCACTCAAGTGGCCACGCCCTTAATTATGCAGAACTTTAAGGTTTTAATATAATTTAAACTGATGAGTTATAAAAAAGTTGTTATGAAGGGCAAAATTAGCTATACAGACCAAAACCACTTTTTGTACCAGGCAGTGAACATGTTTTTTTTTTTTTTCTGCTGTAAAGTTACAGATCTGACTCCAGGCCAGTCGATGAATTGCAGTTTAAGTCGTTTCCGTGTTGGTTTCAAGAGAGACCATGGGAGGTTGCCGCTTGGTAAAAACATAAACACACTGGAGAGCTGCTTTATAGTAGATATTGAAGTTGTAATTCTAATAGAAAGAGACACTGACGCTGTTTTGCATGTTAAATTCTGTAAAGCTGCTGCTTTAAAGCAATATATTGTATAGAGTTCAATAGAAATAAACATGACGAGACTGAATTGCAGAGCTCGTTCAAACATATCCACATCTCTATGATCAAATGCTTTCTGAAATGCTGTTTTCTCACCGCTGGTATTTGTGTTGTGTTTATTTCGTTATTGAGAGGAAAGCGTGCAGCACATATTCACATATTCATCTAAACGCCGCTCTCAGCAGTGTGGACGCTGTCGGGATGTTCGGTGACAGTGTATTGCTGGTAACGTATTTAGAACTAAACGAAAGAACGAAAAAGAACTTCGCCGTGAGAATATCGGGGCCATAAGAGTTTTTTTACAATGAATTGTAAGAACAATCTTTTTCAGGAATTAAATTATATATTTTTTTTAAACAATCTATAGAACAATAAAAATGTTTTTCGAAATACTAAATATTCTTAAATGTAGTCACTGTAAGAAAAAATTACAATAAACGGATTACATTAAACTGACATAAAATTAGTTAAATCTTGTATAACTTATTGTGATGAGTTAAAGCAATGTAAAAACATATGTTGTCATAACTTATTAATCATATTTTTCTACAGTGTTCTTCAGAAAATAAGAAGATAAAAGGGTTAAAAATATTTTTATTCTTAAGAATATTTTGTGAATTCCAGGACACATATGGGCTCAGGAAAGCTATTTGCCATTATTTTTGCATTTCCATTTCATGATGATTGTGGTACAGAAATTATAATTTCATCTTCAAGGTGTTTAGTCTGCTTTTTGGAATATGATAGCTGTTTTTTTTTGTTCTTTAAATCTTGTCTATGATCTGTTATTCCAGATAATCCGCCTGTTGGCCCAGCTTTGACCAGCTAAAGACCCATTTGATCCATTTAGGAACAGTGTAGGACCATCTACTGCACCACCAGAGACTGGTTTTGGGTGGATTTCCCAGCAGGGCACTTTGTGAGTTATGAATGAATTCAGTTTCCAGAGGTACCACATCCACTATTTTCCACATACTTTGTATATGGAATCTGCCTGTCTGACTGGGACTCAGCAGCTCTGGGTGATTTTCATCATGTACAGTAATTATGACAGCACATGGTAATTCGCTGTAAGCTGTAAGAACGAGGCCCGCCATGCCGTGAACAGGACTCGAAAGCAGTAAAACTTCACTGCAAACTGTCGGGTGAGAGACTTTCACACTCAATTAGCAAATGCTATCTGTCTTTCAAAACTCGTTTATGGTTCTGCAGTGGATCTAGTGTTTGTGTTTTTGAAACGCTCTAGTCTGTCAGGCAAACATTGAACATAAGGTATGCAAACTAGCAGAGAAAAATGTAATGGAAAACTAGTTGCACGAACATCCTTTTGATTTTTGAGTTTTATCTTCCAGCAGTTATTATTCTATGAAGTTTAAAGTGTACAATTGGTTAATAAAGTGGTACTTTTCTACTTTAAACATTTCATCTCAGCAAATAACCAGAGTTGTCATTTAGCGGAATGGCACAGTGTAACGAAGTCGACACATCATGTTTAATTTGAGTTTAAGGGCCCTATCATACACCCGGCGCAATGTGACGCCAGGCGTGACGCAAGTGCTAGTTTCAGGCCGACACAGTTATCATTTTCATGTCCAGCTCCACATTGCACGTTACACCCAAAACACACCCATGACTCATTAAGAGATGAGGGACAACCCTATTGGACCATGTGCCTGGTGCACTGACCGTTTTTCCCGTCGTTAAACTAGCAGAAGTGGATTTGGACGCGCCCTAAGAGCACCTGCGCCGTGAGCTTCAGACCATGTGCTCAGATCGGTAAAATTGGGCCCTTTAAGTATTTGAGTTAAATCCATCTAAAATCTTTGGCCATAATTTTCATTGTTCAAGGGTTTTTAGCCCTCGATTGTCTTTCATACAGTTTCCCAAAACAAGTCTGTAGAAATTCAATTAATTCTACATAAAGAGCTGTAGGTTATCAGACATGTGACTGGGAAACCATTTAAGGACAGGTGAAAACATAAATATCATTCATTCTGTCAGTTTTCTTTCTGTTATTTTATTTTTTAATGAAGCATATAACGTTGGATTCATCAGCTCAAACACATCTATATGCATTTCACATTGCTTTAGGCCACTAAGGTGACATCTGAATCGAATTATGCATTTATAGCTTGGCCAAAAATCTCATGACCTTTCGACTTCAATTCCAGGGAAGACACTGTCTTGAAGGTCTCGCCTCTCCCACCGGTTCTCCACTGGCGCACATTTCTGACAGCGAGTTTATTTCGGCACCGTCGGGCACGAGATAAGCAGGGCCTGGTCCCTGGAAGGCTGACAGTAACAAAAGCCCTCTGTCAGTCAGGTCCCAGACTGGCCCGTGGCAGTGTCAGAGTGAAATGTCCAGCAGATAAGCCGACGGAATAAATGTAGCGGTCGGAGCATCCAAGCAACTTCCTCTCTCAGCCGTTCCCGGAGCTGTTCAGTGCCAGGTAACTGCGAGTGAATTGTTCGCAGGGAACGCGTCCAGTTGACATTTGGGTTTCCACTGTTTCATTTCAGTGTCAACATCCCAAATGTCATTTTTAATTGTGCCAAGCACAACATTCACCGTTTCACAAAGCCAAAGGATGTTTAAAGAAGACTACTCGTCCATTTTATCTCGACTTCATTTTAATCTTAAGTGTTATTCTGCACAAACAGTCAGTTTGAATGATTAGCATGTGATTTAGCTTATAAAAGCAAAGTGAGGGTCTGCCAATTAAGTCTTTTTTAAAACAAAACATACAGTGTGGCATTTCTATCAAAATAATGTTCTACCCGCGTAATCCGCTGACAAATTTTAGTAGAAATCTCTCATCTTAAGAAAACTAACTTTGCAAGTAATGTGCTCAAGTTTCATTTATGTTAGGAAACCAAGATACTTTGTCAGACACTGTGCTTACACACTCTTTTAAATATCCTTTAGCTGTTTAACAATAAAAATAAAGCGAGAAGAGTTTTTATCAGCCCCTTAGTGGAAAATGAAGCCATATCGTAACTGTAAACCATAATTTTCAAAATAATGATTAGATTTGGGTAGGGTAAACTTAAAGGGGTCATGAACTGCATTGTTTTATAATGTTTCCTGGGGTGCACTTATAATGTTAGTATGAGTTTTACATCTGAAATTGTCATAATTTAGAAATGAAAGACTTTTTTCCTACCCTGATGTTTGAAGGGCCGTATCTGCTGTGAGACTTCAGTGTAAACGCCCACTGCTGTGATTGGCTGCTGTGAGACTTCAGTGTAAACGCCCACTGCTGTGATTGGCTGCTGTGAGACTTCAGTGTAAACGCCCACTGCTGTGATTGGCTGCTGTGAGACTTCAGTGTAAACGCCCACTGCTGTGATTGGCTGCTGTGAGACTTCAGTGTAAACGCCCACTGTTGTGATTGGCTGCTGTGAGACTTCAGTGTAAACGCCCACTGCTGTGATTGGCTGCTGTGAGACTTCAGTGTAAACGCCCACTGCTGTGATTGGCTGCTGTGAGACTTCAGTGTAAACGCCGACTGCTGTGATTGGCTGCTGTGAGACTTCAGTGTAAACGCCCACTGCTGTGATTGGCTGACATCTTTACATATGAAATAGGTATTAGATGTGGAACTCTCTCAAAAACTTTTAACACATACTATTACAGCTCTCAAGGTTAACTAATCATGAAAAGTGTTGATTATAGCATTATATTCAGATCTATAGCATTATATTCAGATCTATGGCATTATATTCAGATCTATGGCATTATATTCAGATCTATGGCATTACATTCAGATCCATAGCATTATATTCAGATCTATGGCATTATATTCAGATCTACAGCATTACATTCAGATCTATAATATTATATTCAGATCTATGGCATTATATTCAGATCTATAGCATTATATTCAGATATTCAGATCTATGGCATTATATTCAGATCTATAGCATTATATTCAGATCTATAGCATTATATTCAGATCTATAGCATTATATTCAGATCTATAATATTATATTCAGATCTATGGCATTATATTCAGATCTATAGCATTATATTCAGATCTATGGCATTATATTCAGATCTATGGCATTATATTCAGATCTATAGCATTATATTCAGATCTAGCATTATATTCAGATCTATGGCATTATATTCAGATCTATGGCATTATATTCAGATCTATGGCATTATATTCAGATCTATAGCATTATATTCAGATATTCAGATCTATGGCATTATATTCAGATCTATAGCATTATATTCAGATCTATGGCATTATATTCAGATCTATGGCATTATATTCAGATCTATGGCATTATATTCAGATTGTGGCATGAAAGGTTGCAGTGATGATCATTGTAGCCGATCACAGACATGTTGAGCTCATGAATGCAGGATCTCATCATTGTTAACTCGATTTCTGCACACTAATGAATGCATTTCATCATAACTAGCAATGCAAACACAATGTAAATAAGAGATTCGCTGATTATAACGGGAGTTTTGACACGAGTCCAGAACTCAGTCACTGATAAACTCGCGCTGTTTGATTGACAGCTCCAGTGATTGTAAAGAGAGAGCTCTTTGATCGCTTTCTATATATAATATAGTGGGCTGGGCCAGAGTTGTGATGATGAAGTAAGCATTGATCTTCTTCTGCAGAGGCGATCTTTCACCATCTATGACAGACTCATTCCACAACCAGTCGCTGGTTACAATAAAAGCTGTTTTTGGATTAACAAGGAAGTTTTCAGTTCTGAAACTTACAAACTCCAGGAAAGTTTGATTTCTCAGTTCATTACCCCTTAAAATTAAACAAAATAGTTCAATTAAATTAACTTTTATGAGTATTTAGAATGTTCTTTTTCTTTTGAGTTCACAAAACTGCCAGTTCTCCTGTTATGGCTCAACTGGGTCCCTCCTTTAATAAGTCTATGGTACAGTTTTGCATTTTTATGTCTGCATTTGCATCTGAAGTGCTTTTTTTAATCAAATACAAATGTAGGTTTTGCCATTATTAATTCAGAGTTAATAATGTAATTTAAAAATCCCCTTCCAACATATTGGAGTTCAAGGATGACAGATGTGCATTGTACATTCACACACGTCCTGAAACACAAGCATGCATCAACTAGAACAGCCTTCAGTTTATCATAACGGAGGTCAGCACATCCATCAGGTTTGTCTGCAGCTCATCAGACGTATGCAAGACATACATTACTGTGCGCTGTGTTTTTCCTCTTTGTCAGAATGATAGTGAGGGTACCATGTGTCACTGTCAGGGGCCGTGCGATGAGGAATCAATAAAAGCCGTGTTTTTACACGGTCATTCAATGGCCGGAGTACAAATGATGACGAGAAAGACAAATTAAGAGACTGTCACAGCTGCGTTTCTCTGAGATGACCATGACATCGGCTGATCTGCAAAACAAAGGGTCACATTTATCGTCATTTGTGTCTTGATGCAACGTGACATCGATTCTGAGTATCTCTCATGGAAAAGATAATGTATCGGTTAACAAGGCCACTGTCTGAGATCCTTCTGAAGTCAACACGACACACACACACATGCTTTAGTGGAACACAAGTCTAGACAGATAACGCCGACAGAGACGTATCACTGAATCAGAGAACAATGGGCAAAACAAATGGGGTCAAAAAGGTTCAACTACATCGGTGTGCCAATCACTGGCGACATGAAGCAATCCTCAGTGACACCGCAGACATGATTCACTCCACACCTGAACGTAACAACCAAACGCCTCTTTCTACATTAAGATGATTCACCTTTAATGTTATTCTCACTCTTAAAGAGCTTTCAGACTGGAAACAATTCATTCACTGAAGATCGCAAATCACTGTAGTAGCCAAAGATAAATGTGATATAACGTGATATATTTTAAAACCTTTTAATATGATTTAATCATTTCATATGATGTAATGTTCAAGATGTATTCAAGTAATTTTTATATTAATATTATTAACTTTTTATATTAATATAATTAATATTAATTAAATTGTTTGGGGGTAATATATATATATATATAGATGAGGGTGTGTGTTATATATATTAAACGGTATATTTTAAAACTTTTTAATGTAATGTTATGTGTATGTAGTTTTTATATTAATATTTGCAAATTTTTATAATAATATATTTTTTTATATTAATATAAATAATACTAATTTTACATTTTCTGGGGAATATATATTTGTGTGTGTGTGTGTGTGTGTGTGTGTGTGTGTGTGTGTGTGTGTGTGTGTGTGTGTGTGTGTGTGTGTGTGTGTGTGTGTTAAACGTGGTATATTTTAAATATATTAACAATTAATATTATTAAATTAATTCATTATTAAAAAATAATATTAACTTTATACATAAACTAAAAATATTGAAAATTAATATTTAATACATTTATTCACATATATACATATATATAATTATTTATTCATAAATATCATCATGTTTCGGGGGAGTTACATCACATGACATTTCATAACATTGCCTTGTCATAAAACGCTCAAATGTTCTGAAATTCTTAGAGATTTATCTATTTTGACAGTCATGAGGAATTTAATTCAAGAATTTAATTTTTAATGAAATGTTTTTTCTTCATTAAAATATCCAGACAGTTGTATCACCCTGACATTTTTGACTTTATACCCACCAAAAATCAAAAACATTTTCGTCATAGTAGAGGTGCCTTCCACTCATTGTAGTTTTGAAATAATGAATAGAAATAAACGTCTCTTCATTGACCCGATTGCTGAATCACGCTTACTGTCGCTCATGACGACTCTACTCAATTCAAAGAGAAATATTTCCGGTTGCGTTGTCGCTGCAAATCGCTGTCAT